>NW_021026158.1:75900-93668 GCF_004153795.1 Camellia sinensis
GTTACTCATGGAAATGGAGATTAAGACATCTACTTTCTTCAAGGCTTGGTTGTTCTTAGTAGAGGGTCAAATGTGAACTGTATCTTTCTGTAAATAATGATTTGATACTGTAATCATCCGTGTTGTTGTTCTGCCCTTTTTACCTTGGAGAATTGTGGTGTCCAAATTTTTGGATTGATGAGAGTAAAAATGGGCAATACCTGGGTCTTAGTAGCCTTCCCTTCTTTGGTGAGGCAGTACAAAACTCAAAAAAAAGAAAAAAAGAAATGTGCTTTTTGGAACATTATTCCATTAGCAGAGTACTCTTGTCTATTTTGGAGCAGCGTAATGACAGTACCTTTAATGGCTCTCAGGTGGACTTTTGAAGAGTTGTTGTGATTGCTATCAAAATCAGGAATTGCCGTTATTGGATTCAGATTTTATTTCCCCTTACTTTTAATTACTCTGTGAATGCTAGTATATTAACCTCCAGCAAGTGAGTACTGCCTCCTATGACAGAGTTGGGTTGTATTGTAACTGTTTGTGTGCGTGTTGTGGCTTACTGTGTGTCTTTCTTTTTTTCCTGTGGTGTTGGGTTGGTTTCCTTACCCAACTTTTTGTGGGTTTGTGCTACAAATGATTGGCGTTCTCTTGGGTGCTAACCTAGTTGAGCATTGAGGGAATTCACTTTGATACTTTTGCAGTTCCACCATCTTCATTTGATGTAATCGCAAGGAATGTATGTTTCTTTCATCAATAAAGTTTTTGCTGATAAAAAAAAAAAGATATTCAAAAGGTAGATGATTTAAGATTTTGCGGAATGTGAGAGATGTTTTTGCGAAGGTAAAGAAAAGTTTTTCTCCATGGGAACGAGAAGAGATTTTCATCCTTATTGCATAAGGGTATATTTTTCTTTATAGAATAAGAGAGAGATTTTTTTTTCCTAAACGAGGCAGAGATTTTCTTCATGCAATGAGCGGTCTTGGTTATTCTTATTGTATTATTTGGTTTCAAAATAGAAACATTGGCCAGAAAGTTGGCAAGGTAAGTTGGCTTATTATATTAAACAGGACCAATGGAATACTCAAAAGAGATGGATAGATGGCGTGCCTCTAATTTACACACCAAATCTGGTCTCCAAGACACACCACTACTCGGTTCACACTTTAATATTTGAAAAAACATAGTTAACTTATTTGGTTCTGATTTTCAGAAATTCTTATTTTTTTATTTTTCGCCACTTTAATGTTTTCAATAAATTTTTTTTAATTTTTTAGCCAATTTTTTTAAAAAAATTTTTTAGAGCACACCTAACATAAAGACACTTAAAAAGTATAATATTTGTGAAAAATATTTAAAAAACTAAAAAATATACAAAATATGAAAATTGTATTTGAATTTTCTTTTTTTTTTTTTGTATTTTTTGGTATTTAGTGTATTTTTTTAAATATTTTTTTTCATAAAATATACTTTTTAAGGATATTTATATTAGGCGTGTCTAAAAATTTAAAAAAAAAATTTGTTTAAAACATTAAAAAAATGAACATTGGAAAAAATATTAAAAATAGCAGAAAATAAAAAGGTAAAATTTTCTAAAAAACTGTTTTCTGAAAAAATCAGAACCAAACCAAGCTGTATGTTTTTTCAAATTATTAAAAGTAGTGAACTAAGTAAATAGGTGCCTTAAGACCAAATGTGGTGTTATTGTAAATAGAGTGTCAACCCGGATTAGATGGATAAAACACTTAAAAATGGGAGATTTACCCAAAAAAAAATAACCAAAACTAACATTCAAAAAATGACTGTGATATCCCATAAGTAGAATATAATAAGATCGAGAATTAAGTGGAATTTTTTTATTTGTAAAATTTAAAACACTTTTAAAAAAAATTAGGAAAAATAAAAAAAAAATAAAAAATAAAAAAGGAAGGTGATGTTTATTGTTGTCAAAAAATAAATATAATTGTAAAATCATTAAGCTCTGACTGAAATGATCAAAATATTAAACATATTTATTTCACTAATGGGTCTTAAAAAACTTTAACCTTATACATTCTTAAAAGATGTATTATGATATTCATTGCAAAAAAAATAAAAACATAAAAATAAAAAAAAAATAAAGGCATGTTAGATTGTGTGAATCTGATTAGCTCAATAATTAAACCCTCTAATTACTAAAATAACAATAAAATATACATACAATCAATCAATATTAGTTATTTCATCCTAACACAATCTCATAATAATATCATTTCATTTAATATTAAATAAAAAATAGAAAATAATCGAACTAAATAAACAAAGTCCATCATTCTTGTAAATGAAAGACTTTATGAGTCTTAGAAAATAAACTTATATATTATTTTCATTTTATAAATTCAAGCAACAATCAATTAATCTTAAATCAATTATATATAAAAAAACACATTTTATTTTAAATCTCTAACCTAATAATCCTCATATTAAAATTGCATCCATACTCATGAGTCACATCCACATTAATTCACAATCAAACGTCACCCATTTATCTTAATCGAATCCCTTCCCATTATAATTGCAGCAACTCGAACTGCTGACTGATCTGATAGAGTGGTGGTGGGAAAGTGTTAAAATAAACTTTCATGATTGATTGACCAATAAAACCCCTTGATCATCTGTAATATTGTGATGTATACCATAAAATAATACTAGTCTACTATCTGTTTCTGAGTTGACGACAGATTAAGCGTGAGATGCTGCCACATGCAGATTAGGAGCACAGATTTTCCAACTAATTCACTCCGCAACAAGGCCCAGATGCATAATTTGTCATCATGGTAATCAAAAATTAGATTTGGATTGTAAAATTTTATAGATTTTACAATTCTAGTTTAGGCCAGAATAATTTCGAATCCACATTAGCATCTTAAAATTTTGTAAGATCTTAAAAAATTACAATTCTTAGTTAAAAATTGTGGTAAAATAACACTATAATTTCGAGTCTACATCAATCCCAATCTACATGGGTTTTAAATTATTGTTAATATACAATATCAGTTAATATCATTTTGTTAATGATTCTAAAAACTATATAACATATATTATCCTTATAAATAAATTTTCATTTCTTTTGTATTAAAAGTAAAATATCTACAGTACTATACTTGATCTTTCTACAATTTGTTTTTTTTTTTAGCAGATCTTATCCTACAAAATTTAGATTCATGAATCCATACCATTCGATCGACTTAAGATTCCAATTTTAAAACTTTGTTTGTGACACAAGATTTGCAGAATCTTTATTGGCAGCGTCCATTTGGGAACCCCAAGAAAATTCCTTTTGAATGTTAGGCGGATTTTAAGTGGGTCAATATGGATTATGACATTTTAAAAACATTCCAGATACAAACATATCTATATTAAACTGTTTGATTGTGGTTTTTTTTTTTTTCTTGTTTTTTGACTAAAATACCATAAAGTCCAAATTAAATTAAAGTCAAAATCAAAAAATGCCAAAAAACACCGCTTTGGCTTAAATGCATTTGGGAGTTGTGGATTCCAATCCCAAAAAAATTTAAAACTTTTTTTCAAAACTTATAGATCAAAATTTTTTTCTCCCAAAACCTTAAAACTCAATTCAAAAACTATTTTCAAAACTCATAAACAAACACACAACTCAACTCTAATTAAACATTCCTTTCAATTCTATTTTAAAAATAAAAAAAAATATATATATTCAAAAAAATATATATTTTTTTTTTTGAGCGTGTTTTAAATATTATTTATAATCATGATTTAAGTGTTTGATAGTCGTGTTTTGAGTTATGAGTTTTGAATTGAATTTTTGAAAACATAAAATTTGTTGGTTATGAATGGTTTAAAAAAAGTTTTAATTTGTATTTTTGAAATTTGTTGGATTAGTTTTTAAAATATTTAAAAAATTTCTTAATTTTATTTTTTAGGGTAAATATTTATTTATTTAGTTTAATGTGCACTATATTTCATACATTTGTGTACTGTATTTTTTTTTAATATTTTAAATATTAAAAAATTTTGCTTTTTATTTTAAATATAAAATTTTTATTTTAAATTTTTTATTTTTTTAAATATTTTATTTTATTTTATAAATATATTTTTTAATATTTTAAGTTTTTTATTATATGTTTAGTTATGATTTAAGTGTGAAGTTTTGAATTATGTATTTGGTTATGAATTTTGAAAATAATTTTTAAATTGAGTTTTGAATTATGTGTTTAGTTACGATTTGAGTATGGAGTTCTATTTTGAGTTTAAAATATTAAAATTTAAAAATTTTAAAAATTTACAAAATAAAATAAAATATTTAAATAAAAATTATATATTTAAAATAAAAAAATAAATTTTTCTTAAACATTTTTTAATATTTTAAAAAAAATAAGGAAAAATTACTCACAAGTCTCATATTAGAAAATGTTATTCCATCTAGTCCTAAGTGTTTCTTTATAAACCATTTAGTCCTTTTTTTATATCACAACATCATCATCAAAACATCAAGCATCATCATCAAAACAACATCAAACATCACATCATCATCATCAAACAACATCAAACATCATCATCAAAACAACATGCAGCCTCCCCATTTTTCTTCGTATTCAACATTAACTATACCATCAAAAAAGTTGAGGCTCAGATCTACGAATGAACAGGCGAGAATCTGAAAACGCCATGGCTGCAACAACAATTGCCCGTGAGAGAAGGAAACAAATAGTAACCCATCTCCCTCTCTCTATTTCTCACAGAGCCGCCGAACTGCCCCGCCAATAAACGGGTCGGGTTCTCAGTGCCCGACTCATGTTCTCAGAAGAAAATACAGTACATCGTCACAGCCTCTGATTGATTCGCCGAAGACAGCGCCATTGCTAGGGTTTGGAGGGATGAGATCAACGGCGGCCGATTGGTCCGCCATTGCTAGGGTTTCCAAAACACGTCGGAGTTGAGAGAGGGAGAGAGAGAGAGAGAGAGAGGTGATTGCGAGAGGAGAGGGAGGAATTTGATCTGAGATGTTTTTGATGTTATGATGATGTTTGATCAAAAAAGTTGTTATGATAATGTTTGATCAAAAAAGTTGTTATGATGATGTTTGATCAAAAAAAATTGTTATGATGACGATGTTTGATCAGGAAAAATTGTTGAATCGTTATTTTGATGATGTTGTGATGTTTGATGCTGTTTTGATGATGATGTTTGATATTGTTTCGATGATGTTACTCATAAATCTGATGTTTGATGAATAATCCTAATGTTTAATGGTCGATGTTTGATGAATAATCCTGACGTTACTAATGTTTGATGTTGGATGAATAATTCTAACGTTGCTAATGTTTTCACCGACATTATACAAATAATCCTGCCATTGCTAATGTTTGATGTTTGATTAATAATCCTGACGTTGCTAATATTTGATGTTTGATGAATAATGTTTGATGTTTGAAAAGAAGAGAAATCATAAAAAGACCTATAGTAAGCTTCTTAGGAAATAGGACCTATTAGTCCAACAAAAAACCTTCAAGACTAAATGGGTTAACATTCCCAAATTTGGGATTTATTGGTGTTTAAAAATTTTAAAATACAATTCAAAATTCAAAAACTCTTTTCAAAATACTTTTTAAAATTCATAACCAAACAAATTTTCTCTTTTAAAAATTCAACTTACAATTCGACAATTAAATCATAACTTCACATTCAAATTATAATTTCAAAACTAAACTAAACTTATAATTTCAAAACTAAACTAAACGGAGCCTAAAATAGCAAATCATACATATTAATAAATCACTTTTTTTTTTCACAAATATGCAACTGAAAAAACATTCCCCACACACCAACTTTTTTCACTGCATAACAAAATCAAAAAGTACTAAAAATGACTCAAATTATAATTCCAAAACTAAACTAAATGGAGCCTAAAATATCACATCATACATATTAATAAATCACTTTTTTTTCTCACAAATATGCAACTAAAAAAACGTTCCACACAGACTAACTTTTTTCACTTCATAACAAAGTCAAAAAATTACTTAAAATGCGAAGTTGCTTACCAGGCACTTAATAAATGAATTTAAACCTGTTGGGTTAAATTAAATATGAATTGTATTAAAGAACCCAATCAACCCGTTTACTTTATTGAAAAACAAAAAATCAATAGATGATGGTGATGAAGGTGGAGAAACGACTAATGGTGGTGGTGGAGTGTCCGTGACAATTATGGTGAAGTGGTAGTGACGTGGTGGTGGTGGTGACGGCGACATAGAGATAATGGTAGAGGTGGTGGTGTAGTGTTGGTGGTGGTGGTGGTGGTGGTCATGGGGTTGGTAGCGACAACAGTGGTGACGGTTTGGGGCAATGTAGCAACAGTGATGGTGGAGGTAGAGTGGTGAAGTTGTGACGGTGGAACAATGGTGGTGGTGTTGGTTGTCGTAGAGTTGTCATGAAGCTGGTAGTGATAGTAGTGGTGGTGGAGGTGGAGGTGGTGATGGCGGAAGTGCAGGTGCTAGTGGTCCTAGAGGTGGTGGAGGTAGCGGTGATGGAGGTGTTGGTGGTCATGTAGTTGTGGCAGTGGTGGTTGTAGTAGTGGAGTGGGAGGAAGTGATTCCCATTTAATGGGTTTCAACATATATCAAGGTCCAATCCATTTAAATTTAATTCTAATTGAGCTTGAAAGATGCAACTCATTTACAGATTTGGATGGATATAAACGAGTTTTAAATAGGTGTAATTGGGCGGGTTCACTGTTTTGAGTTGAGTTTACCAGCTTTACCTTTTGGACACAATTAATCGTCAGATTTTTTTTATAGGATTGGATGAAAATTGGATTATTGATAAGATAATGATAATAAGTTATACCAGGAGGATTGATGGGATAAAGAATTGGATATGTAATGAGATTATGAATAAGATTGTAAGTATAAGTGACAAATATGCAAGTCAAAACAGATTCATTAAAACAACCCGAACTGAACCTGTTCAAACAATATCAAAGTACAGTTTATCAAGATCCAAACACACATATACTCCTTAATCCCATACTAGTTCCGTAGTCCAATCTGCCTCCACGTCTATACAATCCCTCATTTGTACTCCTTGATTTCCACTAGTCACGTCAACTACACAATAACAATCTATTCTCCAACCATCCAATCCACATAGAACATTGTAAGCAGCCCCAGAAATGATTGTGCAAACCAAAATCTGTATGAATGCAAGACCAGACTCGCTAAATCTAGATGCCACAAAGATCAACCTAATCGTTGTGAGTAGAGAATATGAATTGGACTATACGAAAATGCTTGCTCAATATAATCTTGACTCTATGTATCTCATTACACTGACAAATTCGTCATGTCATATTGGAAAGAGAAAACTTGAGGGGGCAAGGAATTAGAATCCCAAAGAATTATGACCCAAATACAATAGGAAAAGCATACAAACAACACGTGTTAGAATGGAGTATCCATTCTGTTTGACAACTACACTTCATGTGTCAAAACAGAATGGCATGCATTCGAATGAAATACTGGTGCCTTCAAATAGTGAAAACACTTTAAAGTTACGACAATTAAAGGCATCCTTGTTTGAAAGGAGCTTCAGTGCATTCAAAGTACATATCATCAGACCAATCTGAAGCTAAGTGTTAGGAGTGTTCATGGGTTAGTTTGGTTCGATTCTAAGGTAAACTAAGAACCAAAATCAATTCCTACGATTCTAAAACTCAAACCAAACTATGGAAACCTTTAGAACCAAACTGCAAAAAGTGGTTTGGTTTTGGTTCGGTTCCACAATTCTAGGCTAAAATATTTACCACTATATCTAGACTATTGAGTTCAACAAAAATTTATTCTACCTATACAATTAGTCCGGATCTTTATGCCTTAATGGGAATAATGAAGGCCTCATCAACGTTGAAATGAGATTGAGGTTACAAGAAATCAATAAAGACCTCAAGCGGTTTTATTCGGTTTTATTCAATTCTTTATCACTTAATCCGTGAATTGAACCATAATCAACGTTTCTTAATTTTTTGAAATTGGAACTAAACCAGCTCCTCAAAAAATCGAACTACACCACACGATTTGGGCCAGTACAGATAAGTTTACAAATTTGTTCTAGAATTTTTAACACCTTAACTCACCCACTTTATAAGGCAAAATAACCAAGTTTATGGTTCTAATGGTCAAGCCCAATATATAAAACTCTCCAAATGATGTTAAAGCAATCAATAAGTCTAGGAATCCAGACTTATCCACCCAGATTTTTCTAGGTGAGTGGTTGTGTGACAGAGGGTAAATTTGTGCAGTGTGAGGTCTATATGTAGAATAAATCTGAATCACAAGATAACGATTCTGAGAAATTTTTGGGTAGTTAAGTCTAGGTTCGTAATATTACTGTACAGCAATACTCGAGCTTTGTCTTACCACTTAATTCAAACATTTTGGGTGTGTACCATATGCACCTCCCATTTTAGACATAATCAACATCACTTTAAGGCATAACCAATACCATTTTAGACATAATCAACATCACTTTAAGGCATAACCAATACCACATCAGCGTATAACCAAACACCACTTTGAATCATAACCAAAACTAGCCCTATCTCACCACCACTTCAAGCCATAACCAATTCCACTTGAGAAGCCACCTGAGCTTAGGGAATTACCAATTATAACTCAAACATTAACTGATGGAGTTCA
The DNA here is from genome assembly GCF_004153795.1 of Camellia sinensis. NCBI lineage: Eukaryota > Viridiplantae > Streptophyta > Magnoliopsida > Ericales > Theaceae > Camellia > Camellia sinensis. Next base: position 84,594 of record NW_021026158.1, read on the forward strand.
ACCAAAAGACCATAGATCTTCTTCCACTAATTCTAGAACAATTTCTAGAAGTTTACATTAGCTTCACATTTGCAACTACAATTGCCACAACTCTTAACCCCAAGTGGGTAAACCACAAGATTAAAAAAGAGAAACCCAATCAGAAGAGGAGGAATACAAACCACAAGTGGCTACAACAAAAATCTCAAAGAAAGAAGAAACTATGCAACTTAACAATTGACATTAAACTCATAATCAAATTTTCAGGACGACATGTTTATTACAGGCCTAATGTACAAGTGAGGTGAACCAGCCAAATTCCTGCAATACCAAAACAAATATGCATTCCCTGTAAAATACTTTAATGGTGTTAGTGTTATATAATTAACAACCTCTTTGTACCACCCAAAAAAAAAAAATTTAATCAACAATCTCCATCAATGCAGGATCTAAAATTTTCATGACTTTTACACATAATCTCATAATGCAGAAATTATATGAACATAATTAGTGTACCCGGATCCATTATCGCAAACCTTGAGAGATCCAAGAGTTGATTGAAGACAACCTTGAAATAACTCAAGGACCATATGGTCTATCTCTAATGAAATTATCTTAGCAAAATATAAGAAGCAACTTGCTTTATCGAACTACTTTTGAGTATGGAAAATATTGCTTTATCGATTTAAACAACACAACCTTAAATGATCCAACTAATAAAGAAACACAAGAATCCCAGAAGTTCATAGATTATCTGGAGGCTCCAGCAGTCCAGCCCCTTCTCCAAACCACATTTGGTATCACTTTTTAAAAAAATGTTCTCTTTTCTCAAGTACTACCTTTGCGCCTTTTCTGAATTTTCAATAACTGTAATTATGGGCGATTTTAATTGCCATTGTTTTTCTATTTCCAAAAACACAAACAAACCATAAAACATAGAAACCAAATATGATGCCAGCATGGTAGTCAAGAGTCTACGTGCCTAGTCCTTCTATCCATAGCAATAAAATAAAAGCAAAAATAATAACAATAACAACTTATAACAATAAATGGAACAATTGATTGATTATTGTTTATCCAAATCTATTCAGATACAATGAAAATGTTACCTGTTTCACGACAGCTTAAATTTGCGTTTCAAGAATGATACATGTCGAAGAGAGTTCACTTGTCTGAATTCAATATAGTAACTCCGCCAACACTTTCACTTTCCGGCAAAATTTCCCAATTTGGAGACTGAACAGCTTTCAACCATTTGAAATCATCCACATTTGCCCAATTCCCCGTTTCTTCATCAAGATTCGACTCTTTCAGATCTCTCTCAATCCCATCATAGCTCAGACAATACGGCGCAAACCTCACGCCACTGCAGTCCTCAATTATTGGCCGACTCCGCACCCTGAGATAAAAATCACTTGCCCTAGCATGATGAACCCTAATCTGATGCGATGCCAACACAAACACACACCCTTCAACTTCTTCAATCAGAACCGAACCAAACACCGGCCCTGTATACACTTTACAATTTTTCAATCTATGAATGAAAATCGCCCTCAAACAACCCGTCAACCGCACCTCACAGGAATTCAAATCCGAGATCGAAAATTCACCCATCTCCGACCCCTTAAACTCCTTCACTAAAACCTCATTTTCCATATTCCTAAACCCCGGCAAGTCCGGAACAATAAAGCTCGGTTTTTCCAAATCAACGTCATGATTTTCAATTTCGGTTTTGTCTAGAACGCCACTCGAAGCCTTCTTGCTCTTGAAAGCGAACTTTTTCTTGGGGAAGACCTCGGAAGTGACGTTTTCGAGGGATTGTTTGAGGGAAGAGATGGTTTGGAGGCAGGTTCGGACTTCGTAGGAGGGTAAGAAGTAGGAGTTCTCGGCGACGAGCTTTTCGAGGTCGGAGATCGAGATCGAGACCGCCTCGAGGTCGGATTTGAGAGTCGATTTGGAATCGGGGTCGGTGGATTGGCGGCAGCGAGTGAGATCGGAGTCGATGGAGTGTTTGGATTGAGAGAAACGAGAGAGGAAAGAGTTGGTGGACTCGAACGGGTGGGAATCGGGGTTGCGAGAGAGGAAGGGTTGCTTGCGGTTGGAGAGGCGTTCGAGCATGGCGGTGTGCTTGGGATGGGAATAGGTTGGATCTAGGGTTTTGTTAGGGTTTGACAGATCTTCTCCTTCCATTCTTGCGTAGCTGAGATGAGATCAGTGAGTGCACACATAGAGGTTCTGTTTTTTAGTTTTTAATATTTTAATTTAAAACATTATTATTATTTTATTTTTTTGATCTATTTAATTTAAACATATTTTAAAAAATTGTAAATTTTTTTTAATTTAATAAATATAAAGTAATATCAAAATATACTGAATTTTTGTAATATTTTTTTATATTTAGTGACTTTTTTAAAAAAATTATAAATTTTGAACTTCTTGAAATGTATCTAAATTAAATAGATTTTAAAAATTAAAAATTGATTAAAAAATTTTATAAAAAAAATACTAAAAATTTTAAAAAAAATACGAATTTTAAAAATTATTTTTCAAAATTTTAAGCAAAACAGAATAATTGCATTTTTTATTATTGTGTTTAGATGAACCATAAATAAAAAACAACACATTGTATTTTATTTTTAATCTCTATATTTAGGTAGGTACTGATAATTAAAATATATATACAATAATTTTGGTTTTTCATTTCTGGTAGGAAACAAAATATGAAATTTATTTCTCATCATTACTCGTCATTTTTCATCTCAAACATTCAAATAAATAATTCTCTATATCACTAGGGTTTTTTCTTGAGAAAATTACACCTCAGTGTATGATTTCAAAATAAATTTCAACTAAGTAATAAAGTGTATCAATTTCAATAATTGAAGTTATAAGCTTTTCCACCACTTTATTGTAATTTTTTTTATCTTACAAATGTTACATCATTTTCCCTTTTTTCTTTCCTCCCCGAATTCCTCAATCCAAAGGAATTATAAAGTTTAAAATGACATAAATGAAAATTAAATTGTAACAAACAAAATAATAATAAATAATCATGGTGCTTTTGCAATTATATCCTTAATACTCCTCAACCTTTTTTCCGAATTTTGACCAAATTAGTGAAAATTTTAAGTGTCACCTAAAATCTATTTCATTATTGAATTCATCTCAAATCAATAATCTGGCATAGTTCTCCAAACCCTTGCCACAGCACAACTGGTCTAGATCTGTTGCATAGCTACCTATCTACCACATTTTAGAGATTTAGGGCATAATCACAACTTCAAATGATTGAAGGAGAACCTCATTAAGGTTAAAAAACGAACAAAATAAATTGTGCGGAATTTAACAGGGCAGTAGGCCATGGGCGTCTTTCCCACGACATGGAAGAAAGGTAGAGTCAACAACAGGCTAACATTGATAAATATATTTAACTCTATGGTCTGATTCAAAATCAAGCCACAATTGAAACAATACAACCTTGCTATCAAGGGGAAAGAAGAAATGAAGAAAAAAGCTAGACATTTTCATTCAAAAACAGAAGTTTAGCTCATGCAGACTCCTTGGCTTCCTTTGCTTCCTTGGCTTCTGCAGCTGCCTCTTCCTCTTGTAACTTCTTCAGGGATGGAGGTGGCCTAACAACAATGCTTTTCTTCCATTGGCGATCGAGCTTTCTTGACAACCTTTTGTTAATTCCTTCTTCAATCTCTCTCTCCCTCTTCACAGTAAGCATGCGGGCAATCTGTTTTTTAAGCAAAATGTTATTTTTTGATAAGCACATACTAAAGATAAGTGTCAGAAGGGGGCACAACAACCCTGTACACAGCATTTACAGGGAAAAAATTTAAATGTACGAATCCCCCCAAAAAATAAAACCCAAAAAGGAAAATCCTCTTTGAGCCACAAAAACAAAAACAATAGACATCAACGACTTTCCCTTCGAGATATTAATAGAGCACTCCACTCCAAAAGATCTCCTATTCTTTTCTTTCCACATGCACTACATTAAAGCTTTAATTGGTTCACTGAAATGAAATGAGATGGAATGGAATGGTCAATCCTTTGACTCCTCTATAGAATAATCATTCCCTTATAATGGTGAATGATGATTACATTTGCAATATATTTTTCATTTGTTTTTTAGTCAACCAAATATGGGAATGGATATTTTTATGACTCGCCTGCTGGGCAGGTTGGACTTTAAATGATCATTTCATCAATCATTTAGTCAATCATTTTGCTCATCCTAATACTCACTGTAACATAAACAACTAGTCCTCTCATACTTCATTGCCTCTTAACAGGCAACAATTCCCTCATTCCTAAGGGCAGAGCCCCGACTTCTTCATTGTGGGGGCAGATGGATGGAACAGGGCAGGCATGGTACGGGCAGTCCTCCCCCGTTCCCTTTATTTAAGAGAAGTCCTACCTCAACTAATACCAACCCCATCCACAATGAAGCGGGGCTTTCAATAGGCAGGAATACCCACAGGTTTGCAGTAAATTTTAAATTGTTCACATAATTATTAAAATGTTTACTCAATGTGTCATACTGGCACACTCTTCGGCCCATAAAGCCTCACCTGTGACTCATCCAAGCAATGTGAAACTAAGGAGTAAAGAGAACACTTCACCAAAACAACTTAGTATTGATTATAGCTAGTAAACTCAAACTGATTGAGTCCTCAATCCCACATCAAAGAGAAACCAATGCATGACACACCCAAGCCTCTAAAAAACCAAGACTTATGGGAAGTGGTAACTATAAGGCGACATTGAAATTACGTCCATTTGTTTCTTGTGTGACCACTGCTATAGTGTTTTTGACTGGGCTAACCCTAAACTTCTCTTAAATGAACGAATGAGGGAGGGTTGCCCCATACCAAACCTGCCCCATTATATTTCATGTTTATTATATAAACCAACAAACTAAAAAGCCACAATGAATATAACTCTATTCCTTGATTATACAAATGAAACAAGCTTTCACATCCACAATGAATATATCTCCATTCCTCGTTTATATAAACCCTACTTGCAGATTAACACAATAACAACAGTAATTCTCCCTCTTCTACATCTGTCAATGCTCATTCCACACAAAATTTTAACACAATGTTGCATAATTTTATCACAGTATTCTTTCTTTATTTTTATTTTTACCTAAATATCACTCCTCAACTTTCTTCAGGTTATTGTCAAATGTGAATTCTGAGAGGCTCACTCTCTCACACTAGGAGCACAAATCTCTATTTTAATGAAGACCATAAAACTAAAAGCCTAGGCTCTTCTTGCAATTTGAAGTAAATTGGACTATTTACAATAAAATGTTAGCAATTCAATCCTCAAATTACACTCAAGATTAACAAAACAAATGTCAATGAAGCTACATATGTACATATCTATGTTATTAACGACCAAGAAGAGACTGATTTTGGTAAATTGAGAGAGAGTACCCTTTTGCGCATACGGCGAAATTCGCTGGATTTGAACTCGTTACGAGCGGATTTCTGGAGACGGAGCATGAAGAGCTCGCCTTTAAGGTCAACAATCTCTTCGTTGATTGCTTCGGTAGTTTTGGTTCTGATCTCTTTCAATTCTTCTTCTCTCTTCGCCATCATCACCACCAAAGAAGAAGAAGAAGAACTGGGGTTTCGGACATAACGCGCGCAAAGAGCGGTGCGAGCGGGGCACAAGTGAGAGATTCGAATGCCATGGAAGGTCGATTTGGAGCTCGCAGAGAGGATTGGCTTTGGAGGCAAGGTGACGCTCGACGGCGAAGCAATGGAGAGGCTCAGCATCGTCGGTGTCTTTGTTCGAGCACTATAATCCTCTCTCTCTCTCTGCTCAACAAAAAAAAAGAAGATAAAGAAGGATACACTGTGCTGTGCTGTGCTGTGCTGTGCGCGAATGAGCCCTTCTTCTGGTTTGCAATACTGTGCAATTAGCGGATAAATAAATAAAAATCAAAAAAAAAAAATCTATGGGATAAATTTCAATTCGCATGTATTTACCTATTAATCGTGGGTTGATTTGATTTGTAATTTAAAATTTATAAAAAAAAAAATCAAACCGTCTTGTCTCGTTATAATTAATATTTTTTTAGGAGGACTCTGCATGGAGAAGTACAAGTCCTACTAGGATTGTGCCGCGGAAAACTTATAAAAGCCCACAAGCATCACCTTGGAGGAGGTAATTGAACACAACCTTTCTGAGAACATAAAAGTTTGTCTATTTGTCAAGCTTACTGACTTAGGCATCGGAGAGGTTTCCGGCACACACCCGCCGGCTAGCTCACGTTTGTGTTTTCAGGTGGTATTACATGAATCTGATTTTTCTCAAGCCTAGTGTGTGTTTTGCATTTCTATAGAAAGACAGAACCGGAGGTTGTGATTAGTGGACATCTAACTTTAGTATTGTCAATCATATGAATGTTATTTTTTGCACTTTCTTTTATTTTTTATTTCTTAAGAAACTACTGAAAATTTTCATATAATTTTTCTTACTGTCAGGTTTGAAGGATTACCCTCTGTCCCTCCTATGGCAGATCTGGAGCCCCAACAACATAATTCCAGGAGGAGTGGCAGGGGAAGGCGGAATAGCAGCCCTCGACATTCTCAGAGTCCTGACAGGCAAAGGAGGATGATTGATCCTCAAGCCCTGGAAGATCGCGTGAAGGAACAAGATGAACTAATTCGAAAGATGGCGGCGGACATGGAGGCTTTGAAACGCCAGATGAAGACTAAAGATGCAGCGACAGGAGAGGGGCGCAAGCACAAGACGCCCCCTCGCCACTCAGAGAATCGTAGTAGGAACACTACACCCTCCCAAGGAGAAAGCAGAAGCCTCAGGACAGGTGACACTCATTCCTTATCTTCCAGAACTCGTCACTCCAGGTCTGAGAGGACGAGATCCGAAAGATCATACACTGAAGGAAGCACGTATTGGCCTTCGCACTCACACCAAACCAGATCTAGACAGACAGAGCTGCCCAGGTCATCCGACTTACGAACCGTGCTCGAAAAAAAAGCACGATGCAAGGAGGATGCCAGGGCGCGCGATCCACATAGAGTCCTTGCCTTACAACGGTTGGCTCCTCGGACGCATGGAAGCGTCTAGGTTGGAATGCCAATACCGCGCCCAGCGTATGAACCAACGGACAAAGCCTCAGTAAGACTACAGACTTCGCCGTTTGTTCCCGCAATTGAAAACGCGCCCGAAATTCACCACATATGAAGGGAAAACGGACCCGTACTCACACTTGAGCCACTTTCTCCAAGTCATGGCTGTATACAGGCGAAACGAGCCCTTGATGTGCATACTCTTCCCATCAAGTCTTGGCGACCTCGGCTTGACATGGTTAGAAAAACTTCCTGAATGCAGCATAGCCTCTTGGGCGCAATTGGCAGAAGCATTCGTAACAAGGTGCTTGACTTGGTTCGAAAAACTCCCAGAGGGCAGCATAGCCTCCTGGGCCCAATTGGCAGAAGCATTCGTAATAAGGTTCCGAACAAACACTAAAACGCCGGTGGAAATAGACCAGTTGCTCTCTATCGACATGGGTGAAAAAGAGACCTTCAGATCTTACAACAGTCGCTACTGGGAGACATTCAACCAGATTGGAGACTGCCCCACCAATCTAGCCATTGCGCAATATAAAAGAGGCCTACCAGTAGGGAACAGACTAAGGGATTCGATTACCATGACGCCGTGATGGAGAGAGTGCATCAGCACATCAGGGTAGAAGAGGATGGCGCACGAGCCAAAGCAAAATCTAGTGCAACCGCAGTGCCAGAAAAGAAGACCTCAGCAAAGGTCAATACAGTAGATCGGCAGAATAAAAACGGGCGTGGCAGACGAGATAACGGAGAAGACCCAGACAAAAGATGGTTGAGAATCCGCACTGCCATAACAACGGTGTTCAAAAAACCAATATATCGGATTCTGAGCGAAATAAAAGATGAGCCTTTTGTCAAGTGGCCAGCCAAGCTAGGGAAAGCTCAGAAAGATTACGATGACAGATCACGGTGCACCTTCCACAAAGAAAATGGGCACCGAACTGAGAATTGTATGCCGTTAAGACAACACTTGGAAGAGTTGGTGGCAGCAGGCCACTTGGACAAATATATTGAAGGAGGGACGCAACCAACCCTCCAAGACCATAATAACCATCCCAACGGAATGCCAATCGATGCACCGCCTCAAGGGTGGCAGCAGGCCACTTGGACAAATACATTGAAGGAGGGACGCAAACGGCCCCCCAAGATCATAATGACCATCCCAACAGAATGCCAATAGACGCCCCACCACAAGGCATCATCAATGTAATACATGGAGTCTTTGAACCTGAGCGTGTATGTGAGCTCAGGGGATCAATCAAGAAGGCTGAGCACTTTAGGGAAGTGTTAAGTGCCCAACCTGCCACCAAGAAGGGGAAGACAGAGGCCACAAATGTCATGTCCTTTTCGGATAAGGACTTGGATCGAATATACTGTCCTCACAATGATGCTCTGGTCGTCACTCTCCGAGTCAAGGATTTTGACGTCAAGCGGATTCTGATTGACCAGGGTAGTTCATGTGAGATCATGTATTACGACACATTCAAACAACTGAAGCTGCAAGACAAAGACTTGGCGCCTGCAGTTTCTCCCCTGATTGGATTCAACTCCATGCCGGAGTGGCCTGTCGGCAAAATAATCCTTCCAGTCAAAGCAGGGAGTGTAACAAAACAAATGGAGTTTTGGGTATTAAAGGTCCCCTCCACATACAACATCATCTTGGGCAGAACATGGCTGCATGCCATGCGTTCGGTAGCATCATCGTACCATCAGGTGATGCGGTTCCCCAACGACACCGGCCTAATTGAAGAAGTTTATGGCGATCAGATCATGTCAAAACAATGCTTCGCCACAGCGAATGGAAGCCGAGCTGCCAAAGGATACGTTCATTCGGTGGAAGAACCAGAAAGTAATGAGCTATTCGCAGACGTCGGCAAAGAAGCTGATCAAAAAGCGGTGGAGGACTTGGTGGAGGTGAAGATAGATGAGAAGAACCCGGATAAGTTCTTTTTGCTTGGCTCGTCGTTGTCCAGCACTGAAA
>NW_021026158.1:105028-203739 GCF_004153795.1 Camellia sinensis
GTGTAATCTGCTCGGGCCTCCAAAAAAACCAGAGGTCCCAGCATTTCCTGCCACCACCACCACCGGCTTCCCCGTAGTCCCCACCTGTATATTGCTTTGTCTCTTTTATTTATTTTTATTTCCTTTTAGTTCTTTCCTTTCTTCAAAAAAAAAAAAAAAAAAAACGTGTGAAGTGTATATATGTTTCTCTCTGCCTACCTGGATGTGCACCTACAATTCTGGTAATTTCTCTCATTTCTCTTTACTTTTCCATTGAGGACAATGTTAATTCTAGTTGGGGATGAGGTTATATTTTCTTTGTGCATTCCTATTTGGCTCATAATTCATGCTTAACCTGTTTCACTTGATTGCATTACTTCACCTGATGTGACTTTTTGCTAGTAGGGTGATGATATTTGCATATGTTATTTGGAGATCATAGTAGACTTGTATGAAAAGGGTTTTTGGGTAGATACTTGCATGTGATATTTGCACGAGGAGAGTTGTCTGTGTTTGTGATTTTAGTACACTTGTCATGAGTATGTCTTAAATTCATATGAACACAACTATCATAGCGGTGATCTTTTATTATAATCCCTAGTGTACATCATTGATAATAGGCTATAGTTGCAGAAAAGAATAAATGAGGAGCCAAGATTCTTAAAAAAAAAAAAAAAAAAAAAAAACACTTGACTAGTTTGGGTTCGCATTTAAACAACTCCGGATCCTCCCAAAAGTAATACCTGACCTGTGAAAAGAATCGGTCTTTGTCTTGCTTAGACCAATTCTGCAGAAGTTGCCCAATGGCCAAGTAATTCACAATATGTGCAAACCACGGGGGGCTCGCTTGTGACAGCTCAAAAAGTTGTTCGTCCGGAAACGAATCATGCAAAATAAGAGGGTCGCTATTATACTCAACGAGGATTCGGGAGAGATGATCCGCCACCACATTCTCAGATCCTTTCTTATCTCAGATCTCTAGGTCAAATTCCTAAAGATTTAATTAACCTAGGTTTGGTCTTTTTCTTTGATACGATTGGAATTTGTCTAAGGCAAAGACCACAGCTAGCAACTCTTTCTCGGTAGTAGTGTAGTTCAATTGAGCATCCGAGAGAGTGCGACTAACATACTTTCCCTATTCTCCAACAGGGTGACAGACTAGGTTGATTCGGTATCCAGAATCGAGGCGCATAAAGCTACCTCAATCTATGGGGCTGCCATACAGAGTTCAAGCCGAGGTAGTTTTGAAGCAATCTCCACACCCCTGGGTATTTAAACCAGACTTTAGTCTCGGAAATCCCAAACCTTTGTGTTCTAGGCTTTGCCATTCGAACTCTAGTTTCCACCGTCTCAGTTGGTCTCCTAGGAACTCACTACAAACACGGTTAGGTGGCTATACCAGACCGTCAGATGCCGTTCGGGCACGGCTAACACCAAAGGAATTACACCTTTAGAGGATTTAAAGTCTCCTAGACGCAAATAAAGCATGACGAGAACAAAGAAAAACAAAATAATCATAGAAGGGAAAGAAAAGAGAATAAGGAATCAATCTATCAATCATAATAAAATGGGTCCATCAAACCCCTGGGTAAAGGAAAATGATCCTTCTTAGTCGAGGAATTTAGTCTCCTATAATCAAGGCAGTCTCGCCACCCAGTAGTGGTTCGTGTGGGGACTAACTCTTCTCCCTCATTCTCAACAACGGTGATGCCGATTTCTTGGGCACCACTTGTGTGGGACTCACCCACTTGCTATCTGAGATGGGGTATATGATACCCGCATCCAACAATTTCAAAACCTCCTTAACTGACCCATCAATATCAAAATTTTCAAACCCAAAATGACCTAGACAAGCCTCTAAAGGGTCCTCTACAAGAATGGAGGGCAAAGCCTCCTCCACAATCTCATCCACAACATCCACTAATAAGCACTCCTCTCTCTCATGAGGTTGTTGGGATGCTTGGAAAACATTAAGTTTCACTTGCATGTTGCCAAATGAAACTTCCATAACCCCGGTCCGATAATTTATGCATGCATTGGCCGTAGCCAAAAAAGGTCGACCTAAGATCACCGGGATTTGTTTCTTAGAACTGGTTACCGGTTCCATATCTAACACCAAAAAGTCAACAGGGAAGTAGAACCTATCAACCTTAACTAGCACATCTTCAATCATGTCACCTGGCATTCTGAGGGACTGGTCAGCCAATTGAAGAGTGACAGTAGTGGGCTTCAACTCGCCAAGCCCAAATTCCTCGTACACAGAGTATGGCAATAAATTGACACTAGCCCCTAAATCTAATAAGGCCCTATCAATGAAATGGTCCCCTATAATGCATGTAATGGTTGGGGGCACCCGGGTCCTTAAGCTTAGGAGGTGTGTCATTCAACAAGATGGAGCTTACTTGCTCCGTGAGTAGGACCTTTTGGGACACATGTGTCCTAGATTTACGCTTTTGCGTACAAAGGTCCTTCAGAAATTTGGCATATGATGGTACTTGCTTAATCGCCTCCAACAGGGGGAGGTTGATTTTTACCTGTTTAAAGACATCCATCATTGCCTCCATAGATGCCGTCTTCTTATTAAAAGGGGACAGTGTATCGAGGCATAGGGGAAAGGGTGCCTTAAGTACATATGGAGTGCTAGGGACTAACTTATCCTTCTTAAGTGTTTCCCCCTCACCCTTGCTCTCATTAGGTGTACCCCCAATGTCACCCTTCTTAACTCTAGTTGCATCTGGCGCAACCGATTGAGGCTCTAACTCCCTACCACTTCTCAAAGCAACCACCACCTGCACTTGCTCATGTTGCTTAACATTCCTACCCGAACTCTCTGCCCTGTATTGTCCTTTAGGGTTGGCCACAGTTTGACTTGGTAATTTTCCCTCCTCTCTTCGATTCATGTAGTTAGCTATTTGACCCAATTGGGTCTTTATCTTGGCAATAGAGTGAGTGTGGGAGTGAACTATTGGTGCTAACCCCTTACGTTCTGAGAGAACTTCCAACACCTGAGTCTCAAAGACAGAGTTGCCCTGAGGAACAGGCGGGGGTTGTGGTTGCTGGTATAGTTGTGGAGGTCGATAAGGTTGCGGTGGTTGGTAGGATGATTGGTTGGCAAAATTATTGAAATTCTGCCTTGGTGGTGGAGGATTATAAGAAGTGCCTTGTGAAGGGGGTCTCCATGAGAGGTTAGGGTGATTTCTCCATCCCGGATTATATGTGTTGGAGTATGGATCATTACCTGGGTTGGAGAATCCTTGAGCCACATTCACATGCTCTTGGACTAACTCCTAAAAATTGTGATGCGGAAGGGCACTCACTCAAGTCATGAGCAGGGCTCGCACATATAACACATGCCTCACGGAATTGAGGCTGATCTTGCTGGGTAGGGGCATGTCCCGTAGCTAATAAGTGGTCTATCTTGCGAGATAGTGCCTCTACTTGTTGGGCTAACTCTAGGTTTTGCCCGACCTCATAAATTCCTCCTCTTTTCGGGGCTCCAACTACGGGTTACCGGACTTGCCGGGCTGCGGATGCATGGTGAAGGGAATTATCACTTAGGTTCTCAAACAATTGCCATGCCTCGGCATCATTTTTAGACATAAATGTCCCACCACAGGAAGAATCCACCATTTGGCGGTGAGGCTTAGTTAAGCCATAATAAAAGGTCTAAACAAGTTGCCAATCAGACACTTGGTGGTGGGGATACTATTGGAGAAGGTCATGAAGTCTCTCCCATGTCTCATGAAATTGCTCGCCATCTATTTGAGCAAAATTGGTGATGGCTCGCTTGAGTTGGTTTGTCTTACCAATGGAAAAGTACTTCTCCAAAAACATCTGTTATCCCAAGTTGTGATTGAATTAGCAGGTAAAGAATTTAGCCAGTGTTTGGCTTTATCCTTTAACGAGAATGGAAACAATTGCAACATTAAGGGCTCATTTGTGAAATTCTGGATCCTCACTGTCGAGCAAATTTCTAAAAATTCATTCAAATGCTTATAAGGGTCATCATGAGTTAGTCCATGGAATGATAGGAGCATTTGTATAGTGCTGGACTTAATCTCATAATGAGTAGCAGTGGTATTGGGCAATTGGATGCATGATGGTGATGTATATACAGTGGGTGTAAAATAATCCTTAAGGGTCCGGTTAGGCACATTCGGGACATTAGGATCTGCCATCTCTAATGGCTCAATGTATGAATATTACACCACTCACACACACACATACACACACACACTAAGTTTCAACTCTTGTGTGCTAAGTTATGAAAGCAAAATACCAAAGGAGAAAATACTCACAGCGGTTTAACAAAAACGCTTTACTCATCTTGCGGGTGCTTGACCTATAGACGTTGTCTCCAATTTCCACTTAAGCTCTTTCTTTCTTTTTAGCACTTTGGTGCTTTGCTTGTGAGTATTTGCTTCTTTTTCTTTAAATGCTTTCGTGCTGCGGTTTGTTTTTAAAGCTCAGTTGCACTCCACCTGCACTTCAGTGATAGCTCTACTTACAAAAACTCTGCACACTTAGCAACACGAAAACATAATATTCTAAACTAAAAAATTAAATAAGAATGTAAGTTTAAATTAATTAATTTTGCCAGAAGTCCCCGGCAACGGCGCCAAAATTTGATGGGTCGTTGAACACACCAAAATTAAATACTAAACTATACCAAATTCTATCAGAATAATGGCAAGTCCAGGTATCGATCCACAGGGACTATTGTGAAATTAAACTAATTTAATTGTTAAATTCCTAAATTAATTTTGATAAAAAGATTGAATGATCATAACCTAATTTAATAACCAATAAATTAAACTAATAAATTAAATTATCAAGAATAATTGAATTTAGGTTTACCAAATTGGGGAAAAATCCTAGGGTAGAGAATTCACCACTAACCACATAATTAGGGTTTTCATTTGAAATTAATTATGCTATGGTTTGAACGGATTAATGCTTCGCAACTACAAGCTCAAAGCATTTAACAAGAAGATCATCACATTCAATGTACGAACCATCTCAAGTAATACGAATCGTTCACTCTAAACTAGGGTAGTGATACGACTCGTTCCTCGTAGCATGGCTCGTCTCATACCTTGAATGTGAAGGAATAGAAAACTCATGTTCGGATAATATTCAACAATCACAGAAAATCAAATATTTGAAAAGATAATGAAAATTATATATAAAGAATTTCTAAAACACCATACAATGGTTCAAACCTTTACATAATATAAAATCAAAAAAAGAAAACTACATAATTACATGGCTAGGGTTTCATCAAAACCCTAGAAAAGGAGACTAGCCACTCATGGAGGAGTGGAAGGAGGTAGAAGGAGAAGGAACCACCATGGGAGACATCTTTGAAGCTTCTTGTTCCTTCCTCTTTTTCAAACCCTAGCCTCTCTCTTTAGGTCAAAACAATTTCAGAACCCTAATCCAGCCTTTTACTTGCCCTTTTATACTTCCAATCTCGTCCAAACAGGTTTAAAACGTCGGTTTGACTTTCCCAGAAAAAGTCAACGCACGTGCGAAAAAGTCAACGCACATGCGGAAAAGTCAACTCTGCCCAAATTCTGTCTTTTTGCTCATTTTATGCTCCGACGATATACAACCTGATTGACACTTAACACACATAAAATATACAGTTTGACCAGCAAGTGAAATTAAGAGATTCTAATTAACGGCCTCAATGATGTACATTTCGGCCTTAATCACTATCACAATGTAAAATTAAACAACACAATTTAAAAATAATTAATTTTGAAGTTAATATTATACATATCAAACACCTTGCTTTGATTTATTAAATAACTTTTTAGCTTAAAAAATTTAGCATTTATTTTTCACTATCAAATAGTTTTTTAGTTTAAAAAATACAACATTCAGTTTTCAATACTTAATTTTTAATTTTTAATTTTATCAAACACCACCTTAATTAATGTATTATTTTATTTCATTATTATTTGTAGTGAAGTGATATTGTTTAAATTAGTTGATTTTACTTATTCAGTAGATCTAATACTCATATAATTTTATTAATAAGATTAAAAAATCATACTCTAATATCAATTTAAATACACAATGAAACAAAACATTTTTTAAATTTAGAACATAAATTTAAGATTTTTTTAGAATAAATTATACCTAGATAGGTCTTTTACTAATTTATAATATTTATGTACTTATATTTTTATTTTTGTAATGATTTTAGGGACTAAATAGGTTTGAATCAATACTTTAAGAATTTAATAAATTAAATCTATGCTCATGGATGAAGTAGACTTTGATATATAATTTAGAGGTTTAATAAACTCAATCGATAGTTTAGGAATTAAATAAATAATTTGACAATAGCTCAAGAGTAGAAAATAAAATTAACCCAAAATGGCTAGTCGTTTAGGTAGTGAATTATCAGAGATGCTCTTACCAAACCAAATTAAGCTCTCGTTTGACAACATAGTTAGGACTAATTTAGCCCACTAAAAGACAAAATAGATTAAAAAGTTAATAAGATAAAATGTCATATCTAAACCATAATTATTTTATTAAGACAAAATGTCATATCTAAACCATAATTATTTTATTTTTTTTCTCTCACAAAACTACAAAAAAAAAGTCAAAAGTTCATACAAAACGGAACTTTTTTAGCTAATAGCCATAAAGTCAAAAAGTTAGGCTAAAAAAGTTCTTTTCAAACGAAGCCTAAGTATTGTGTCACAATCAAGTAGGGTAAGCTACACAAGTTTTTTTATTTTTTTTTTCATTCAACTTTGTCAAATGCTATGTGCTTATCTAAATTAAATAAATTTATATCTATTTTCATTGCCACATCCAACGTCAACGTTAGTTTTTTAATCCTCTTAACATCTCCATCTATGATGATCCTATCACTCTTTCTTACCTTTGTATTTTATAGGTTTTGGGTGCACATGACCAAATCATCTTAACATATAATCTTTCAACTTGTTTCCAATAAGTGTTACTCCTAACATTCATGAATATATTTATTTTTAATTTTATCTTTTCTAATCTTATCATGCATTCATTTAAACATTATATCTCAGTTACACTCATTTTGTGAATATGTTGTTTCTTGCTATCTCAATTGTCATATAAGATTAGGCATCCTAATTAGAGTTTTTCTGAGTACTCACATTTTATCATATCATATATATGTTATAATGGGAAATTATCAAAATCAACGAATTTTAAATGAAAAATAATAATTTAAAAAACAATGAATTTTAAGTGAAATATTACTTATTGTCTCACTAAAATTCCATTTATTATGACAATGTATTGTACAATATAGAGAGAACAGAGAAAAATAAAGAGAAAGAAAGGAATAATGAGGAAGAGAGAGAGAGAGAGAGAGAGAGAGAGAGAGAGAGAAATTGAGGCACATTGTGTAAGGACAACAAAATGAGGCTATTGCCACATCTTAATAGAGATATGAATGACAATCAAAGGATGGTAATGGTGGCAAATAATGGCGATGGCAGTAGCAGTCAGTAGTTGTGATTGATGATGATGATAGCAGACAACAGTAGATGGTGTCAATAGTAATAACATATAATCATGGACGAAATTAAGAGAAGACTATAGGAGGTCACGACCTTCCTGTTTCTGTGAAAAATATTGTTTACCATAGTACTTTAAAAATATATACCATTTGATACATAAAATGGCTCTCCAGTATATATATCTCATTCTTCTCCCATCTTGCATACTCTTTCTCTTTTGCACCAAAACAACTTCTTCATCATATTAGAGATTGCTTCTATAGTATATAATTTTTTCTATGTATATATATATATATATAATTTATATATTATATTCTACATATATGTGTATTTGTGTATATGGTAAAAAAGTTATTGTTCTTTTGGCCCCTCCGATAATAAAATCCTGATTTCGTCCCTGCATATAGTGGTTGTAATTGATGATGCTAATGGTGATAGTGGTGGCGGTTGTAGAAGGAGATTATGACAACCTCCAAATTCGAAGCATAGAGAGAGAGAAAAGAAAATAGGCAATGTAAACATGGTTGATGAAAAGAGATTTATGAAAGAAAGTTTTAGGTTACTTATCTTTTTAATTAAAACCTTTCCCTATTCTTATAAAGTTTGAAATCTCGGGACTTCAACTACTAAACACAATTTTGATATCCTAAATTTATAACACAAACGTATAGAGAGATGTATCTATATATATATTTTTTATTTTTAAAACTAAACAAAATAGATTGATAATGCTATTTTAAACTTTTCATTTGAGATGTTGGTCATATTCGGTAGAGCTTTTTTTTAAGTTAAAAGTTGATTAATTAGAAAGTAAAAACTGAAAGTACTCCTTTATCAGCTTTTAAATAATAAGTTTTTTTTTTAATTTATTTAAGTTATTTTTACCTAATAAATTATAAGTAGAAACTATACCAAACAGTCTGCCATATATTGCCAAATTAAAATAAGTTATGATCAATTTATAGAAGCTGCATCTTGTGCAAGTCACGTATTAAAAATTTTAATCTATTTAATAGAATGTTTACATTGATACAAATGGTGATTATATTTGCACACCACTAATACTCTTAATATATACCATTAATAGATTAAATTTATATTTCAATAATATCCTTCAATGAAATGACCGTTAAGGATAACATGGGATGTATTCTAACTATTCAAAAAAAATTATTTAAAAACACAAAATACTCTTCACACATCATCATCTCTATTGGGTTTAGGGTTTTAACATATAAATATTGTATTTCTTTAACATCTTTACCATTAATATACGCTCATAATATCATTTATTATCAATTAGCTTATTTCATTTTCTTCTCCATTATATTTATTTTTGCCTTTGAAGATTTAGGGTTTAAGAATATTGAAATCAATTAGTTTTGAAGATTTACAAATCGTGGATGACACTAAGATGATTGGTTCTGATATAAATATTAAAAACGTTGATTTGATTATTAAAAATGTTAGTTTATGGCTTAACATTTTGGTTTTTTATTTATCTCATTCATAAGTTGGGACGATGAGTTTGTTCGTCGTGTTCAGATAACTAGAGTTGAACTTTTACACGATGTTCGATTATTTATATTTAAACAACACAATTTTGTTCAAATTATTAAGATTGACCAACTATTAAATGTTCATACATAAAAAATTGAACATTTTAAGTTTGTTCAGTAAAAATAAATTAAACTTTTGTTCGTTATTCAGATATAAAGTATGAACACATTAAGTTTGTTCAACTCTGTATTATTGAACATGACTAATTTGATAAATTTGTTAAATTTTTTACAAAATTTTGTACCCACCCAAAGTGATAATGTTGAAACTGATTGTGAGAATGAAAGGTGCGAATCAATGGTGAGAATGACAATCTGAAATGACAACGAGAGACAAGAGTTCAACACAGATAATGAAGATCAACATTGGCGAAGATGGAAACCGAATGAATCACTCCGCCAGGACAAGAGTTTAACATCAACTATGGAGATCAACATCGGCGAAAATAAAGGTCTAATGAACCTCCGTCGGCGATGGAGATCAAGACCGACGAAGATGGTCTCTATTCTAAAGATTGTGGGGGTTTTTATTGTGTGTAGTGGTGAAAATGAAGATTTTTTTGTGTGTGTAATGATATGTATTCAAATGTTAGTGGTGTGTTAATATAGGATTGGTAATGGAAGCTAAGATATGAAATAAGATATTTTTAAACCCTAAAAATTATTTTGTGTATGTACTAATTAATGGTGCATACCAAGAATATTAATGGTGTGTAAATAGAATCACCATGATACAAATTTATAATTTAAAGTGATAAATGTAACATTTTTTAGTTGAGGGGGTAAAGTGAAAAAGTGTAATAGTTTAAGGGAGTAAAATATAATTTATTCTAAGGAAAGCCTATCTACCACAAATTTGCATAACTTTACCACAAAATTTCCTAACATCAATCACAAAATGCGTAATTTCATCACAAATTAACTTAATAAAATGTCTAAAAAATTTTGGTACCATTTGGTTTAATTTTCAAAATTCAATTCTGTTTTCAATTCATGATTTGAATCAAAATTTATAACTAAACAAATTTTTAAAATACAATTCAAAATTACTTTCAAAACTCCTTTCTTCCATTTTTTTTTAAAATTATTAATCAATCACTTTTTCTCTCTCATCTCTATTTTGTGGTATTTTGGCAACAGATTAAAACGATGCGTCTTGGGTGAGAATGCAAATGCTAGACGCTAGCGTTTTTTTGGCAAAAACTGATTTGGGATTCCGATTATAATCAAAGACGTGAAATTACGATACTGCCATTAGAATTGGTGCCTTTATCATGGATGGCAATATATTACATTGGGTGAGGGCATTTTGGTAATTCTACAGTTCTACACCATGACATGACAACTTAAAAAAATATTATCTACAAAACCAAAAAAAACAATTTTTTACCAACTTCCCAAGTCACTTTATGAAAAATCCAAAAATCTTGGTTAAAACCAAAAAAGCTGATTTTTACCACCTTCCCAAAATAGGCCTTTCTCCTCTCACATTCTCTCATATTCTATACATCAATCAATCAAAAAAAAGTACAAATCATCCCAAAAATATTTTCAAAACTCATAATCAAATAAATTTTCTCTTTTTAAATCATAATTCAAAAACTCAAAACTCAAAATACAACTCCATATTCAAATTATAATTTTAAAACTAAACCAAACGAACCCTTTTATATTATAAAAGTTTATGGTTTGATTACAATATTTTTTGTTACGCTAATTTAAGGCAAAATTAAGCATTTTATAATTAATATTATAACATTTTGTGATAAAATTATATCAATTTATAATAGATGTATATAGCTTTCCCTTTATTTCTATAGCTAAAAATTTCCTTTGATTATAAAGGTCCATATTATTAAAAAAATTAGTAGATATTAAAGTGATACATGACAATATTTGTAATGCCCTCAAAAAAAAAAAAAAATTACACAATCCCATCATTTAACAGCTCTATATTCATGATTGATAAATCACATTCCCATACATACATCAGAGCTAATATTACAAAAGGGTATTTCATATAAGTTCCAACTGTTTACAACAAAATAAAATGCCCTACGAGCTTACATCTTTCTAAGTAATAACTTGGTTACAATAAAAGAAGAGTGCTAACTCTTTATATATAAAGTCCTTGGCTTGAATTTACATGTAATCACCAAAACAAAAATAACCAAACGGAGCTTTCAACACCTAAACCTTCCAAGTTAAGACCTTGGAGGTGGCATGTCACCTGTACCTGAAAATGGTATCCCAAGTAAGGTAAGCCAATACCCAATAGAGATATGCTAAACAAAATATGAAAATTAATTAAAACATTCGCATTCATAAATGTTTAACACTTAAAAGCCAACTACATTCCTTCCACAACCAATCAATGTTTATAAACCGTTTACTTTCATTTATCCAAATCAATCTACTTACATTATTCAATATTATCCAAACAACTTAAAATGAGACTACAACTCATATAGCAACACTTCAATAACAACAACATTCAACACTTCCATTTTCTTGCCATTTTACGGAATTACGTCCGAGGTAACCGACACCCAAATAGATAAAAGATTTCGGGACTTTCACCTTGGACACTCGGCCAACTTAATTATTTATGGAGTCCATCTCCTATCTCCTCCCAAATATATGGAGTACATCCCCTATCTCCTCCCACACAATATACATATGCAATGTATTTAAACAGATAGTCATATACAATGACCCACAATTCACATATTCAATGCGTTAATTCCACCGTCACATTTAATGACATAATCCAATTGATTAGTTCCAATTTCTCTAATCATCATGCAGTGTCTACAACAATTAAGACTATCCTCTACCGATAGCCCAAAGTAGTTATTTCTAAACAGATAAATAAATCTATCAGACAGATAATTTATTACATTTTTTATCGATGAGTGATTTATCAATCCAACAACACTATTTCATCTCATATTTTTCTAATTTCATGATTTCCAATTTAATTTCATATTTTCATAATTAATTTCATTAATTACACAACTGACCTATTTAGGTCCAATTAGGGCATTATGCCTCCCTTTCTCAAATATCAACCCTAAGTCTCAATTTCATCACTTATACCCAAATAACATCATTTCAAGACCTCACATACACAATGGAGTCCAAAAATAGAAAACCCCTCTTTCAAACATTTCAAATTTTCAATCCTAACTTTACCCAAACTTCCTAAATTTTACCATTTATACAAAATGACTAAAATTTATGTTAAAACTCATAAGAAGGAGTAGATTATCCTTACCTCAAATGGAGAAGTTTAAGGAGAAGAAGAAGAGAAACTCAAGATGCTCCAAAATCCAACTTTTTCGGATCAAAAGGATGCCCTCGCAATGCTCTAGCTTTTATACAAAGGGACTAGGGTAGAAACCTTTAGAATAATGTGTATTTGTAGAAAGATAGAGAGTTTGGAGAGAGAGATTGTCGATTTAGGGTTTTGGAGTGAAAGAGGAGACGAAAAAGTGATCAAAATCACGTTGCTGCGAACTAATACACATGAGGCTCGCTCAAGCGCAAGAAGCATCGCTCGAGTGAAAATGCAAAACTTCAGGTCTGTAACCCAGATGCACGCTCGAGCGCAAGAGTGCTCGCTCGAGCGAAGAAAGACAAAACACAGGGTCTCGCTCGAGTGCAAGAAAGCTCGCTCGAGCGAAGAATACTCACCTTCAGGTCCAAAAAAGACGCAGACGCACGCTCGAGCGCAAGAGACCTCGCTCGAGCGAAAAGACACACTACGCAGGGCTCGCTCGAGCGCAAGAGAGCTCGATCGAGCGGAAGCTACGTCTGAAGAAAAACCTGAGAACCCACCATCCTCGCTCGAGTGCAAGAACTTTTGCTCGAGTGAAGAAGCAAATATCCAAGGCTCGCTCGAGTGCAAAAAGCTCACTCGAGCGAAGAAGCCAAATCCTGGACAGCAACTATTTGTTCCAACTCATAACCAACCTGTTCTAAACTTAACCAACACATCCCAAAACGCAAATACAAAGAATCAAAGGATAGAAATGAGGTACAGACAACAACATACAACCACAGAACTCGAGTCCGGAATACAGTAAATGACAGGGAAAGATCGGGATCGCTATAATATTTATTTATTTAATAAAAAAACAATTAATCTACCGAATTTAAGTTCATTCGCATTATATAAATTATACAAATCAAATGTTTGGCTGGATGACTTTTCGGATAATCAATCTTACAATTGCCTAAATGACTGATTTGCACAAATTCAAACAATTTGAACGAGTCAAATTCAATAGAGGCAACGAAGTTCTTATTTAGGTTAGATTTGACATTCCTTACAAAAATTTAAAATCACTATCATATTTAAGTCACATCATTTTATTTAAGTTACATTATCTCTCTATCATATCATTTCAAATTCAACTCATATTTTATAAAAAATCAAAAAATAGACTTATTTAGAATATCTTAAACAATCCTTAAGTACTAATATTTGAACCAATAATATATTTATTATTAAAAAAATACTTCAGGCATCGAGAGCTTCAAGTATGAATGGGGCCAATTTGTGTTCATTGTTCGACCAGCCAAACGAACACTCGGATGACCGGATAAAACCTTTGTTTACCGCAATTATCATTTTATTAACCGCGATTATCAATCTCTTTATCGACTGGACGACCGATAAAACAAAATTTAAGGCCTAGTTTGGGAAGACTAAATAAGTGTACTTTTTGACTTTTTTTGTATTATGTGTAGAAAAAGTAGAGAGAAGATGTTGATTGATGTGACCCAAAAAAGATAAAAAAATGAAATAAGTGCACTTTTTTGGCAATAGCCAAACTTGGCCTAAGTCATTCAAGAAAAGATTTACGTAGCAATTATTATTATTATTTCTTTTCTTCCCAGCAACGATGCTTTCATTTCAGTTTCACATTCTTTCATTTTTGATTCTCCACCCATCCTCAGACAAACCCTAGCAAAACAATTCTCACAGCTATATATACATATATACGTATAGACAGAGAGGCGTTTCGGATGTGCTAAAATGGGTGCTGCCGGCTCCAAACTCGAGAAAGCACTGGGCGACCAGTTCCCTGAAGGCGAGCGATACTTCGGACTTGAGAATTTCGGCAACACCTGCTACTGTAACAGCGTTTTACAGGTCCAATTTTTCTATTTTTTTTCTATTTTTTTTAAATTCATTTTGATCCGATATGTTGCTCTTAGATTTGCGTCTGTATCTGTGTACATATATACATTTGTTGATATGATTCAATTTTGAAATTTACAAAAAAAAAAAAAAATTGATGCTTTTGAGATTTTGATTTCCGATTCATGCTTGTTGTGCTCGCACTGTATCGAGACTGTTGTTGTTGTTGGTGGTGTTCTTCTTAGATTGATAAAGTTTGAAGCATTTGCGTTTGGTTGTAGTTTGGTCTTCTTCTGAATAATTCAGACCTGGAGAGGCATTTGCTTAATTTCTGTGGTCCTATTTTGTCTGTATTTTGCTTGTTGTGGTTGTTTGTTTGAGGCAGAAATCTAGCATTTGGAGTTGCATCATAAATGGAATTTGGAGCTGATGGTGTATAAATTATAATCAGCTTTGGGTTTCGTTGAATGCTAACTTTTCAAACTTTGTCGTTGACAGTGATGGATGTCATTTCCGCCACAGTCCCATTCACTGCAATGATATTGTTCCCGAAATTAAGTACACAAAACAAAGGGAAATTGAATTTTCACGGGATCTCCAAATACGGTATTAAATGTGCTTGATGGGTTAATTAAAGTAGGTAAATCTCTAAATTTTGTCCACACCTATCGTCCTTTGACCGTTGCTGGTGGGTCCTAATTGAATTCATGGTTGGTGATTACTCTGGGAATTGGAAATGGAGAAAACCAGGCTTTCTGCAAAATGAAGTTCTGGGATCCTTGTAGCATAATGGTTTTATATTATATATGTTAAAAAGAGAATTTAGGCACGTGAAATTTTGACTTGTGATTAGGGATATAATTTGGTGGGTGTTAGAGAAGAAAGGAGTGACAAAAGGTTACATTGATATGATTAGTAGGGTTACACTAAGGATCAATATTAAGTTCTTATCTTTTTGCTTTAGTTATGGATGAGTTGACAAAAAATATTCAGGATGATGTACCATAGTGTATGCTTTTTGCAAATAATATTGTGTTAGTGGATGAGACTAGAGAAGGAGTTAATACTAAGTTGGAGATTTGGAGAGAATCACTTGAATCTAAAGGATTTAGGATAAACAGAACTAAGACAGAGTACATGGAGTGTAATTTTAGTACTAGTAACAATGGAAGCAGAGGAGAAGTGAGGATTGAGAATCAAGAATTATCTAAGAGTGAACATTTTTGTTATTTAAGATCGATTATCACAACGGTTGGGGAGATTGGAATGAATGTGGTCCATAGAATTAAGGCGGGGTGGCTTAAGTGGCGGAGTGTGTTTGGGGTACTGTGCGATAAGCAAATACCCACCAGACTAAAAGGGAAGTTTTATAGTAGACCATCAATGTTGTATGGGTCGGAATGTTGGGTAACAAAGCAATAACATGTAGATAAAATGAGTGTTGCTAAGATAAGGATGCTAAGGTGGATCTATGATAAGACTAGAAAAGATAGAGTTAGAAATGAGTATATCCGAGAATGGGTAGGAGTAGGGAGACCAACAGAGACAATAGTAAAGAGATGCGATATAGTAACGGTAGATAGAAGTGTTAGGGGAAGAGGCAGACCTAGATTGACGTGGACTAGTGTAGTAAATAAAGATATGAACCTTCTTAATTTGACTAACGAAATGGCCTCTGATAAAGTCGAGTGGAGAAGAAGGATTCATGTAACCAACCCCATTTGATGGGACTTGAGGCTTGGCTTGGTTTGGTTAAATTTTGACTTGTGATTGTGACACAATTTGCAGATTTTAAGCCTCTCATTTAGTAAATTTCATGTCCGTGGGGCGTAAGGTGAATCTGTTGGGACACCTTGATACTGGAGCTTTGATGTTAAAACTTACTATAGCCTATGGGGTGGAAAATCCCCATTTATTCCTCAAACCCCTTCTTTCATAGATGATTCTCAATTTGATTTCATTCACTGGAAAAAGGGAAGTTAGGATAACAATTCAAGTTTTGTCACCTCTTTCAGATTGATCTATTATGAATGGAAAGGCAGATCCGAAAGAATGTCTTCCTACATCCAGATTGTGATGATGATCCACCTCTTTTGACTGAAAAATCCATTTATGCCACGAGTCCATTCTTTCTTCGCTTGATGTGTTGATGAGACTGTCCACTGTAATCTCAAAGAATGAATTATGAACCTGACCTTGTTTGATCCCATCGACTAAACAAAACAAACCCCTTTCCCGCAGTTGGTTGATCAACTTGACTTCAATTGGTTCATATTAGTTATCCTTGGGTAGGTATTTTGAAGTCTGAAGTTCATATCATGGTTACCTTTTTGCATGTTTAGCAGCCCATCAAAAGGCTCTTACAATGAATAACTTGAGAATGAAAGATCCTTCCTAACTGGTGTTGCATGTCCAAGGAGGTTGGGGAGATTTGGTCTTTATTGTTCTTATATTTTTGAATTGTTTGATTCATGCCTTTCTGGTTGTATTACTTGATTGATAAAAAGGTAACATAAATAAGAGAAAGAAGAGGACTTGGGATTTCGCTCCTCTTTGCTTGATATGGAGCATTTAAGAGGAATGAATGTTCCTTTAGTTCATGAATTGAATGTATCCTATTTGGAAGTTTTGCGTAGTTGGGTAACAAAGAGAGTGAACCCAGCTCTTGAAACCTTTTGGATTTTCTTTATTTACTAATAGAATTCAGGTACATTTCAGTTATATGAGTATGTAGCTTGTTTGTATACTTTGTGCGTGCATGGGGCATGTGTACCTAGATTGCGCCCCTTAGGAAGAACCTTGTCTATGATTTCTTTAATTTAGAGATGTATCAATAGATTCCCAACTTTCCTTAAACATCATTCAACAAACAATACTGATTTGTTTGTCGGCATTTAATGGTGGGCTAGCAGGAGGTTTTGCATTTCTGCTCTATTGGTTGCTAGCAAAATGTAGAAAAAGGAAATAAATTAATAACTTATCAGCAATTAAATTCTTGACACTTTCACCTAACCTATTAAATCTATCTAGTAATTTGAATTCAATTTTTATGTTTTGGGAACAAATTTTAAAAAGCATATAATTCATTTATCTCCCTATTGTCTGTAACTGAACTTGGGTTGGGAAAATAGCTGCCAATGTCCTTTAGCAGCCCATATCCACTGCATTTGAAGTCATCTGGGAGAGGCTTCACAGTGTCACAAATTATTTTATGAAGGCAACTTCAATTATAATCTGCTTTATGATCTTTTGCATTTGATAAGTTGTTTAAGTAATTGTTTGCTTTGAGACACATTTGTAGTCTCGTGTGTATTCCTTTCTAATGTCATCCTTTT
The DNA here is from genome assembly GCF_004153795.1 of Camellia sinensis. Classification (NCBI taxonomy): domain Eukaryota; kingdom Viridiplantae; phylum Streptophyta; class Magnoliopsida; order Ericales; family Theaceae; genus Camellia; species Camellia sinensis. The sequence continues at coordinate 122,577 of NW_021026158.1, forward strand.
TATGCAGGCCCTCTATTTCTGTGTTCCATTTCGTGAGCAGCTGTTGGAATATTATACAAATAACAAAAATCTTGCAGATACAGAAGAAAATCTATTGACATGTCTGGCAGATTTATTTACACAGGTAAAACTCTAGACATAGTTGCTGGATTGTTTCTTTACTTCTTGCAGTATAGTCGTACTTCCTCGTCCCTTATTGTATTTTTGTTTTGTTTTAAATTCACCTTGGCAATTCCTTTCTCAGGTTCCTAAATTTCTAGAATTGATCACCTAATTGCAGCATGGTCATCTGGACAAGACAATTTTTGCCATGTTTTCTTATTTTCAAGGGAGGGGGTGGGTTTTGCATAGAGTTATGTTGGTTGTTGGGTTTGCATAAAATGCTTTCAAACAGTGGCTGAGCCAAAAAACCAACCAAGAGGGGCAAAATATAAGGTAAAAAGGCTACATATATAATGTACCCCAAAAAAAAAATGCTATATATATCTAGTGGACTGTACAACAAATATATATGGGAGAAGATAGACTAGCAAAAATGAGAGAAGCTGTGAGCATAAATATATGATTGTGTCAATTAAAACTGTTGAGTAGCACAATTTACAATTTAACATGTTTTCTTTCAGTAGATAGAGAATGGTGTAAAAATTTTAAATTTTGAAGGCCTATCACCGAACAAACAAAAAAATAAATAAAAGTTGAATTTCGACAGCATATTGAATTTCTTGAATGATATCCTTTTGACTGATTTTGGGAGGATTTATTTTGAAGGTGGTGTTGGACTGAGTCTCATTGCTCGTGACTCTTCGTTGTCAACTTTCCCCATCCAAGTAAATTAACTTGCAAAAAAAACTGGCTGGTGCTAATGGGATCTCTTATTTATTCACATAATGAGCGTCTATATGCATGTGACCATACATGCACATATATTTAACTGTTTACTAATAAATTTACCTGAGCCCAGACTTGCTCCTGTGTAGATAAGTTCACAAAAGAAGAAAACAGGTGTCATTGCTCCAAAACGCTTTGTACAGAGATTGAAGAAGCAAAATGAAATTTTCCGCAGCTATATGCACCAGGTATGTGCTTAATTTGATTATTGGTTTTGGCATATTGAGTTCAGGTGCAAGCACCAGGAATATTTAATGAATAGTTTATTTTTAGAGCGCTTTCTGGCCATGCTTCTGTCTCATCGTGGTATTTTCAGTTTCAACCTTGACTCTGTGTACTCAGGTTATCCTTCTAAAGGAGTTTGATGACTTATCTTATCAGTTGCAAATTTCTTGAATGAAATTTGATTAGACATGAGGCAAATTCAGCACAAAGATGACACTTGTGAATTGCAATGCCTAGTTTTTTGTCTGCACTTTTTGCAACCCCTTTCCTTCTTTCAAAACCAAAATTTATGATTATTTTCTTTTCACTCTGCATGTTTCTTGTTTGTAAAGCACCATGGAGCTACTATACGGATGGTTACTGCGATTGGTTCTTTTACAACTTACAATAGCCTTGTAAGATTGGATCCATTACATGTGTTACAAGACCTCTTAGTTTTTACTAAATGGAATCTGTCTCTTGCTTTGACATACACTGACATGTATTATCCGGGAGATGCATCCCATCAAGATTGAAAATGGCTATAAACAAAATATTATTAGGTACATGCCTGTGGAGGTTTGGATGGAATTAAAATATAACCTCTTGAAGGCATGGGGATCATGCTACTGCGGGATCCTAAAAAAATGGCAGGTATCTACAATGCTAGGACTTTGGAAGTTTTTCCTGGATGAGTTAATATTTGCATTGGAGTGAGTGTATGGTTGTGTTTGATTTCCAAATTCCACAAACTTTCTGTCTCACCGTCATTATGCACAGAATTCCAACTTTTGCCCATCTTTTTTATTGCATGCTTTGCTCAATGTAATTGGTGCTTAGGCTTGTGCTATATTGAGCACAGTAATGACTTCAAAAAGAGATGCGAAAAGAAAGGAGAGGAGGAGTAGGGGGAAGGCAGGGTCCATGTCCGTCCTTACTGCTATGATTTTCTCACATTAAACCTTCAAATCCTTGCCTTTTGGATTTATTAAAATTTTCTTCTTTCAATGTGATAAGAAGACTTGATTAAAGTGGAAAAACTGTGTTCCTTGAAGTATATGGAAAGAAGCTTGATAAAGTTTTACCTTTTTTGTTTTTTATAATGCATAAATTGAGAAAATCTAACCCCCCCCTCCCTTTCCCAACAAAAAAAAAAAAGGAAACTGGTAAAATATTTGCCTTTATTATACAAATATGGAGAAAAGCTTTTAGAGAAAAGGATATAGCTAAATTAATTACATAACAATTGCATTGTCAAGGCAAAATTTACAGTAAAGTAGGATTTTAGGCCTCAAAATTATCAACGACATTATCAATAGATGGATGACGAACTCATATCCCTTAAATTAACATGAATAATATTTCATACTGTGCAATTGAGATAATAATATGCTATGCCCATTTTGTTTGAACCCCCCCTCCCCTTCTTGGGTGCAATTACTAAGTTTGTCCCTGGCTGAGTCCAATCAATGTCTGCTTTTGCTTTTGTTTTTGTTTTTGGCAACTCTCTTCCTCTTAAAGAAATGGAAGAATTTATTAAATCCATACTTTCCTTTAGGCAGATGAGGTTGTGTGTGATATGTGCATTAGCTACTACACTTTGGAACTATATTAAATCCAGACTTTTACCTTGTATGGATTATGAATGTTTATTTTTCCTAATTATATTTACTTGTAGTCGTGTATCTTATGTTGCATCTTTGCTGAATGCTTCCATATAAATTCTTACAGTATGAACTTTTTTCAGCTCACTGTATGGCCATGTTTCTACCATTCTGTCTTCTCGTGTGATTTGAGAAACTAATCATCTTCCTCTTTGTGTAGGATGCTCATGAATTTTTGAACTATTTGCTGAATGAACTTGTTGACATATTGGAAAAAGAGTCCCATGCTGGAAAGAGTGATCCAGAAACTTCATCACCATCTGAAAAGGTTGCAAATGGGCCAAAGACTGTTCATGCCAATGGTGCTAAAAAAGAGCCTCTTGTCACTTGGGTGCACAAAAATTTCCAGGTGACTCCTTGTCCATTCATTTGTTCTCTGACCTTGCAAATTAATTTAGAAAATTCTGTTTTTGGACATTTGATAAGCTTTAGTCCTGAAATACCTCCTTGTTTTCTTTCTGCATGCCACAATGCATTATGCTACTTTTTTGTTGTTGTTTAGATTATCTCTCAAGAATATAACATCTCTGATGGCTGATCTTCAGGGTATACTCACAAATGAAACAAGGTGCTTGTGGTGTGAGACGGTAACAGCAAGGGATGAAACCTTTTTTGACTTGAGCCTTGATATTGAACAGAACAGTTCTATAACAAGCTGCTTGAGAAACTTCAGTTCCACAGAGACTCTAAATGCTGAAGACAAATTCTTTTGTGATAAGTGCTGCAGGTAGGTGGTATTTGCTCAGTTCTTCGTTGGTGTACTTGTTGGAATTCTTTATTGTTAATTGCCTTAGTATTGGTTGTGTTTTTTAGCTTTTGCTATTTTCCTGCCTTTTTTATTTGAATGGGAAATTGTAATTGATGTTTTCCTGTTAGTGCTTATGTAAGGGTGGTGGGTAAGCACAGGTAAGCACTGATAATGACATCATTGTCTAGATGTTTCAAGCTTTTGAGGCACCCCAATTGCTGCTGACTTTATTAGCTCTCTCTCTCTCTCTCTCACACACACACACACACGCACACACATAATGTTGCTCAAAGCGGAATTTATTTTTACTTGAATTAAATAGGATGAGTTTGGATACCCCGTGGAAATGATTTAGTTCGTTTTGTCTCAAATAGCCTTTCAAGTGGGTTGATTTTACCTTCAGTCTTTGACAAGGTGCTGGATGAGTTACATATGCACATGATCTGTTTTAGAAACAAAACTATTGAAATTGTTGAGCATCTTTATATTATTCAAGCCTTTCTATATTTTTATAGCCTGGTCGCAAAAAGATGTGCAGGTCTAGCGCAATAACAAAAGATGAATGATCTCAAAAAAGAAGGAAAGAAAAATAAATCTCAATTTTTATTTCTGTTAAGTCAGATAATTGAGTTTGGTCCATTGTTTCATAATGTAGTTTGCAGGAGGCTCAGAAGAGAATGAAGATAAAAAAGCCACCTCACATTCTGGTGATCCATCTAAAGCGGTTCAAATATATCGAGCAGCTGGGCCGGTACAAGAAGTTGTCATACCGTGTTGTATTCCCGCTCGAGCTCAAGCTGAGCAATACAATGGAAGATGCAGATGCTGAGTATTCCCTGTTTGCTGTAGTCGTTCATGTTGGAAGTGGGCCTAACCATGGACACTATGTCAGCCTAGTGAAAAGTCATAACCATTGGTTGTTCTTTGACGATGAAAACGTGGAGATGATTGACGAGTCTGTCGTGCAGACTTTCTTTGGTTCAGCACAGGAATATTCTAGTAATACAGATCATGGGTACATCTTGTTCTATGAGAGACTTGCTCCAGGTAGCACAAGCTGAGAAGAGGTGATTCGATTGTGTCAAAATTTTCTATTTTAAACTCCTTTTCCTTCTGATGTCTATGTTTATTATCATCTTTACCTTTTTTTTTTAACCTTATATCTTGTGGGAGGAGATTCATGTGTCTAGTCAGAGAAATGTACACTTAGATGGTTGCCATGTACAGTGGATGGTGGAAGCTTGCCATCCTTTGTTTTTCCAACAATAAGGTGAAAAAAAAAAAAAAGGGGAAAAAAATTGTAGTGTAAATGGTGATGCGAGAATTTCAGTCTTAGACGTTGAGAATGTTATAACTTGCAATAGGATGCAAATGGGATTCAATTACTTGCAGATATTCTTCATTGGCCTTCGTGAAAGGTGTTATCAATATCAGGTTTTTGTAATGTATGTGGATTTTGGTTAATATCTAATATATTTACATAGAGCTACTGTTTCGTACACCTTTTGTACTATTTCTATGTGATTTTTAGTTTTACTGATTTGTAATCTTGACTCTTGTGAAGGTCTTGGCTGGTAGATTTTAGGCTTTACGACCTGTTTGTTTACCGTATAAAAGGGCTGAATATAAGAGATTGGATATGATTGAGGTGGGTCTTATATTTTTTTTTGTCTCCTTATATCTCGTATTTAGTTGTTCCGAATATAGGGAGTTTGAATAGTATATGATACAAAAGGAGATATGCAATACCCTCGTGATATTGTATATCTCCCACTGTCGGATGTAGCTCATCTTTTATTCAAAGATAAAAAATAATTACTCTCTTCTTATTTTATCCTATATTCTGTTTTAACCAAACATAGTATAGGAAATCACATAGAGCATCCTTGCAGTTTTATTTGTAACATTTTAACCCTTGAATTTCATACCAGAGTGCAGGAAAATTTTATTTTCATACACCTAATTAGTTCAGGGCATACCTTTAATGAAATATTAATTTAATAATAATTATATCCTAAATAAAAATGATCATAATAGACATCAAGCAATACCCATAATATTATGTAGAAAAATTCTTTGTATACATCTTTTAAGAGCAAAAAAATCTCAATATATAAGTTTTGAGTTAAAATTTATATTAAAAAAAAAATCCTAATGTTTCCATTGTTTACTTTACTCTCAAAATTTATATTCCATTGATTATATGTTTTGTTTAGAATCTTCTATAATTCTTGATTTTTGTGATAGAAGAGTTTCAAATCAATAGAAATTCAAATTCAAATAACAATATGCTTGGTTACAACAAAAACAATTATGAAAATGTAAGTTTTTTGTGCAAAATTATTTTTCACGATTTTAATTCGGTAAACCAATGCCTAAACATGTTACTTTTTTCGGATATCAATTGTCGAAATTATTAATTCTATTCGAAAATCAAGTTCCGAATTTGGATATAAATCAAGTTCCAAATTTAGATATAAACCAAATTCCAAACTCAACTTTCCAATTTAAGAATTTATTTCGGAAACCAAGTTATGAATTTTTTTACATGTTTCGGAAATTAAAAATCGAATAAACCTTGTTCATTCAGATGACCAATATCGAATAAGCAAAATCGAATTGCTTCCAGAAAAAAATGAGAGTTTATGAAAAATAAGAGATAGATGAAGTTGATACAAGTCGATGACAATTAATGACTTTTTGGATGTTGACTAAATTGTTGATTGAAGGGATCAGTTTGATGATATAGCTGGAAATCAAATGAGGTAGTTTGCTGTATAATCTGAAGATTCATGGAGCAATTTGCTAAGGGATTTCTTGTGAAAGATGTTGCTGTGTTTTCAAGGTGGGTGGAATAAAAAATGATTCTACACCATTGATTCTCTGTGAAACAAATAGTTTAAGTGGTGTTTACAAGGATGTTAGTTTAGAGTATCATTGGAACATGAGAGGTATGAACAGAGAGTAAAAACATAAAACCAATTTCACAAGGGTATGCATTGAAAAATTATATACACAAAGATAAAAGAGTGTGTGGAAATAAAATTTTTCCAGAATGCAATTTCGGAAGAATGTAATAGATGTTGTAAAAAGTCTAATTACCCTTATTTCTTTCTCTAATTTTTTTCTTAATGTCATTACAAACCAGAACATCCCTCTCATTTTGCTTTAATTTTTCTGTATTCATTTCCTCTTCTTCTTTTTCTCTCGTTTATTTCTCATTCCATGGCAAACCACACATCTCTCATACCATCATCAAATACATATTTCTCTCTCTAAAATTTAGACCCAAATAAACAATCCATACAAATCTTAGGAAGGATTCGTTTTGCATTTTCACCAAACACCCACTAAACAATTGAGACTGCCAGATTAATTTTTTTTGAACAACTACTCTTTTTCATATTTTTCCAAACAAACACAATATTCACTAAGATAGTTATTTTCTAACATCTAATCCCATGACAAAATAAACATGAGATACAAATCATATCTAGCCAAATAGTTTAGGAACAAATAATCCTAGAAGGTGAACACACAGCACACACTGACTAAGAGTAGAACACGCAGCCCAAACTCTGATTTTCTGAACACGCAGCCCAAATTGATGGTGAACACACAGCCCACAATGGAAATAATTCCATTAAAGAGTATTTGTCTCATGGTGTTATGTCAACGACGAATGTGTCGTGACTTACTGTATATATGCTCTACTTATTGCTGATTGACTATCGCAATGTATGCATATAGTAGACACTAGTTTTGACCACATTAGAATATCTTCAAAGAAGTGGCGAAGCCATTCTGCTTCTTTCCATAATTTTAAGAATAATGGAGGTAAACACATTAGAACACAGGCGTATGGGAGACAATTAATTAAGTCAACCTATAAGTTTTTTGATGGTCGTGGATCCGACTAGGCCTCTCCCTTGATGTTTTGAGGTGATTTGGAGTGCCACGGTGCGTACATATCCTTGGAAAACCCTCAACTTTCTCTATTTTGTGCTTCGTTGCAGTTTGGTGTCACAGCACACCAGTGGCCGGCAGCCTGCCACTGATGGTCGGCAGTGTGCCACTCTTGGCCGGCGGGAACTGTTCAAAAATTACGAAATACGAAGACGGCGTTGACAGCTGCCTTCCGCGAATGGGAACGTGCCACGTGTATACGGAATAGAAAGCCTACTAATTTGTAAGACTTTATATTTTCAATTTATTTAGATATTTTATTTGTGTTTTCTATTGAAAAATAGTTTATATATTCTATTGTGTTTTTAATTTATTTTTAATTTGGAAATAAATTTACGTTTATTATTTTTAAAATAAATGTGATTCGACCCTATTATTATAGTTATTCAATCAAAGAGAATGCATAACTACGATTTCCTTTTCAGTTTTGATTGATGGATGTCAATCTCAGACCTTTCAACCGTCAATTGGTCTTAAGGCAGAGTGATCCATTATTCGGGAGGACTTTTTTCAGCACTAATTCATCGATTACGTACCGCCGATGCTTTACTCACTTATTGTAAGCCCGAGCTATGTCTTGCTAGTATGCTATTAACCACAACATTGCCCTATCACGTCTTTCTTTGGTGAAATCGAGTTCACTTCGGAGTAGTTCATCATTCGTGCCACTGCCTTGAATACCTGTGGGTGAAGGTTGGGTTGTTTAGGTTGGAACAAATCATCAAATGTGAGTTTTAAGCCCACTAGATAGAGGCAAAACATCTTTTCTTAAGCCCACCTGAGGGTGGCAAAATCTGCATCTTTAAGCCTACATACGAGTAGCAAACCAAGTCAATTTTTGAATCAGATGCCGATAAGGTCTTTAATTCGCAAACCGAAACGAAAACATGAACATATCTTTCTATGTTAACAGATATACACACACATATAATGCATCCTATGAAGATGCCATCAACCAACTCCGTCACCTGAATTGACAACAACGACAGGGTATGCCCGTCGTGGTCATAAAATAATATTGTGGATCTCTTCCATTATTAAAAATGAGAGAGGGACCTTAGACTGATTTTCCCTTTGATTTAAAAATAAGAAAAAAGTTATATTTTAATTGGATAGTGAAAAAATAGTTTGAAAATGTATTGAATTTTTGTATTTGTATTTTTTTGTATTAGTGAATTTTTAAAATATTTTACACAAATTTTGCACTTGTTAACTGTATTTAAATAAGTAAGTAGATCTAAAAGATTAAAATGTTAAAAAAAAAAAAAACCTATAGTTTACTGGCTGATCAATGAATAAGACATCTTGAACTGCTCTGTCGTTTATGTAAACTGAGACAATAGATCTCACACGGGAATTACTCCTACCACCATTCTGTTCAATTAAGTGAAGAACAGTTGAAGTATTTCATTAAAATGAAAAACTTACAATGATCCAAACTCAGCCTCGCAGAGGTTTACAGCAACAATCTACTTGAAACTACTCCTATAAACGAAGTGCAGTGCAGGAATTTAAACCCACACATTTCTATTTATCCATCAATCACCTCGGGGAGGGACGAAAAACGAGAGAATGAAGAACATAGAGGTGTGAGTTTTGTGATGGGTCTGAGGGAAAAAAAGTTGATAGCTAAAAACACAACAAAATTCATTTGAAAAGTCATAAAAACGAAAGCCTATAACAAAAGAGTAAATTTCTTATGTTGAATAAGGGTATTTTGGTCATTTTAATTTGATTTAACTCCATAAACAAATATTAAACCAAAAAGTCCAAAGCCAGCTTTTTACCAACTTCCCAAATTAATTTTCAAAAAAGTTAAAAACCTTGGTAAAAAATCAAAAGTTAACTTTTTACTAACTTTTCAAAACACCCATCTATACTTATTTAATAAGTTTTATATTTTTATTAGAACACCCATTTACTCACTGAATTAAAAGATTATTAACACACAAAAGCAGATTTTCCATTATCTTGCTTGTACACTTTAACACACTAAAATACAATTTCAACATCAAAATTAGAGTCTCGTTCAAAAAAAACATTTATAATTTGAAGAATAATGATTTGTAGCATGCCCAAAACGTCGTCGTTTTGGGCGTTCTGGGTTTTTTTTTTTTTTTTTTCTTCTTCTTCTTCGTCTTGCAGGTCTGAAACAGAGGGAGAGGAGAAGGAGAGGGAGAGGGAGAGGAGAGGGAGAGGGAGAGAGAGAGAGAGAGAGAGAGGAGGCAGGTCGTCGCAGCCCTCCGCCGTCGCCTCTGCCTGATTGTCGCAGCCTCGCCTCCGCCGATCGTCGTCGCAGCCTCTGCCTTGCAGCCCCCGCACCTCCTCCACCTCGTCCTCTAGTCCTGTTGGCCCCCTCCCCTCCTTCCTCCTCCTCCTCCCTTCTTAGGAAAGCTTCTATCTCTCTTTCTTTTTCTTTGGCTAGGCTCGAGCCGAGAAGAAAGAAGCGTTCTTCATCCCCCTCTTGAACGAGGATTTTCCTTAGTGTTTCTTCACTTTTTTCGGTCGGCAACCCTCTCCCACCACATAACCAAGCTCTACCTCCCAAACGCATTAACCTAATCCAAACCTCGGCCATTCCATATGACCCGAGCATATACATCACCCCTTCCCACCTACCCAAGCCAGTGGTGTTCATTCCGGACAGTGCGGAATTAGGACCCGATGATATATCTATTGAAGTGTGGAAATATTTGGGTAAGAAGGGGGTTGTTTGATTGACTAGGTTATTTAGCAAGATTTTGTTGACTAGGAAAATGCCAGAAGGAAGCACGTATTGGCCCTCACATACGCACCAAACCAGATCTAGACAGACGGAGTTACCCAGATCATCCGACTTACGAACCGTGCTCGAAGAAAAAGCACGATGCAAGGAGGATGCCAGGGCACGGGATCCACACACATATTCGGTTTCAGAATTTCAACATTTCATTCTCAATACTGAATTCTGCTTTCGGGCTTGCCTCATATTCGTCAATCACTTCCTTGAGGTACTCATCCTCTTTCTGTTTCTGTTTGATTTCATCAATGATCGTCGGTTCGGCTGTAATAGCGACTATCAATCCGCCCTGTTCACATCTTAGAATAAACTGAACGCCGCCCGCAGGTGGTTCATCCCCCGATCACAAAGTCACATTATCCCCCACAAGTTACTGATTAAGTGCCGATAGACTTTGCAGGACCCGATGCGGGGATGACCCTGTTGTCAATCAAATTTTGTATCTCGTGGAGATGTCCAACATGCACAAGTCAGTGCAGTCAGGAAGGAGCACCTTCGGCTTAGGTAAGTGGGTTGGGGTAATATATATGCTGGGATCGTAAGACACGACCCCAGTCTGGATAAAGTTGATTCTTTTGGGAGGTAGAGCTTGGTTGTGCGGTGGGAGAGGGTTTGTTGTGACATTGGGTTTTTCTGGAGGCGCAATCACCTGCTTGTCAATGAAGCCGGCTTCTCTGTTTCGAAGCCGTTTGACTTGGCTTCGAAGCAAAATATCTTACTTCGAAGCTAGCCTCAACAACTAGGCTTTGTTTTTCCCTCCAAAAGCATCAATAATGAAGGAAGCTTTTGTATTCGCACTTCTAATACTTAACAGCTCATGTAATATATTTTCAGATACGAGGGCTTTAAAAACCCTTTTGTTTCGTGCTCTGAATCCTCTCCATAGTCCTCCCTCTAGCACTATCCAGCACTTTTAATAAGATGGCGACACGTGGCCGAGAGAAGATCTAAGGCACTGAAATATATCCACGTCACAGAGAATGAAGTATATTAATGGAACCTTCTTGTTAGCAAAACTACGGTGTTCTGTCTTAACGAATGAGCACAATTATGGACGGAATTTTGCTTTCTTTTGTTTTTTATGATTAAAATATTCAGAACTTCAAATGAATCAGCTCTGCCTTTACTCCATATGCATGGAAAAACTTCCCCTCTACTGATTGAAATTAGCTTTTTTGTCAGAAAAAGGGGCCCTTCAGTGAGAATCTTGATGTAATGAACAACATTTTTAGTGAAGGCACAACTCCAAAGCATGATATTCCTTAGAGAGGGTACAACTTTGAATAGCCCTGTAGATCAACCTTACATTTATATTGTGTCAGACCTAAGATCATTGCAAGACCTTATGTGGGCACCCCTCATACCCCAAGGACTAGTGCCATGTAGAAAATATAGAAAATAAAAATTCAACCCATGTGAGACATTTGGTAAAATTTTTGATAGAATATTTGAGTCTCTAGCATTACTCAACAAATGGTTTAAGTGGTTTTTACAACGATGTTAGTTTAGGGTATCATTGGAACATGAGAGGGTGAACAGAGAGTAAAAACATAAAACCAATTTCACAAGGGTATGCATTAAGAAATTATATACACAAAGATAAAAGAGTGTGTGGAAATAAAATTTTTCCAGAGTGCAATTTTGGAAGAATGTAATAGATGTTGTAAAAAGTCTAATTACCCTTATTTTTTTCTTAATGTCATTACAAACCAGAGCATCCCTCTCATTTTGCTTTAATTTTTCTGTATTCATTTCCTCTTCTTCTTTTTCTCTCATTTATTTCTCATTCCATGGCAAACCACACATCTCTCATACCATCATCAAATACATATTTCTCTCTCTAAAATTTAGACCCAATAAACAATCCGTAGTTGTCCCAAACACTTAGGAATGGCAACGGGGCGGGCCGGGGCCGGGGATTACACTCCTCGTCCCCGATCCCCGAATGTAAAATACTCCCCTTCCCCGTCCCCGACGGGAAAACCATTCCCTCTCCCGCCCCCGCCCCCACCCCTAATGGGGATCGGGTTTCTCCGACCCCGAAAAAAACCCCGACTTTTTTTTTTTTGAACAAATATATTACACAAACAGAGATCTTATGCATACATTCAGAGATCGGAGATGATCTACAACACAAACAGATATACAACACAGTCATATCCTTAGATCTAACACAAATAGAGAAGAAACATAGATGATCTAACACTATGCATACATTCACCTTCAGTCATATCCTTAGATCTATGAAAAAAAATACAGATTTGACTAGAGATGAACCACAGGGGCGGTGAAGAGATGGACCAAAGAACCAGAGAAAGAACCAACGCGGCGGCGAAGAGATCGGCAAAGGCACTGCGGAGGAGGACAACGGAATGGCAACGGTGGTGAGGGAGACCAGCGGTGAAGATAGCGGAGGGAGATCGGCAATGGCGGTGAGGGAGATCGGCTGTGAGGACAGCGGAGGAGGACAACGGATTGAGATGGGTGTGTGGGATTAGATCTGATGTGAGAGAGAGAGAGAGAGAGAGAGAGAGAGAGAGAGAGAGAGACTGACTGTGTGTGTGCGTGAGAGGTCTCTCTCTCAGCCTAGAAGATTGAGATATATAAAACATACCAAAACCTAAAGATATATTGCCCTTGTTTGGGAACTGGCTATTTTAGTAGGTTTTTTGACTATTTTAGTATGTTATTTTAGTTTTGTGTTTGGGAAAATGAGATGATTTTTTAGTTGAATTGTTGTATTAAAAAGTGTGTTGAAATGATGTTTAAATTTAAAATGACAAATTTATCCCTAATTTTTTATTTTTAAAATTAATATAAAGGGAGAAAATGGTAATTTAGCCATGATGTAACAAATGTCCGGCTGCGGCAGCAGCCTATATTTTATTTTTATTTTTATTTTTTTTTGAAAAAGTTTTCAACAGTGACGCTTTTTGGCTATTTTTTGAAAATAGGCTATAACACCCTCATCCGAGGCTTCCCAAACAGCGCCATTATATATATTATACGGGGACTTTTCTCAGGGATAGAGCGGGGCGGGGCGGGGTGAGCTGGGATTGGGACACATATTATCGTCTTCGGACCGAATATCATCGGAAATTTATTTTTGAATATCATCCTCGACCTGTCGGGAGTATTTTTCGAGAAAAAATCGGGCAATTCGGGGTCGGGGAGTCGGGTCCTCATCGGACCGGGTTCAAATTGCCATCTCTACAAACACTCCATCTCACTAGATGCAACCCAAGTAATTGAACCATAGCAACAATACAAAAAATATAAATAAATAAATAACACATACACATTCAAGAGAAAAACTAATAACGAACTTCAAGTTCAAGCTTTCCTAAGTTCATATTTTAAGTATTTAAATGATAGTTATGAAATTTGTGAAAATAAAATATTTTCTCACTCTACTTTTTCCATAGCTACCCACGGCTACACAGGACAAGCGACCCACTCCTCTTCTCTCTACCTTCTTTTTCTTATTTCTGAAAGCATACCCAACACCTTAATGAAAACCCAACAACCCAATCCTATAAACACCTACCACGCTCATCATATCTCCCTTCGTACTATACCTAGACTAATTACTGTACTAGAACCCCACCTACACCACCCGTCTCTCTTCTCCACTCAACCAACACCCACCACATTCTCCTTTCATGACACCCATGGTGGTAGCCACCACTACAATTTGGGTCTTGGCTTTGTTAATTGGGTATGCCTATGTATATAATGTATATGTGTCTATAGTGATAAAGAGAAGATAAAGGAAGATGAATGATGAAGGATAATTTATAGGTTAACTTTATTTGAGTTAAGATAATGGCAGATATAGATTTTAGAAGAATAATGAAACAAAAATGGAAGGGAAAGATGGAAAAATGAGGGGGATAAGCTAGAGAAAGAGAGAAGTATTTTAGAGAGAGAACCAACGTCTCTGGTTTTCAAAAAAAAAAATTGGAAAGAAGAAGAAGCTAAGGAATTATCTAGTGTGGTTGGGTGGGAAATTTGGTGTTGTGGTCGTGCAACACACGTTTTGTTAAAACAAACAATTCCGTCAGAAATTACAATGTGGTTTGATGTTCAGGGGGTTTAAATGTTACAAATAAAATTACAGAGGGGTTTCATGTTTTTCCGATAAACCACAGTGGGTCAAACTGTTATTTACCCCATATTATATCTCATCCTTATCTTTAAGTATTATGTATCTTCTTCAAACCCTTATGTTCAATCCAGACAATCAAATGAGGCCTACGATCATTGGGTGACATGAGCATACAATGAAGTTGGACAGTGATAATGTCATCATAGTCCTCTCCAAACTAGCTTCATACTTGGTAGGAGAGGTAGTGATAATGTCATCATAGTCCAAGAGGTCGTCCATAGTTTCAAATCCAAGAAAGGCAAAGTTAGCCAAATGCTTATGAAACTTGATTTGGAAAAAGCTTATGATAGGCTAGAATGAGATTTTATTAGGCAAGTTGTAGACGCGCCCGTGGGCCTCATGCTACAGTTCGGACTCGATTCTCTCTTGTATATTATCTTCATCCATGGCAATCCTTTTTAATGGAGGTATAACTAACACCTTCCATCATTTGCGATGTATTTAACAATGTGACCCTCTTTCACCTTACATTTTCATCCTTTGCATGGAGTACCTATCTCTCGCCGTTTCACATGCTTGTAGTCTCAACACATGGAGATCTATCAAAGTGTCTAGAAGGGGTCCTCCTTTATCCCACCTTTTCTTCGCAGATGACCTTATCCTTTTTGGCTCAGCCACCGAATCAAATTGGCAAACCATAGCCAACATTGTTAAAGACTTTTGTAAGGTTTCAGGTCTCAAAGTCAACTCCACCAAATCCAAAATCTTATTTTCAAATAATGTGACAGTCAAACTTGTTTTATTTTGGTACACAAGCTTCAAGTCCTCCTTAGCTCTAATCTTGGTAAATATTTAGGTTGCCCAATCCATCAAAGTAGACCCAATGCTGACTCCGATTTCTTATTGATAAGATTCAAAACAAACTTGCGGGTTGGAAAGCTAAATTATTTTCACTTACAGGTAGAACCACCTTGATTAAATCTGTCAATGCGGCTATTCCCTTCTACATCATGCAAAGTAACTTCCTCCCCAAGAAAACCATCAAAAACATTAAGAAACTTAACAGGGATTTCCTTTGAGGCTCGTCGGTGGTAAAACGGAAAATTCACATTGTGAATTAGAACAACGTGTCCAAACCCAATAAGCCAAGTGGATTAGGAATTAGACAAACCCTCCTGGTAAATCAAGTGTGCATGACCAACTTCAATTGGTGTTTGGCAAATGATAAAGAGTCCCTTTGGGCCAAAATTGTTAAAGCCAAATACCATGACAACCTCATCTCTGTGGGGTGAGTCTCTCCCACATGGAGAAGTGTCTTAAAAGGAAGGGATCTCTTCAACAAAGGAACCAAAATCCTCATCAAAGTGACACTAGCACAAATTTTTGGTTTGAGAACTGGACTAGTCTTGGCCTTTTGCGAAATTTAGTGGAAGGTCCACTCTCCCTCGAGGAAGATAAACTTAAAGTTCAAGACTGTTGGTGTTCTAACAATTGGAATTTTAACAAAATCTCCATCCCCATCCCTAAGAACATTCTATGTCAAATTCAAACCATCACACCTAGATGGTTTGGGCTAGATGATGATAGAGTCACTTAGAACCACTCCTCTAACGGAATTTTTAACAGTAAGTCGGCATACTTGCTTTCCAAGAACTTCACAACCACTCGGGCGCTCACCAGTTGGGCTTGGGTTTGGAAAATCCTTGCTAGTCCAAGAGTGGCCCATTTCTTTTGGCTAGCACTTCAACAACGATTGAACACTAAGGACCAACTCCATACTAGAAACATCACAAATGATAGTGTTTGCCAACTCTGTGGTTCTTTACCCGAAACAAACCTACACACATTGAGGGACCGCACAATTGCAAAGAGATTCTGGGATTCAATCCATATTCCCTTAAACTTATCATCCTCTTTCAACCTTAGTTTGATGATTGGATCAAAACCAATTGCCTCTCAACTGAGCTACACACCTTCTCTATCCATTGGGCCATTGTCTTTCCTATCATGTGTTGGACCGTTTGGAAAAACCTCAACACCTTATGTTTCGAACCCAACCCCTCCAACCCCTTCAAAGCTTTATGGACCATGGCTATGGCCACTAAATGGTATCACCTTTCAAATGTCCATGATATGGTCATTTGCAAGCCAAAATATTTTATTTAAAACCAAATAAAAACGACTCCGTAAAATAGCAATTAAGATCAAGTGTCGATGCACATGGACTAATGATGAATAATTTAATTTAGAAATTTAGATTTGGATATGAAATATTTGGAGTGAAAATTAAACAAAATAAAATAAATATCATAGGATTTCAAATACACCACTAACGTCATAATTGGGAGTAATTGTACTCAGTCTTTAGAAAATCATTAATTTGGATACTTTGTTATAGATTGATCAGAAATACATTCTCAAGAGAATTCGCATATTAAAATCAGAAAGTCACGAATCATCTTTGCTTAGCATGGACCGTCACCACTAAATTCTGGTCTGATGCACGGCTCATCTCACTAGGTATAATTCATCTAACAATTCTAATATATAGCAGTGAAAATCATTGAATAACATAATTTGAATAAAACATTTATTGCACAAAAAATCTAAAAGTTATACAACTGTATTCAAATCAAATTAAAACTAAAAATATTAAATACAACTTACCTGAATTATTTAGTTAGGGCTTCATCTCTATCTTAAGATAGAAAAATAATTTCACCCACTAATATTTACAAACTACTCACTCCCACTTTCCCTTTCTTTTTATTTTTCTCTCTTTCTCTCTTCATCCCTTGGGCCGAAGCCCTCTACTCGCTTGAGCTCCCACTGCCTCTCCTTTTTTTTCTTTTCTCATTTTTCTTCTCCTTTTATAGGCAAAGTACCTGCAAAAAGAAAATAAATAATAATAATATAATAAAACAAATATATTTATATATAATTAAGGGATGGGATGATTAGCCACTACCATCTCGTTTGTTTGTTTGTTTTTATTTTTTTTCTGTTCCTTTTTCTTTTCTTTTCTTTTCTTCTCTTTGGTTCAAAATTCGTAAAGTGCATAGTAAATTACTGTGCATTTTATAATATATTAACATATAAAATATCTAAAAGGTATTATTTACACTAAATTATATACAAACACCTAAAATATAAACAAACACACAAAATTATACCAAATTATAAAATAATACAAATTAATAAACTAATAAAGTGTATATTAGTGGATTAAATGTGTACACATTTAGGTAACGATTAGTCCACAACCCTCGTTCCACAAAAACCATTTCCTGTGGATAGACCTCTTCGCCTACACATTGCTTCAAACTGAACACTGATGGTTCGGCAAATGAAAATCATGCAACAGCAGGAGGTCTCATTTGGGACAAATCATGGAAATTGGGTCTTAGGTTTCTGCAGATATTAGGTAGAACCTCTAGTCTAACCGCCAAATTGTGGGCTCTCAGACATGGTTTAAAACTTGCTCTTGATTTGGGGCTCATACTTGTTGAAATTGAATCTAATGCTTTGATTCTTGTAAATATGATAAAAAATAACTACAACGATCAACACCATCTTAGCAATATTGTTCTTGATTGCAGGTTCCTCCTAAACAGCCTCAGCTCGCCAACTGTTAAACACATCTTTAGGGAAGCAAATAAAAATGCAAATGCATTAGCAAATCATGGGACACTTATGATAGATGGTAATTTTCATGTTTTCTCCTACCTTCCAACAAATTGTATTTCTCAATTGGTTATGTATGATGCTATGGGAATGCTATATCCCAGGACTACTATATATTAATCTTTTCTTTCAATGAAACCTTTATTTAACACACCAAAAAAAAAAAAAAAAAAAAAAAAAAAAAAAAAAAAAAAAAGAAGAAAAGAAGAAGAAGAAGAAGAAGAAGTTGGATAGCAAATATGATTTGTGAGTGGTTTGAAATTGCTTCATTGCCCCAACCAATAAGAAACTCTAAATGTGATGGGTGGGGGACCACTTTGTTCGTTTGGGTAGGAGATGTCAATCCCACTTTATCCATTTAGGGCTTAATGTTGGTTGGTGACACTAGGTATCCGATGTTTGGTCTTATTTTAAGGATGTGAAAAATTCGGGAGTTTTTTATTTGAGATTTATGGCGTTGGATGGTTCGAATGACTTAGTAATTGTGAGAAGAGCTTAATTTGGTAAAGTTTATTATTTATTTCTTTTTGTGTGTGGGAAAATAATTAGAATCTCAGATTGCCTGAAAATGAACTAGGTTTAGTTTGAACTCAACTCATATGAACCATCTACTAACAAAGCTTGTCTGCTTTTCATATTCTATGTTCTTTTACTTTTGGGAAATTTAATTTCTGCACACTTAATTATTTCAATGCACATCTTCTCTCAGTGCACATACTTATTAATTTGATTATTAATTAATTTTCTCAATCCTCACACTAAAAGTTACAATTATGCCTTTCACTATTAACCATTGAACATACACCACTTAACCCTCCTTTCCACACACTTGTTGAGTGACCCTGCTTCCAGATTTGTAGACCCATTGTAGACCCAGATGAAAACCATTCAGGATCACAGTGTAAAGTGAAGTGAAGTGAAGAAAAAATCCTTCATTGAAGATCCTATTGAACCTCCATTGAAAACACTATTGAAAACCCTTCAAAATATTGTTGAATCACAGTGTAAAGTGAAGTGAAGTGAAGACAAAATCCTTCATTGAAGATCCTATTGAACCTCCATTGAAAGCACTATTGAAAACCCTTCAAAATATTGTTGAAGATGATGTATCTTTCTATTTTGTTATTGCATTTACTATTTCCAGATCTTTATGCACTCCATTGCCATAAAATCCTAGGTTTTTTTTTATTATATATTTTTTGATTTGGGGATTTCGACACTGACTTTCCGAAATTATACATTTAATTCGAAACTTAACTTCTGAATAAAAGCGATTAGTTTGACAAATTTGTTTCGAAAAATAAAAAAACTTTCAGCAGTTAATATCTGAATATAATGAAATAATTCAGCAGTTGATGTCCAAATATAATAAAATAATTCAGTACTAGTTCTGCACGAAAAAACTAACTTTTTCATCACCAATAGAGTATAAACCTAGAGATTAAAGCAATATGAAAGTTGTTATGAGAGTATTGCTTTGCAAGCAATAGAGGAGTATAAAGTATGTAACAAGCAAAGTGACAACAACGAAAAACTAAAGTTCAGTTTTTTCTTTACTCAAAAGGTGTACATTGAGATTTTTTTTTTTGTTTTTAAAAGATGTGTACAAAGAATATTTTCATATAATATAATGGGTGTTGGTAAATGTCTTTCATGGTCATTTTAATTTAGGGTATAATTGCCATTAAAATAATATTTCATTAAGTGTGTACACTGAAATAACTAGGTATTCTTTCATGATGCTAGGCTTTATGAAAGAAGTATCATGAAATGCTTCATGAAGATTTTTCATCATTTAATTAGTGTATGGTGTTTTATTGTGTGTGTAATCCAAGGGTTGAGAATCTTCATGGAGTTTTTCATGATATTTCTTTCATGATGCCTAGCATTACTCCTCAAAAATAATTGTTAGTAGTCCACGTTTCTCGAAATAAAAAATGAGTTGTTTCCTTTATTTTAGTGGATTAAAATTTTTGTGTTTGGAAAGATAGTTAGATTTTTTGTAATTGGATATGATATTTGTGAGAGAAAAAGTGAAATGATTATGAGTTTGATGTGATATTTTGTTTTATTAACTATTTTAACTTATTTTGTCTTTTTGTAAATTTTAACCCAAAAAAATCACAAAATAACCTTTGCCACACACCCCTAGTATAGGGATAACAAACCTATAACAAATATCCCAACAAAGATGCAATTCCAAAAAACCATCTCACTCTGGTTGTCTCATTACATTTCATGCACAAATAAATCTAGAAAAAAAAATGCATTGCTAAAGTTTATGGGTGAATTAGTGAGAAAATGATGAGGGAGAGGGAGAAGGAGAAGGAGAATGAGAGGGAAATTAGAGAAATGGAGGGGTTTCATCACCATATACACCATTGTTACCATCGTAAAAAATATAAAGCACCATCGTCTTCGTTTTTCAGATTTGAACACCGTCGTACCATTGATTTGCATCATCGCCATTGGAAAATGGAGATCAAAGGAAAACAAATTCTAGGGAAGGAGATGAGAGTGTGAGAACATGAGAGATGAGTGGGCAAGAGTGAGGCAAAAATGTGAGAGTGTGAGAGGAAAACAAAAATCTGAGAACATGAAATGAAGAAAGTGAAAGTATGAGAAAGAGTCTGACAGAGGAGAAAAAATTGGGAAGATAAACTGTTGAGTAAGAGTGTAAATTTGGCCCGGCCCACCCAGGCTCGGGCTCGGGTTCGGGTTCGGGTCAACCCATGTCGGGCCTGGCAAGCTCCTGTCAAAATTAAGGCCGGCTCGGCCCATGGGCTAGAAAATTAGGCCAGACCCAGACCCAGACCCAAGGAGGTATTCGGGCCTTAGACGGGCTGGCGGGTCGGGTCGGGCCGGTGGGCCTAGACTCAAGCTTAGGCTGGGCCTAAACATTTTTTATTTTATTTTTTCCACCAAAATTTTATTATTTTCTACTAAAAATGACTCTGGGCCTTTGGTCGGGCTTTGAGTGAGCCTTGAGCGAGTTGATGGGCCAGGCCGGGCTTCAAAATGACAGCCAGGATCTTAGGCTTGACTCAGGGATGGGCCTAACCGGGTCGGGCCCACCCCAAGCCGCGAGTGGGCTTCGGGCCGCAGGCCATTTTACACTCCTACTATTGAGAGTCTTGGGAATATAAAATTGAGAGAAAAGACGTCAAAGCCTAAGGAATGAGGAGCTAAAGACTCTTGAGTCTTGGAAAATATAATTTCTGATTCAGAACATAAATCTAATAAAGTGAGTCAAAATCTGTGTCTACATTAGAACCGTGTATAAATTCAGTTCAGTTTTCGCCGATTTATCCTCTGCTACGTTCGAGACTTGACTACAATTGGAATGAGTTTGCTAAACCTAAGTCGATTTCGACCAAAACAGGTTCAAAACTGTCTGTAACTTGTTTAGATCGGTTGGGTTGGGTTAGGTTGATATGGTGATTCGGTTCTTTAAATAGCTCTATGCGAGATTAGCTCGTGTTTAAAAAATTGAAGTTCAACTCAAATAAACTTAGTTACATAAACTAGTTGAGCTCTAGCCAAACTCGATCTTGAAAATAATTTTTAAAATAGAAAATAAACATTTGCACATTAAAAGGGAAATTATATAGATAGATATGGGCCTGATGGTCCATTAAACTCACTAAACCTTGTCCATGATTTGTAGGGTTTGAGATTGGGAGTGTTTGTTTGGGCTTTTTTAGCCAACTTATAGCTTCTAGCTTTGGAAAAACTATTTGGACTGTTTGGTTAAACTTATTTCAAACAGCTTTTAATTCTAACAACTTATTTTAACTCAAAAAAGCTAATTCTGAGAAGCTGCTCACCCATTTGCTTCTAATTATCAGCTTCTGCTATGGACATGTTAATTTACAGTTATACTCTTAGATTTTTTTATTTTTTATTTTTTTTAAACTAGAAAAAAGACCCAAATGGACTATAGATTATTATTATTTTTTTATGAGAAATGTAGACAAGTAGTGAATAACAAAAAATAAAATTTAATTGAAAAAGCTATTTCATAACTTATTTAACAAACGGTACTCAACAACTTAAATCTATAATCTAACATTTACACCAAACAGATTAACAGTTTCAGATTAAAGTCATAATCTATAATCTGTTAAGCTATAGGCCCTGTTTGGTAGAACTGTGGGAAAGTGCTTATAGCTTATACCTTAACAGCTTATACCTTATAACTATGAACATAAGCTGATTTCTGACTTATAAATTAAGCATCTCCTGCCCCACTCAAAGAATAAGCTAATTTCTGACTTACAAAAAGCTATAAACTGCATTGTTAAGCTAAACCAAACACATCAAAATAGCTTAAATTAAGCTAAAAGTTGAAACAAGCAGCTTTTAAGCTGCACCAAACAAGCACATAATCTATAAAGTATTTTAACAGTTACAACAAACGGGGCCATTATGGTTTAAGCTCATAGTGCTGAGTTGAAATTTTTTAAAACCCGATTATAATGTAGGCTAGGCACTAGAAGAGTGTTTCAAGCCCAATTAAGGTTGACTTGCCTACAAACTAAATTATACTTTATTTTTATTTTAATTTTTATAAATATAAATTATGTGTTATTAGTCATAAAAAAATATTTGATTATAAAATTTCAATACTAACTTCGATTAGGTTAAAGAGAGACCCAAACCATTAAATTAGTTATATTTCTTGATTTTAAAACATGAAAAAATTATTTATATTAAATAAAACAGAGTCATATGAGCGGGTTTGAGATTTTTTATTTTGTTTATAGATGAGCTTGGGAATAAGGCATAACCTAGGGCCATGTCTGACTTGGAAAACTACTTCAAGTGTTATTATGTAGTATGAGCCCGAATTTGGCTCATGTCTACCTTTAAGTATATTCGAGCTTGACAATTTTAAAATATTTGATCTTGCCTTGTTGAAAATTAATTAAATTTATGCCAAGTTCAAGTCATACTTAAAAAAATTGAGCTCAAGTTCAAATTCAACTTGTCTAGTATTTGAAAAACTAAAAATCGTTACAAATAAACTTAACCCTACTTCAACCTAGAAAAAAATGATGTCGTATTGAGTTGGGTTTAGGACTGTATGTGCATATCACAATCTCAATCTTTGTCTATCATTTTTTATAATGTTTGGTCCAAAGAATCCAAATTATATTTCAAAAATAAGAAATAAAAAGGCGTGTAAGAGTAATTTACTCATTTTTTAATCCAAATTGATAATGATTATAAGTGTACGAGACGAAACATTATTTCGTCGTACAGACACTATGTGGTCATGTTTGGATTCGCCTCCTCTCCAGTATTATTCAATTTAGTCATTGTTCGATACCTTTTTGTTGATCGTTCGATCGGTCATTTGGTAATAAGTTGATAACCGCGGTCACCAAAGGTGATAATGACAGTAGGCAAAGTGATAGCCGCAGTTGATAGGGGTGATAATCGTTGTCACGACCCAAACCCGGTACCCAAAGGCTCGGCATCGCAACAAGATAAAAATAAAATAATTCTAAAAATTTTTTAGTCATAGCGCAAGCGAATAAATTAAATAAATTAAAATAAAATAATTGGGTACCAAATGTTTTTTTAAAGGAAACAAATATAGTCATTTGGGTTTTTATTTTATTCCAGGTGTCCAATTTGAAATACAAATAGTATAAAAGAAAATTAAAAAAAAAAAAAACACTGTGGTTTATCCCTCATCTTGATCCTGCTAAGTCTCGTCACTTGAAAGGGGTAATAACTATAAGCACATAGTATAGTGAGAAATATTATACTGTGAGTATATGGGCACAAAATAGCCATGGATGGTTATTTAAGCTAAAAATTTAACATAATTTAAGTTGTATAAATAAATTATTTAAGTGACAAAAACTGAAATAAAAATTACGTAATTAACTATAACCACGGTGTTACCCAAAAGGCAACCTAAGAGGGGGTGAATTAGGTTTTTACAATTAAAAATTAATAATACCCTAATAAAAATTATGACTAGCACAACAGATAAATATAGTTAATGAAATAAAAATAATTAAAACAAGTGTTCTGATAACTATGTCAATTAATGATTTTAGCACAGTGAAAATGTGAAATATAGCTACAACAATTTAAATAAAATAAAGAGATAAGGGAGAGGGAGGCAAACAAATTTATAGTGGTTCGGCTTCAACTCGGCCTACGTCCACTCCTTAAGCTTCACTTGAGATTTTCCACTATGCTCTAGCTTTATGGGGGTGCTAGCAACCTCTTTACAAATGGAGCAATCCTCCACGGATTTTACACAGACTTTCTAAGTCAAGAACACTGAGTGTACTATACCCTTATAAGGTTGAAAAGAAGGTGTTTTTGCTTTCACAGAAAGCTACAAGAATTATCTCTCAAAGATAGATATAAAAATGAAGCTTTGGTCTTTCTGTAAACCTCACACAAGAAAGATGGGCTTAAAGTTACAAGACTCAGTGTATAATTTCTGAAAGAGGATGTAAACAAAAATTGAAGAATACTTTTCAGAGAATTTTTTAGAGAATAGATGTGAGTGATTATAGATCAAAGAATATTTTCAGGTTTTTTTTGTAACTTGTTTTACATTAGAGGCTTTGGTGTATACAATGAAAAATGTAGCCGTTTATAGCCGTTGTAGTCATCATTACAAATTTGAATATCTCCCACTTGAACCTTTTGAACCTTTTGAACTATTCATTTGAATTTATAGCCGTTGTAACTCCATCATTACTAATTTGAATATATTCCACGTGAATCTTTTGAACATTTTGAACTATTCATTTGAATTTATAGTCGTTGTAATTCCATCATTACTATTTTGAATATTTTTC
Organism: Camellia sinensis; assembly: GCF_004153795.1. Classification (NCBI taxonomy): domain Eukaryota; kingdom Viridiplantae; phylum Streptophyta; class Magnoliopsida; order Ericales; family Theaceae; genus Camellia; species Camellia sinensis. The sequence continues at coordinate 147,451 of NW_021026158.1, forward strand.
CCTCCATCATTACAAATTTGAATATCTTCCACTTGAATCTTTTGAACTTTTGTTTTGTGCTGTTTGAACTCCTAATTTAATCAAACATTAAATACATTCTAACAACATTTAGGATAAAGATTTAGGTGGAAAATAATGGGACAAAATAAATTTTGATTCTATTTTTCCCTTTCAAATAAATTAAAACATAATTAAATAAATCATCAAAATAAATTTTGGATTTAAAATATAATTAAATAAATCATCAAAATAAATTTTAGATTCTATTTTTCTCTTTCAAATAAATTAAAACATAATTAAATAAATCATCAAAATAAATAAGTCTAACACACGGTACAGAACAGAACAAAACAGGGGTTACTGGAGTGACAATTAGAATAGGGGTCAATGGATCCATGACAAACAGAGGACCATAAGGTCGTCAAACAGGGCCCAATGGTTTCTTTAAGTCCCCATGGCGCGGGACTCTCGTGGTGGTCCTTATAGAACATAATTGTTTATAAATTCTTTGTCAAGTAATTTCTAAAATTTAAACAAACATATCCATGGGTTTCAATTTAAGCAAATAAAGTTCAGAAAATAATCAACGTAATTAAAACATTAACATAACCATAAAACATAAATTATATAAAATAATTTGTTGTAACTCAAAACATTCGTAAAATATATTATGGTAACTCAAGACATATAGAAAACATATCATGGTAACTCAAGATATAATATAACTTACCTTAATGTTAATTCCTTACTATTTATCCCACTTAATGCTCCGAGTTACATACCGAGCTTATATTGTCTCTCATATTTGTCTTTATATACATATATATATATATATTTCACCTGCCTCCTACGCTTCCATCCTTCTCCCTTTTATACTTGGTTCACATGCTTGTTTAACAAGCAAATTTTCCCCTTACTTGATTACTGTACAAGCGTTACAACATCAAGCTCTCAAGTAGCATTGTTTTGTGCCTTAAGCCCTACTTTTCCTACACGTGGCCTTACCAATGGTTTGAACTCCTTTGTTGTGGCACCTACTTGGCCTAATCATATATTAATTTTTGATAAATTTTAATGGTCCCGTATTTCAACATGTATGTTTATAATTGCTTTGAATTAGGCCCTAACAATATATTTACTATCTTGTTATGTTTTGGTGGCAACCATACTTTTAATTTGGAATTCATTTTGGCACATATAATTATAGAATCAAATGTTTAATTAATTTTTATTATTTTGCTCTAATTCTAAAGGCTATGATTTCTTAAAATTACATATGATTATACGTTAGGTTGATGTCTACAAACCTCACCACCCAACTATAAAATTTCATTTACCGCTTACTAAAATATAATACCTTTTTTATCTCTCTCTTTTTCTTTTTTTTCTTTTTTTTTGATATAACAAGGAATTCGCAGTATTAAATTTAAAAAGATTCGGGTTTCACATTTCTCCCCTCTTAAATAGAAGTTTGTCCACAAACTTAACATACCTTATTTTTCGAAGAGGTGTGGGTACTTGGTCCGTATTTGACTTTCAGTTTCCCACGTTGCTTCTTTGACACGTTGGTTTCTCCATAAGACCTTTACAAGAGGTATGGTTTTGTTTCGAAGGACCTAATCTCAACGATTGAGAATCCGCATAGGTTGCTTGCATAAGAGAGGTATTCTTGAACTTCTAGGTTCTCATAATCGACAACATGCTCTGGATCTCTAAGATATCAATGAAGTATCAAAACGTGAAACACATTATGGACATTGGACAATTCGGGTGGAAGCACAAGACGATATGCCACAGGACCAATCCTTTCGAGTATCTTGAATGAGCCGATGTAACGTGGGTTTAACTTTCCTCGTTTTCCAAATCGGATAACCCCTCTTGTGGGTGAGATCTTTAGAAACACATGATTTCCTATTTGAAATTCTAAGTCCCGTCTTCTTGTATCTGCATAGCTTTTCTAGCGGCTTTGGGCAATGCGAATTCGCTGTTAGATGAGTTGAATTTTATCACTTGTAATTTGCACGATTTCAGGGCCTAATAGTTTCCTGTCTTTGACTTCCGTCCAACACAGAGGTGATCGACATCGTCTTCCATACAGTGCCTCGTATAGTGTCATTCCAATGCTTGCACAGTAGCCATTATTATAGGCGAACTCCATTAAAGGTAGGTGATCATCCCAATTACCTTTGAGGTCTAGCACACACACACACGTAACATATCTTCCAAAGTCTGGATCGTCCTTTTAGATTGCCCATCAGTTTACGGGTGATAAGCCGTACTAAACTTCAGAGTGGTTTCAAAAGCTTCTTGCAATTTGTTCCAGAAATGAGACATGAAACGGGGGTCTCTATCGGATACGATTGAAGCTGGGGTGTCGTGCAAACGAATGATCCTTAATGTATAGAGTGGCGAACTTAGAAAGGAAGTAATATAGACACTCCATTTTGATCGGCCCTAAGACTTGGGCGTTTTCCTTTGACCATCCAATAATGAAACTTGGAATATGCTATTTTATGAATTTCTCAGCAGAAAAATCAGATTGAAACTTTAATCCCAAACCTCACCCATTTTGACCAAATTATTTTATATCACTCAAATCTTTTTTATTATTTTATGTATTTGTACATATTTTTAGATGTTTTTATATAAATTGGTATAAATAATATATTTTTGATATTTTATATATAGAAAATAAAAAAAAATATAATAATAATAATAATAATAATAATAATAATAATAATAGAAAGGGATTGAATTCAATTTATATATATATGTTAGAATATTTGGTCAAGATGGGTTTGGTATTATGATGAGTTTGTGAGTGGAGCATAATAAGAAGATGAGAAGAGAGGGTTAGAGGAATGATAATGTTTTTGGAGTAGAGATGGAGATAAGATATTTGTTAGGATGTGTGAGGCGTTGGAATAGATGATAGAGAGATTATAATGAGTGAGTGCAGAGTAGGTGTTAAAGTGTGTTCGGTTAAAGAGGGAGTGGGTGGTGTATTATTTTAAAGGAGAGAATCTGAAATTGAAAAACAAAATGAGAGGGAGACAGAGATGTTGAATTCGGCGGGAGTGGGGTTCAAAGGTAGGTGGAGAACATTGAAAAGAGAGGAGAGCAGGTGAGAAGGTGGAGAATATTGAAAAGAGAGGAGAGCAGGTGAGAGGGTGGAAAGAATAATACACAGAGAGCCACATGCAAAAATCTGGCCGCTCCCTCTCGGCAAGACAACACAGAGCTACACACAGAGGGGAAGAGAAAAAACACACACCTGGTCTCTCCCTCTCTCTCTCACGGGGTTGACAGAGGATCAATTTGTTTTCAAAAACACAAAGACACACACACATTGAAGAATAAAAAAAAAAAGGGATACACACACACAGCACACACAACACACTACACACACAACACACACACACACGCACACAAACGCGCACACACACACACACACACTGATACACATCACACACACACACTGAGCTTCACCACACACACACACACAGAACATGAAAACAAAATGGGGGGAGGGGTGGCTGTTCAGAGCTACCTCTTCTCCCTCTCGGCACCTCTTTCTCCTATCACACACAAATACACGCATACATGAGCTCTCTCTCTCTCTCTCTCTCTCAATTCCATATAACTTATACATATATGTATATCCGGATGGAGGGCTAGAACAAAAAGATAAAAGTCTCTGCACCGAGCCACCACCACCGCTCCTCCGTCTTCTCGGCATTGATGTTGGCACCGGCAACGCTCGCGTAGGTCTGTTTGATGAGAATGAAAAACTTCTAGGTTCTGCTAGCAGCCTAATATAGATTTGGAAGGAGAGCGACTGTATTGAGCAATCTTCAACTGATATTTGGCATGCAATCTTTGCGGCCGTGAAATCAGCATGTTTCCTTGCAAATGTTGCTGGGGAAGAAGTAATGGGTTTGGGATTTACTGTTGCTGTGGATTTTGAAGGCTTCACTGTTTCAGTTTCTTGAAGTGGTGATTCAGGGAGAAATGTGATAGTATGGATGGACCATAAAGCTGTAAAACAAGTTGAGAGGATAAATTCATGTAACTCAACTGTATTACAGTACTATGGTGGTGCTCTTTCTCCTAAAATACAATACAACCACCAAAGGTGGGGGCCCTCCATTGAAGATGCTCAACATGAGTACATGGGCTGAATTTATATATATCATAATATGTGCTGATGAGTTGTAAGTGGGTTATTGGGCCCACAGTAATTTGCTGGTGTATAGGCCTGCTGGGTTAAAGATAAATGGTAATGGCCAGAGGTTTACAACATTTGGTTTCATAATTTTGAGCTTACTTGTTGGGCTCAAATTTCATTGGAGAAAAGGAGTAGAATGCGCCAGTGGACTACTGAGTTGGGTTATTAATTGTGGGCAGTTTGTTTTCCCAAAGTATATGAAGTTCTTTATTTTATTTTTATTTTGAGTGTTTATGAGAATTTTATTTTATTTATCTCCCTCAGGTCTGTAATATTTAAAGTGTTGTAATAATTCCCCACCCCGTTTCTTTCTATCCTATTCTTTAATTGCTTTCCTTAACTGTACATATGTACAGGGGCGGTTCCAAGGCTTGGTCAGGGGTGTCACCCGAACCCCCTGGCTGAATTTTTTTATTTATTTATTATATAAATATTAGATTTTAGGAAAAAAATTAGTTATTGAACCCATTAAAATACAATTTTGAACCCATAGTTTTAAGTCCTACTCTTTTGAACCCACCAATGAAAAAAGTTTACTTTTTAACTTTTACCTATTTTTTGTTTAAAATATTTTATTTGTAAAGTGATAGTTTGTATTCTTGCTTTGGAAATTGGAGACCTGACGTCAAGGTGCATCAATCTTTTGTTTAATATATTTTATTTGTAAAGTGGTTGTTTGTATCTTGCATTGGAAACCGGACTATCCTTGCCAATGCCATCTCTTTTCATTTCAAGTTTCAGGCAAGGCGACAGATGGCTTAGAGAAACTCCAAGATCTCTCTCATTCTTCATCACTCTCCACATCTCTCTGTTTTCATCATCAATATTTTCCAACAACGACATCAACTACTCTACTCAGTTATTAGGTAAATTTTGTATAATCATTTCTCTATTTTATAGTATTTTGGATAGAATAAATATAAATCAACAATTTTTGGGGTAAAAATTAGGGCTTTTTTTTTGTTCAATAATTGTCTTGTTTGTAAATGAATTATGTATATTTTGTTTGTATATGTTTTGTTAAAACATAAATATTGTTTAACTTCCCCCTTATATTGGGGCTGAAAATTAGGGGTTTTATTTTTCCCCTTTAGTTTTGTTTTTTTGGCTCACTAATTGTTTATAATTTGTAAATGTATTATTATGCATATGATGCTTCAATGCTTGGTATGCTTTGTTAGAGATGTTACGTTGCACTGTAATTGATTTATGAGTGGTTGATTTGGTGATATGTTTTACAATGTTTTTCTTTATTTTTTTTTACCAATTAGTTTTACCGCTATGGACAAATTTCTTAAAAGAAAATCAACAGTAGTAGAAGATTCATCTCCTACAGAAGAAACTTCTTCTAAGCAAAATCATGTAGATGTGAACAATCTTCTATCTGACCTGGGGCTACGACAAAAAATTTCTTATCATCATCCTAACAATCAAGATGAAATCAGAAGAGCATATTTACAAAAGGGTCCTTGTCAACCTCTTGACCACAATTTTCCTCAAAGAGACATTAGTGGAGTCATGCGTCGGTTTAATCCTGCCTGGTTTAAAGAAAACAAGAATTGGTTGGAATATAGCATAGAAAAGGATGCTGTATTTTGCTTATGTTGTTATTTATTTAGACCTGATACCGGTAAACAAGCCGGTGGTGACACTTTTGTGGCGGGAGGGTTCACAACTTGGAACAAGAAAGAAAGGCTACGAATTCACGTTGGGGGTCTTAATAGTACTCATAATCAAGCTGTGAACAAGTGTGAGGTTCTTATGAAACAAAAGCAACACATTGAAAGTGCTTTTTCTAAGCAATCTGAACAAGCAAAGATTGAATATCGAACTCGTTTGAATGCATCAGTTGATTGCATAAGGTTTCTTTTGCGATAAGTTTTAGCGTTTCGTGGTCATGATGAATCTAATGATTCAAGTAGTAAAGGAAATTTCCTTGAGCTTTGTTTCTAGCTGATCACAATGAATCTATCAATGAAGTTGTGTTGAAGAATACTCAAAAAAATAACAAGTTATGTCATCCTAATATTCAAAAAGATATTAACAATGCTGCAGCAAGTGAAACTACCAATGCTATCATCCAGGATCTTGGCAATGAGTATTTTTCAATATTAGTCGATGAATCTCGTGATGTGTCGATCAAAGAACAAATGGCTATTGTTCTACATTATGTAGATAAAAGGGGTATTGTTACAGAGCAGTTTCTTGGTATTGTACATGTAATAGATACCACATCTTTATCACTTAAGGCGGCAATTGAGTCTTTGTTTTCTAGGCATGGATTGAGCTTAGCAAGAATACGTGGGCAAGGTTATGATGGAGCTTCTAATATGCAAGGTGCATTCAATGGTCTTAAAACTTTAATTCTGATGGAGAATAAATCAGCGTATTATGTTCATTGTTTTGCTCATCAACTTCAGTTGACTCTTATTGCTGTTGCTAAAAATCACATTGATGTTGCTGAAGTTTTTTGCTTGGTTTCCAATTTGGTGAATGTTGTTGGAGGGTCTTGTAAGAGACGGGATATTGTTCGAGAGGCACAAGCTACTAAAGTTGCTGAAGCATTGAACAATGGTGAACTCTTAAGTGGGCAAGGTTTGAATCAAAAAACTAATCTTAAAAGGGCTGGTGATACACGTTGGGGATCACATTATGGAACAATTATAAACTTGATTTTGATGTTCCCATCTGTTATTGATGTGCTTGAGGTTGTTAAAGAGGATGGTTTACACGCCGAGCAAAGAGTTGAAGCTCATTCTCTTATGGATTCAATGCAATCTTTTGAATTTGTCTTCACTTTACACCTGATGAAAAATATATTAGGGATCACACATGAGTTGTCATTAGCACTACAAAGAAAAGATCAAGATATTGTAAATGCAATGACATTAGTTAAAGTGTCTAAGCAACGATTGCAAATGATGAAAGATGATGAATGGGAATCCCTATTGGAAGAAGTGTACTTATTTTGCGGCGAACATGATATTCCTATCCCTAACATTGATGATAGATTTGTAGCTCGTGGGAGGTTACGCCGCAAAGCTCCTGAAATCACAAATTTATACCACTACCGTGTTGAGATCTTCTATACTGTTATAGATATGCAACTTCAAGAGCTTAACAACCGGTTTACAGAGGCAAGTACAGAGTTGCTTCTATGCGTGGCATGCTTGAACCCCAATAATTCATTTTGTGCTTTTGATAAGCAAAAGTTAATCCATCTTGCTGAATTCTATCCATCTGATTTTTCTGCTGTAGATCTCATAGCACTTGATAATCAACTTCAAAACTACATTGTTGACATGCGCTCTAGCAATGAATTTTCCGAACTCAAAGGGATTGGTGACCTTACTAGAAAGTTGGTAGAGACAAAGAAAGATATTGTATATCCATTAGTCTATTTGCTTGTGAAATTGGCGTTGATTTTACCAGTTGCGACTGCAACAGTGGAAAGAGCATTTTCAGCAATGAAATTCATAAAGAATCGATTGCGTAACCGAATGAGAGATCAATGGTTGAATGATTGTTTGGTTACACATATTGAGAAAGATGTATTTGATAGTGTTGATAATGAGCTTATTATGCAACGATTTCAAAATATGAAATCTCGTCGTGGTCAATTGTAGAAGCTCGTGTATTAGCATGTCTTTTTGCTTAAACAATAGTATCAATATATTGAAATATTTTTGTTTACAATTTTAGAATTTAAATTAATTTGTTGATTTTTTTCTCCATAGGTGATATAATGATTAATGTGAATTTTCTGTAAGATATATGGTATTTAAGTTTTTGATTGACACCATTGACAAAAATTCCTAGAGTCGCCACTACATATGTATATATCTGACATGCTACACATATCCATGCTTTGCATCCATGATTTATGTCTAGATCCGGCTAAATTTGCATCTTTGTGCTTTAATTGATTCTTATATGATTTTGTGTGCTATCGTATGTGTTGCAATGCTTCACTAGTCATGTTTTAGAAGCCGGATCTTTAGAAGCATTCTTGTGTATGAATTGCATTAGGATTTGTATATAGGATCATACATATTTTACTAACTTTGTTTTGTAGCTTGTTCGCAGGATGATGGTAAATATATGAGTTTTTATGCTTTAGCATTCCGCTTGTACATAATTTTCTTATTATGTTTAGCACCGTACCATGTGACTATTTGCTTACTTGATAAACTGGTTGAATGCCTGTGGATGAAGGCTTGTTGCTTAAATTGGAATCATTCGATGAATATAAGTTTAAGCCCACTTTGTCAAGTGGCAAATTTACAAACTTTAAGCCCATTTTGTAGTGGCAAATTTACAAACTTTAAGCCCACTTGTGGTCGTAAATTCAAACCCTTTAAAAAATAAACATGAAATTGAATTGTTCCAATTTGAGTAAACTAGTCTATACCTTGTGTGCTTCACATAGTAAATTTTAGGATTTATTAACTAATCAGAACATGAACATATAAAGAAAATAAAATTCATATCATGGTTTAGTAAAGGCCGATCTTTTGATCGGGTGAGCGAGGGTGCTCAATTAATGACCTTTCCCCTTAATACCTAAGGTTCTGAGCCAAGCATCATTGGTTATGACGAACAGTGGCCTTGGCATGAGTCACAGGTTTCCTAGTTTCTCAAAAATATTAGCTAGCGACTCTAAGATCTGGTGATGTAGTCCATTTTTGACATAATTGCAATAAAATGGATTTCAATAAAAGTTGCCAAATCTGGACTCTCATCTACGTTTCACATTGCACTAGTGAGACTAGATCAAAGAGACTGAGGGAGTCCGAACTATTTAACGCGCGTGGGTACCCCCGGGCATGTTACAAGTACATGATTCTAATTGGTAAAAAATGTGCCGACTTCGACAATCGATCCACGATAACTCATATTGTGTCATTCTTTGAGACTGATTGCGGTAGCCCAACCATGAAGTTCATAGTAATGTACTCCCACTTCCATTCAGGAATAGGGAGTAGTTGCAACATTCTTACAGGTCTCTGATGTTCTGCATTAACCTATTGACAATACAAGCATTTAGAGACGTGGCTTGTTATGTCCTTTTTCATTCCTGTCCACCAGAAGCATTCCTTCAGATCGTGATACATCTTCGTATTGCCAGGGTGGATTGTAAACCTCGATCTATGGGCTTTTGCCAGTATCTTTTTCTTGAGTTCTGGAAGGTCGGGTACGTAAATTTGATTCCGAAATTTTGGCATCCCATTGCTCATTTTGAAGTCAGGATCAGGCGTGCCTCCTTGCTCCTTGTACTTTTTCTTCAAAAGTTTATCTTCACATTGGTGGACTCTAATTTCTTCAATCAACTCAGGTTCCATGATTATGTTGGCAAGTAGTCCCTTGATCTTCTGGGGAACGAAGGTACATGCCAAACTTCTGGTATAATAACGCCAGATTTTGACTCAACGTCTGCTATTACGTTAGCTTTGCCTGGATGGTGATGGATCTCCACATCGTAGTCCTTCATAAATTCTAGCCATCGTCGTTGCCTTATATTCTGTTCCTTTTGTGTAAACAGATATTTGAGACTCTTGTAATCTGTGTAAATTTTACAGGTTACTCCATAGAGATAATAACGCCAGATTTTGAGGGCAAAAATTACTGCGGCTAATACCAGATCGTGGGTCGGGTAGTTCTTCTCGTGGGTCTTTAGTTGACGTGAGGCATATGCAATGACCTTCCCATTTTGCATAAGAACACAACCTAAACCATTGTATGAGGTATCGCTATAAATTACGAACCCTTCTGTTTCCGCAGGGAGTGCTAGTATAAGAGCTGTCACGAGTCTGTTTTTCAATTCTTAGAAGCAACGTTCCTGCTTGTCCGTCTATTCAAAGGGTGTGTTCTTCTGAGTTAGCTAGGTCAAGGGTGAAGCTATCTTTGAGAGATCTTGCACAAAGCGCTAGGTAATAGCTAGCTAGACCCAAGAAGCTTCGAATCTCGGACACATTAGTGGGTCGTGGCTAATCCACGATTGCTACAACCTTTTGGGGATCGACTGAGATGCCGCCTTTGTTGATGACGTGACCGAGAAAGTGTACATTGGTGATCCAAATTCGCATTTCTTCAACTTGGCATAGAGTTTGTGATCGTGTAGTGTCTGTAGAACTCTTCGCAAGTGGTGTTCATGATGTTCTGGCAATTTGGAGTATATGAGAATGTCGTCAATTAAGACAATGACGAACTCGTCAAGATAGGGTTTGAACACTCGATTCATGAGGTCCATGAAGGCCGCTGGAGCATTTATGACGCCAAATGGCATGACGAGAAACTCGTAGTGCTTGTAAGGGGTTCTGAAGGTAGTCTTTTCGATGCTTTCCATTTTGATTTTTAGTTGATGGTAGCCAAAACGCAAGTCAGTTTTCGAGAATACTTGGGCACCTTTTAGTTGATCGAATAGGTCGTTAATTCGTGGTAGAGGGTATCGATTCTTGATGGTGACTTTGTTTAACTCCCGGTAATCGATACATAGCCTACCATCTTTTTTCTTTATGAACAGTACTGAAGCTCCCCGTGGTGAGGTAATTGGTCGGATGAAGCCTTTGTCCAGTAGTTCTTGGAGTTGGGTCTTTAGTTCTTTCAATTCTCTCATAGATATGTGGTAAGGGGCCTTTGAGATTGGTTATGTATCAGGTTGGGTTTCAATGGTGAATTCGATTTCTCAATCAACTGAGGGTCCAAGCAAGTCTTTAGGAAATACATCCGAGGAATTCTCAAACCACAAAGATTGTATCAAGTATGAGAGCTTCTTGTTGTGTGTCGATCACATAACAGATACGACTACAACAACCTTTTCGTAGAAGTCGTTAGGCTGTCATGAATGGTATAACACATGGAGGGGGAAAAACTCCAGTTCCATCAAAGACAAGTTCGAGTTGATTTGGTGACTGGAGGAAGACCTTTTTAGCTTCACAATCGATAGAGGCATGGTTGGCAGTTAACCAATCCATTTCTAAGGTCACATCAAAGGTACTAATGCAAAGAGGAATCAAGTCTACGTGTAAGGTTTCATCTTTTAAGGATATAGTATAAGATTTGTACACATCAGCACTGAGGGTGAAATTACTAGAAGGAAAAGATACAAACAATACATATCCTAAGGGTTCAGGTGTTAATATTAACTCGGAAGCAAAGTGTGGTGCAACAAAAGAATGAGTAGAACCAGAGTCAAAGAGAACATAAGCTAAATGACAACAGATAGAAAGTGTACCTGACACAACACTCTCGGTAACTTATGGGTTTACAGGTACCAGGGTAAAAGCTCTTCCTTGGCATTTTTGGTCCTTCCTCACTCATCTAGGTACCACAGGTTTTCAGACTAGTTCAGAGGGGCCAGCTATAGGATTAGCAAGCTTTAGACAATCTCTCAACAAGTGGCCAACTTGGCCACATCTAAAGCATGATCCCGTGTCTCGACGGCATTGTCCCCAATGAGTCCTTCCACAAGTAGAGTAAGTTGGAATGGTGCCACCTCTGGGATTCGTAAGACCTTGATTGCTTGAACTGGTTGGATTGGTTGTGCTCGTATTTACCCTATTGGGAGGCGCGACACCGGTCTTCTGTTATCTCTTTCCCAAAATCACTTCCTCTAGCTTGGTTCCCTAAAGCGCGAGGCTTTAATCCATTTTTTCGCAATGTATGCTCGATCCACCACCTCCGAATAGGTTGGTAGTTTCAAAACCTCTAACCTGTCCTTGATTTCAGCATCCAATCCTGCTTCGAATTTCCTGGCTTTTTGAACTTCGGTGGGGATGACGTATGCCGCAAATCGAGCCAGTTGTGTGAACTTGCTCTCGTATTCAGCCACCATTATGGTTCCTTGCCTTAGATGTATGAATTTTGCTGCCTTTTGTTCCCGTAGTGAATTTGGAAAGTATTTTTCATAGAAACCTCCAAGAATCTTACCCAAGTCACAATATATTTTTTCTCTAAGGTAAAAAGCCACCATTCTTGTGCATCATCCTTGAAGGTGAATGTAGCAAAAGTCACATTCTGTCTTTCTGTGCAAGGTAGCGCTCAAAAATTTTTTCCCATATCTTTCACCCAAGCTTCTGCCACCAGTGGGTTTGTGCTGCCGGTGAATATGGTAGGTTTCAAGTCCTAAAACTATTTTAAAGTAGTTGGCTCTTTTCGTCGTTCAGGCAATCCGTTATTAATGTTGGTTTGTAGGGCTCGCAAAAAACTAGTAACTGCTCTTTTCATGATTTGCTCCGTTGGATCAATACCACTGACCGATGATCCGATTCCATTTCCATTATTCGCTATTACTACAAGGCAAAAACGGTTAGTGGACTCCCTATTTTTTTTTTGAACCACTTAGTATACATTTAATTATCTATGATTCACAAGATATTATAACAGTACAAGTTACTATAACATATATCATTTTTACTTATGCAAAAGAAAACATATTAGTACAACGTACTTAAAATACAGTAAAAAATTAGTGTCTAATCCTATTAATACAAAAACAGAAGGATTAGACTAGTCATTGTCAGCTCAAAAAAAAAAAAAAGAAGATCGGCGACATCTCTCAGTCATGCTCCTAGAATAGGTCATTGAGCCCCCACGAAAACTGGCTCTAGAAGACTAGGCTGTGGAACAACCAGAGGAACTCCTGCTATACGAGGGACTCAAACTCCCATCCACTGAGCTTAATCCCAAAATAGCGCCAAATTACCTAGACCATGTTGGTCGGTACACCGTGGTCATATCCCCAAAACTGCCGTTCAGTGAGCCGCACAGGTATCTCTAAGTATGTGGTATTGTCAGTACAGTCCACAGCTGGGGTTTGGACAATGTGCTGTGGAGGAGGTGTAGTAGTGCGAATGTGGCTACTAGGGTATATATTCTCTCTCCTCTCAGCAAAGCTTGGGGGTAAGGGAGCAACCAAGAAATGCGGATGTACTAATCCAACAACGTGTGTTGGCCCAATATATCTCTCGCAGGTGCTAGCCCGGCTAAGTCTCCAAAACAGGTAGTCTTCGTTAGGGTCGACCTGCAAATATGCTGGCCTCCCCATGAGTCGGTCAAGGTCGGAGTGGGTCTGCCCGATAGTGCTTTTTGAGTCCCCCCCATCCCTTCAATAAGTTAAGGGTCAAATGCACTCCCTGGGACTCGAACCAAATCAATTCTTCCTGGTGTGCCATGTCTTACAACACAGGAAAACTTAGCCTACCCAATATTTAATTAAATCATGTTGGACACAATATATATATATATATAATATTAAACAATTATGATGTTGGACAAAATATAGTATTTATTTATTTTTATTTTATGACAATATATATATATATATATTTTTATTAATAGACACTCAGGGTTTTGTTTTTTTTTATTTGTAAAAGCTCTAATACCACTTTTGTCACAACCTAAACCCGATACCCAAAGACTCGGCGTCGCAACAAGATAAAAGTAAAATAATTCTAAAAATTTTGTAGTCGTAGCGCAAGCAGATAAATTAAATAAATTAAAATAAAATAATTGGGTACCAAATATTTATTTAAAGGAAACAAACATAGTCATTTGGGCTTTTATTTTATTCCAAGTGTCCAATTAGAAATACAAATAGTACAAAAAAAAATATATATATATATATATATTGTGGTTTATCCCCCCCCCAAAATTTTGATCATGCTAAGTCTCGTCACCTAAAAGGGGTAACAACTATAAGCACATAGCAGAATGAGAAATATTATACTATGAGTATATGGGCACAAAATAGCCATGGATGGTTATTTAAGCTAAAACATTAACATAATTTAAGTTGTATAAATAAATTATTTAAGTGACAGAAACTGAAATAAAAATTACGTAATTAACTATAACCACGGTACAGACCAAAACAGAACAGGGGTCATTGGAGTGACAATCAGAACATGGGTCAATGGATCCATGACAAACAGAGGACCACAAGGTGGCCAAACATGGGCCAATGGTTTATTTAAGTCCCCCAAGACGCGGGACTCCCGTAATGGTACTTACAGAACATAATTGTTTATAAATTCTTTGTCAAATAATTTCTAAAATTTAAACTAACATGTCCATGGGTTTCAATTTAAGCAAATAAATTTCAGAAAATAATCCATGTAATTAAAACATTAACATAACCATAAAACATAAATTATATAAAATAATTTGTTGTAACTCAAAACATTCGTAAAATATATTATGGTAACTCAAGACATATAGAAAACATATTATGGTAACTCAAGGTATAATATAACTTATCTTAATGTTAATTCCTTACTATGAATCCCACTTGATGCTCCGAGTCACACATCGAGGTTATATTGTCTCTCCTATTTGTCTTTATATATATATATATATATATATAATTTTCACCTGCCCCCTACGCTTCCACCATAATCAAATGGATTTGAAAATGCACTTGAGCATATTGTATATATGTATTGCATCATAATCATTTATGTTAGTGGAGCATGTTTAGTTTTTGAAATATTCTCTACTAGGCTTTATGCTTACCCTACGTGGTTGAAAATATTTTTCAGGTGTACAAGTGTGGATGTGGACTAAGAAGTGAAGTTGTGTTCAAAACCGTGTAGGGTGGTTCTGTTATTTGTAGGCCACTGGCCATTCATGTTATTTATTGGTTGTATGCCATTCTTGTAAGGGTTACACCTTTTTTATATGATATAAGCCTCTGGGCATTCAGTTTAATTTATAACAATTTTTTCATAATTAAATAAATCATCAAAATAAATTTTAGATTCTATTAAAACATAATTAAATAAATCATCAAAATAAATTTTGGATTTAAAATATAATTAAATAAATCATCAAAATAAATTTTAGATTCTATTTTTCTCTTTCAAATAAATTAAAACATAATTAAATAAATCATCAAAATAAATAAGTCTAACACACGGTACAGAACAGAACAAAACAGGGGTCACTGGAGTGACAATTAGAATAGGGGTCAATGGATCCATGACAAACAGAGGACCATAAGGTCGTCAAACAGGGCCCAATGGTTTATTTAAGTCCCCCAAGGCGCGGGACTCTCGTGGTGGTACTTATAAAATATAATTGTTTATAAATTCTTTGTCAAGTAATTTCTAAAATTTAAACAAACATATCCATGGGTTTCAATTTAAGCAAATAAAGTTCAGAAAATAATCAACGTAATTAAAACATTAACATAACCATAAAACATAAATTATATAAAATAATTTGTTGTAACTCAAAACATTCGTAAAATATATTATGGTAACTCAAGACATATAGAAAACATATTATGGTAACTCAAGGTATAATATAACTTACCTTAATGTTAATTCCTTACTATGAATCCCACTTGATGCTCCGAGTCACACACCGAGCTTATATTGTCTCTCCTATTTGTCTTTATATATATATATATATAATTTTCGCCTGCCCCCTACGCTTCCACCCTTCTCCCTTTTATACTTGGTTCACATGCTTGCTTAACAAGCAAATTTTTCCCCTACTTGATTACTGTACAGGTGTTACAACATCAAGCTCTCAGGTGGCATTGTTTTGTGTCTTAAGCCCTACTTTTCCTACACGTGGCCTTACCAATGGTTTGAACTCCTTTGTTGTGGAACCTACTTGGCCTAATCATATATTAATTTTTGATAAATTTTAATGGTCCCGTATTTTAACATATATGTTTATAATTGCTTTGAATTAGCCCCTAACAATATATTTACTATCTTGTTATGTTTTGGTAGCAATCATACTTTTAATTTGGAATTCATTTTGGCACGTATAATTATAGAATCAAATGTTTAATTAATTTTTATTATTTTGTTCCAATTCTAAAGGCTATGATTTCTTAAAATTACATATGATTATATGTTAGGTACACGTCTAAAAACCTCACCATGCAACTATAAAATGTCATTTACTGCTTATTAAAACATTATACCTTCTCTCTCTCTCTCTTTTGTTTTTTTGATATAACAAGGAATTCGCAGTATTAAATTTAAAAAGATTCGGGTGTCACAATCACGGTAGACAAGTGTTGCACTGATTGACTGCATGCACAAAACGTGGCCTCTCCCTCGCCTTTGGATCCCTGATTACCACGTGTTTTAATTATGTGAAGAGTGTAGAAGAGTGCTAGAGAGAAGAACGTTGGAGAGGAGGCGGATCCGTCATGTTTCTGACCAATTAAAAACTATTATTTCTTTGGTATTTCACAATTATTTAATATAAAATCGTGAGTTCTATCATTTCCACCAATCACAATACACTTAAAGCATCACGTGATAGTGTCTAAGGAAAATCAAGGCTTTGTTTGGCGTAAACTTTTTTTTGGTTAAAATAGTCAATAAAGATAAAAGAGATTAAAATAATTAATAAAACAAAATATCACGTCTAGATCAATCATTTCATTTCTCTTTCACAACCATCAAATCATTTTTTTGTTAAAAAAATTACTAACTATCATTCTAAATATAATTTTTTTTAACTAGGTTAAAATAATCAAATAATCAAAAAACTAGGCTAAAAAAGTTTGGACTAAATGGAGAAATTATCAGAGATTCATCAGAATGTCCAGAATATTATTGAAAAAAAATAAATGGATAAATTATAGTGAAAAACATAGCAAAATGTGCTAAATATTAATAAATTAAAAGGAAAAAAAAAACATAACAACAACAAACAATAATGGAAAAAAGTATATATTATTTTTTAATTTTTGTAAGATTTAAACAAATAATTTTAAATATTGATCAAACTGTAAAGTAAGCTTTGAAACTGTAAAATGTTACAGTTTTAAAGTATGATTCTATTAAGTATCTAACTTTATTAATCAAATTGGAAAACATGTTATGAAACTGTAAAATTTTATAGTTTCGCACAATTCTAAAGAATGTTACGAAACTATAAAATTTTACAATTTTAAAGTATGATTCATTTCAGCACCAAAAAAAATTAAAACTGTAAAATTTTACAATTTTCACTGCCTGTAACTAAAACTTAAAAACAACTTATTTAGAATTTGAAAATTTTCTCTATTAAAACAGAAAAATAGAGGTGTGTAGTAGAGAAAATGCAGAAAAATTGAGAAATCGAAGGAGAGAAACAGATATAGAGAGAATATTGCACTCCGGCAACTATTTTTGGTTTAAATCTAGTCGGATCTCATGTAAGATTTGATGTAGATCTGAGTAGATATACTCATTTTCTTCGTCGAAAACTCGTCTCTTTCGTTGTTAGTGAGAGTGAAGTAAGGAGTCGATAGTTAGTGGATGCCGGTGAATCCCAAACAATGATAGCCGTCTGTCACCGACGACTATATATTAGAAAAAGAAAGAGAAAAAGTAAGGCATAGTCACTGATCACCGAAAATCATGAAGAGAAAGAGGTAAACAAAAATAAATACACAAATAAAAATGAACAAGAAAAATACGTAGTGGACTTTTGAGAGTATTCAAAAGATTGTGGAACTAAATAGACTTATCCTCTTTTAAATAGGACTTTCAAATAATATAGTACTTTTCATTTTTTTAACTTATCTAAGTCTTATCATCTTTTTACTTTTTATAGATTTTTTTGTAATAAAAAAAAACAACTATTTGCTCAAAAACGATTTTGATTCTCATGAGAGAAAGACTCTCACGTAGGCCTTTAGTTGTACTAATAAAAATTGAGAATTTTAATTTTAACATTTTAAGGAGAATTTTAATAAGATAAAAAGGAGTGGATCTATTATGATATTTGTATTTATATTTATATTTTTTATTTTTTCTCTTATCACGAAAATTAATGGTGTCTATCATTGTTGTTGGTTATATGTAGAAGGCATTTTGAAAAGTTGGTAAATTTTTTTCTTTTTGATTTTTTAATTAATTTTTTTTTATATAAAAAAATAGGAAGATGTTGTGATTAAAAAAAAAAAAAAACGAAAAGTCAAAAAACACTGATTTTTTTACCACGTTTCCAAAACGCCCCATCGTGGAAGGTAGAGCAACACGTTATCATGCCCCAACATTTACGTCAGAACACAGTGAGAAAGTTCGTGGAACTAAAGAGCGATACAGTGACTGTAATTCCATTTCGGCGGCTCTCTTTCCCCGATTTTCCTCCGTAGATTCCTTTCAAAAACACTTCCTACTTTTATTGTGCTCGCGATCTCGATCACACACCACGATTGCCAGTCTGTGATTCGATTTCCATTCGTTCGATTCGACCACTTTCTTCAAAGTCTTCGCTTCAAAAGTTCAGGAACGACCTCTGAATTGCAAAATTCTGGGTTCAGTTCATGGCGGAGTTGTTCTGAGATCGGAGTGAAATTGAGAGAGGAAAAAGAGCGAGCGAGTTCAGTTCATGGCGGAGCCTCGGCGGTACAGTCTCGGCACTCAACAATTAGGTTAGTTGTTGAGAAAAATTTGTTTCCTTTTCTGGCTTGTCTTCTACAATTTCATGTATGTGCTTGTTGATCTTAGTTGTTCTTATATGTGTTTGTTTTAGTTTGCTAGAAATTTTATGGGGGTGTTTGGGAAGTTTGGTTTTTGTTTTTTTTCACTAAAAACAAATTAGTTACAAAATCAAAAAAAAATTAATCCAAACAAAATATGACATCAAATTTCATAATCATTTCACTTTTTATTTCAAAACATTCGCATTCAACTGCAAAAACTATCTTCCCAAACACAAAAAAAAAAAAAAATTCTCCAATAATATTCTTAAAAAAAAAAAACTCACTTCCCAAACATCACTTAGTCTGACTTATTATAACTTATTATAGAATCGATTCTTAATAATCCTCTCTCTGTATATAGGTGTATGTGTAGTTATTATATGTGGAGTGGAGTCTATGGAGTTGGATTTATTTAATTTCTTGAAAACTATTTGAGAAGCAAGTATTCGATGAATTTTCTAGTGGAAAAGATATTTGATAAACTTTGACCCTGGTTAGGTGGAGGTACGCTGATAATATGTTTTTGTAGGAAAAAAAAAAGAGGGGGCAAATGCTAAATGAGTGTCTCTTGGCATTGTTTAATATTGGGATTAATGTAAAAGTTCCTTGAAAATTGGTGAAGTGTTAAAAAGTGTGTTGATTTCAATAAAAAGAGCATTGAATTCAGTGAAAAGGTGTCTTGTGTTCTTTTTATAAAAATAATTGTCTTTTTCTTACGACGTGGGGAACTTACAAGACACAATAAAGAATTAAGAGAAATGGAGTAATCACTGTCATCATAATTTTTAAAAACCTTCTTATTTCAAAGCATCTTTTAAGTTGTTAGAATAAGCTTGAACACTGGCCCTGCCCTACATTTAAATCCCTATCACCAGTAATCAAAATACAGTTTGGAATGGCCCAAGGCATTGGAGAACCTGAGAGGAGTAAAGGAGGAGTTGCAGAATTGGAATAAGATCAAATTAGGAATTTTTTTTTTTTTTGGTCATTTGGGAGCAAAGGAGTATGAAACCATGGATTAGAATCGGAGGGCATTAGGTGGTGAAATGGTTGCAGAAATAAATGGTTTAGAAGCCAGAGAAAGCATTCAATTAGTTGGAGATGTGCCAAATGTTCAAGTTCTAACTGTTACAGTAAGTAGACAAATATGTGTTTCTATAAAACTGGATGATTTGAACATTGTTTCAAACCTGGTAGTTTAGTAGTTTTTATTTCATTGCTTCCTTTCTGTTTGGGCATTTGAAAGTCAGCAGATTATTAACTGAGTTTGTGGTTGAATGCAGATATTGAGCAAATACTATTGGAGGCCCAACATCGATGGCTACGTCCTTTTTGCTGAAATTTGTGAAATTCTTCAAAATTACAAAAAATTTCGTATTGCTCCAGAGCCTGCAAATAAGCCTCCAAGTATGATTCTTAGCTGCATTCAGTCAGTCAATAAGTACAGAAATAAACATGCACACAAGAAATATTCATCTCACAGTTTAAAGCAAAAATTCAAGTTCAATAATTAACTCGATAGAAGTCAACAATCTTGAAACAAAAGCTACTTAGTCACTAACCAAAAAGAGCTTCTGCAAAAGAGGGACATGGGAAGGGTAAGATGTAATAAAAGAAATGTGCACATTATACAAACTGTAAACACAAAACTTGAACAATGAAATTGACTTAAGTGTAAGAAAAGCAATTAACCAAGATCATCAATTCCCCAAATAGGAAATGACAAAATAATCCCCAACCAATAAACCTCAAACCAAACAAGAACACAAGAAATATTTGTCCATTTGGCATCATTTTTTTGCTTTAATTTATTGGAAAGTTCTTTCATGATTTTCATATTATCTTTTAGATGGATTGGAGTGTTAAAAATGATCTGTTGGTAAAATTGCTTCTTGCATAAAACTCTGTTTTGGTCAAGCTGTTTGTAGTTCATTTGTTTTTGTTTTATTTTCTATTGTCTTCTTCTTCTTCTTCTTCTTCTTCTTCTTCTTCTTCTTCTTCTTCCTTCATTTTTTTTAACACCCAAGATCAAATCTGTATTGCAACTTGTGTGATGCCATTTATTTCCTCAACACTTCTGTAACATATGCTGTAGGTGGTCAATCATTTACACATAAATTCAAAGTTGAGAAGTTCAGTATGGGAAAAACTGGGAAGTTGGAGAAGCAGTAATTTCTTTATATTTAACGTCTTTAAACTCTTATTTTCAAATATTTTTCTTGTGTTTGCCTTGGGCACACTTTCTAAAGGCCAAGGATGATCAACTTTTTGTCCCTTGCATTTTTCAAGTTGTTATTCACTTCTCACAGCTATCCCGCGTTGCCTATTTATATCTCTTTATTTTCATGCCCTTGTTCTTGGGTCTTTTTGTCCGCATAATTGTTTCTATTTTTTTTTCCCCCCAACTCTCTATGTTAAACTTCCACTCTTTGTTCCTTTATATGTTTTATTGCTAAATATAATTATCTCGTGGTTCCGACTGACATCATCATTGAAATTCCCATTTGTAACCTCTTTCAAATTCAATGAGATAGAGATCCAACTAGCACTTAGTGTTATCTCATTTTTGGCTCAACATTGATTGTTGTTGAAATTCATTTTCGATTTTTGTTTCCTTTAAACCCACTGGGAGTTTATATTCTGCTTAGGACATCATTCTCCACACAACTTGTGGCTTGGAAAATGCAATTGCATTGTTTTCTGCGGATGGCATTGATGCTTATTTGTCATTTCAAAATTTTTTGTCTGTCTTGGTTCTTCTAGTCCTGCTTTTTTATCCTCACTACAAGAGCCTTTTAGTTTTAAATTAGCTGCCCTGGTTATTTCCTCTCTGTAATTGATAATTCTAGATAGTTAGGAGTAGCACACAGTTTATGTTTAACTCATAGATAATAACATGGTTTGAAGCTGTAGGTGCATTTATTGCTGTCATGTTTGTGATTTAAATGTGTCATTATCTTCATTTAGGGCATTTTCCCATTAAATTTTGTTGGATAGAAGAGGGCATTTTCTTATATCTTCAAAGTATCTTGGCTTGACGTGCATGTCCCTTTTCAGGTGGTTCACTTTTTCTTTTTGATCGAAAGGTGTTGAGATATTTCAGAAAAGATGGCCATAACTGGAGGAAGAAGAAAGATGGAAAGACAGTGAAGGAAGCTCATGAGAGGCTCAAGGTTTGTGCAAAAGGATGATGCTTGTTGAAGGCAATTTTTACTTTTTAAGTTGATTTTGTCTACACCAGACAGAAGTTTGTGACTTTCAGGAATTTTGCACTATATGATATAATGAATAGTTCATGCTGTGTATTTTTATTACACTTCCAAAGTAATTTGCTTGTATAATGTCCTTTCAGGCTGGGAGTGTTGATGTGTTGCATTGCTACTATGCCCATGGAGAAGAAAATGAAAATTTCCAGAGGCGAAGCTATTGGTTGCTTGAAGAGTGAGTGTCTAAAAGTTTGCCTTGCTTTTATCTAACCGGAATATAATATGTAAAATGTTGCTTTAATAATTAGGTTAGTATAATAATTAGTATGCTTTAATAATGTACCTTTAATAATGTTGTTTGGTTTGTGCTTCTACTTTCGGTTTGTAATTGTTCTCCCTCTCCTCTATGAAGGAGAGAGCTCAACACACCATTATACACATCAATCAATAATACAATTCTCTTTATACATTCAATTTTAACATGGTATCAGAGCAAGGTTGAGAACCTAGTAATTCCGCTTCACCGGCGGGCGGCAGCCTCGCCTTGGCTGCCCGCCGGACCTCTACACATACCTTCACTCCGCTGCATCTTCCAACAAGATCCTCTGTGTGTTCAGATCTTTGTATGCAACACCATGGTCGTTCATGAACTTCATCCCTTCTGCCACATCTGTACTGGTTTCTTCTGGCTTTCTCCAGCCTTCACCACCACACCTGATCTCAAAGCAACACTGACACCAGAAGATTCACCTTTTCTAACCCATACCAAGTTTGAATCTCTTGGCTTCTGCAGTTTCTGGCTATGGAACTTTCCAGAAACCTTATCGCACTTCCCAAACGATCTTCCACGGCCTCCTTTCCCACCACTTAGTGAAAGATCCTCCAATTTCCGTCCGATTTCCACTGATCGATCAACCGGGACTTTCTTCTCCCCATCCATAACATTCACCAGCAAATTGTTGGCATTTCGCTTGATTTCACTGGTTTTCTCTTCTTCTTCGACCCACCTTCCATGCTCGTCGAACTCTCCAAATCTCAAGACATCGTGGCCGGCGATGGCACCACCACCACCGTCGTCGTGCTCGCCGGAGCTGAGGAGCACTCAAGGGCTTTTGCTGCACATTCTCATTTGCTTTCTATTTGGATGACACCTGCTGCAGGGAGCGCTCGAACATTGTTCTCGTCCACTACCGCGAAGTAAAGGTTACGAATTTATTCTATTCTTTCTTTGTTTCTTCATTGAAGAGATTCACAATTGATAATTTGTATATTGTATCAGATGATTCTTGAGCCAATATATATTATACATTATGCTGGCTATTTTAGAATAACATCACTTTCTAGCTTTCCCATCTCTTTTGTTTCAAGGTTTCTTGTGCATGTATAACTTCCATGTATTGGAATATTGCTACAAAATATAATCTAATGTGTTTTGTTGCCCAACTTTTCACATCAGTGCTAGTTTCTTTTTGGACTAATGGTCATTACAATGTTCGTGTTACTTGTAAGATTCCCGACTTGGTAGCACTTCTATGATTTGGAAAGCTCCTCCATGGGTTTTAGTACTTCATGTTTCAGATATAATGGGTATGTTTGGTTTGAGTTTGAGAGATGAGTTTTAGAGATAAAAAGTACGAAAAGTTGTTTGGTTTGGTTTTTTTCAAAAGATATTTTGGAAAATTATTTTGAGAGAGAGTTTTGGAAAAAGTGATTGATTTGATGTGTATGAGAGAGAGATTTATTTGGAAAACTTGTAAACCAAACAAGTTTTGGGAAATTTTTTCGAGAAAATTTGTTTGGTTTGATTACTTTTGAAAACTTATTTGTAGAGAATTTTTTCTGAAAATTTTTGGGAAACACAAACCAAACAAGGCCAATATTTTCTGTAGGCATTTTTCTTTTGGTTTCTTATTCTATTTTAATTTTCCAGTTTCTAATATCTTCATTGAAGTGACACACCTTCCTTTATAATCTGCTAATCGATCATTATTGATAGGCTATATCTTTGGGAACCACTACAGTATTCTGATTTATTAGCACCAAATCATGTAGAATTAGGCAATGTTTTGAAATTTCATCAGGACATATGTTTGGTCAATGGACTCAGTCGGTTCATACTGGGTTAACTGACAGCAAGAAATAGATCAATTATCAAGTAACTTGGGGAGGAGCCACTCTCTTTAAGGAACTACTTATGGTCTCTTCAAAACTGTCTTAAACATGAACTGTTGAATGCTCTCTGAACCAACTTAACAGTTGTCATGTATCCTGTACAATGCGATGTTTTGAAAATTGATTTAGGACATATGTTTGGTCAATGGACTCGGTTGGTTCATACTGGGTAAACCGACAGCAAGAAATGGATCAATTATCAGTTAACTTGGGCAGGAGCAACTCTTTTAAGAAACTAATACGTTTTCTTTAGAACTGTCTTTAACATGAACTGTTGAAGTAAAACAAAGCTTTAAGAAAGATTCAATAATAATTTCATGAATTCATTGGTTTAATTTTTCATTCTTGCATTTAATCTCCAAGATCCAAACCAGCTAAGAAAAACTTGTGTGGAGCTGAATGGGGATATTAAACACCAGGTTCCATACTCTCTCTCCCGGCGTCTCTTTATTAACTACTGTTTTTTCTCCTGTTGCCTATCTGTTGCCCACCTGGGGAGGGGCTGGGGGTTAGGGTACAGTGAAACAAGGGGTTCTTAAAACCTCAAGCCAATAGAGAGCAGGACAAAAACCTCCTGGACAGAGACACCAAACCAGCCAATATGGTCATGGTCAGCATACGCAGCCTTTTGCTAACCCCAGGAAAATGAGCCAAGACAAATATCTGATCGAAGAGTGTGAACCACATGCAAGTTGTGGATGCGGACCAAATAGAATGGTAAACCCGTAGTGAAGCGGTTAATATACATTTTAATAAGTAAGACAATTTTAATAAAAGAAACATCAAAAGCAGATTGTGCCCAAATTAAAAAAAGGTTAAACTGTGACAACCTTGGCTACACTGACAAAAGATGCCTAGACTCTCAAAAGACTAAAGGTCTATAGATTCTTATAAGTGAAAAGAATCCACAAAATGTACAAACGGTCGAGGTTTGGGAGATCCTTCCCCGACATCCACCCAGACAAAATAGACTATACAAACTCTTAAAAGCCTATGCAAAGGCTCCTCTACAGCTCAAAAAGTCCTCTTGTTTCGTTCCCTCACCAAAGCCACATTAAACACAAAGCAGCTAGCCACCATGCCACACCATCTGCCTTTTGGCGTCGTTTCCCTTCCCTACCTTCCCACCACCTCAGCATTACCCCTACCACATCCCTATGAAACATCCACTCCATCCCGAACACTGCTAAAATCAACCCCCACAATTCCTTTGGCCATATTGTACTGAATTAGCAAATGAAAAACTTATTCACTATCACACTTAGAGAGGACTTGTCGCCCCCTAATTAAGTTATCATTTGTAATTCTCATGGGCTGTATTCGACATATAAAAGCAACCTTCGATGGAGCCCCAAAGGTCCAAATGCCTTCGAAAGGGAAGGAGAAGGAAAAGGACACTTTGTGGTAGGGTCAAGAGTACACTTTCTTGGTATTGTGTATATGACCAGGTTTTCGCAACAAGTTTCAGTTTCGAGTTTTGTAATATCAACAAGAAGTAGAGATCATGCGAATAATCTTTGATCCAGTATGATGTAGTGTTATACTCTTTATTTCTTCGTTCAATTGTGGAATCCTTACGTTATTTGATGAGAGCCTACTGCGTAAACTATTGTTTGCTACCCTTCCTTATAAAAGACCCATAGTACATAGGCTTGGGTATGGGTGTCAAGTACGGATATGTTTCCAGGTATCAGATTCATCTAATTTTCTTGTCTACGGACACCAATATATAACTAAATTTCTTATTTCTTATGTACTTAGTTTTATTTTTAAGAATAAAATGGTGTTTACAAACTAACAAGAGTATTTTGTAGACAAAATGGGAGTTCTATGCAAAGTAATGATGCAAACTAGACTATTAAGGCATACTTAATGGGTGCATCTCTAACTAGACATGCCGTTCACATATTTGATATCCTTACTTATGCGTCGAGTGTCTGACACAGGTATTTCTCAAATTTAGAAGTCCATGTAACATAGTAAACGGCCATACAATCCATTAACTTGCAGAATATCATGCATTTGAACCAAACCACTTTTTTTTTTTTTTCTTGTTTCTTTTTCTCGGTTGAACCTTCCACTGCTTTTTCTTGTACCCTTGATTTGGATTTCGTAATTATTTTTTGGTGTAATTTGACTTGCCCTTAACTTTGTCTCGGTTGATGCTAGCCTTAGTATCTCACCAATGGATTTATTTCTTATATTATGTTTTCAGTTAGGTAAATGATCAATCCAAGTTCTTAAAATGTCTTATTGCGATGACATCACAACATCAATTGTTTAATTGTGTCTATGGCGTTAGTTGCAATGATTGATTTGTTTTGTTGGTAAGAACATGATATAATAAAAAGTTTTGGTAAGAAGGACAAATTATTAATTTGAAGATTTTTTATTTCCATTTTCACCCTTGCGTTGTTACATCCTTATACACAACCACCATTGGACTGTCACCGAAAAATTCGTTAGCGTTGGAAAAGTCGCCGGTGATGGCTAAAAAAGTTGCTAATGGTGGTGGTGATGATTTAGATAGATAAGCAGATTAGGTGGGCACATAGGTGGATACATGAGTGACACGTGGACAGATAGATGAATAAATGGGTGACACATGGACAGATAAATGACATTTGGATAGATAGGTGACCTATGGACAAATAGATGACAATTGAGCAAATAGGGGTAATCTGGTCTCTCACATTGTTGTTGTAATATGGTCTTTCACATTGTTGTTGTCCTTATGGCCACATAAGTTTTAACCTTAGGCTCAACATATCTAGAAATGGTCCTCTGGGCTGAGTCCCCTTGTTTTATTCTAGTAGCACAAAACCAAAATAACCAAACCAAACCAAACCAAAAATTTGTTTCCCAACCAATTGGAGTCGGTTACATGAATAATTTTCTGCCATTCCGCTTTATCAAGGGCTATATACTCAGTTCAATTTAATAAATTCATATCTCTTACTACAACATCTCATATTAGTTTAGGTCTCCCCTTCCCTCTAGTATTTATATTCATAGTGATTATCTTATTTTTCCTTACCGTTATATCTACTAGTACTCATTGTAAATGACCAATGCATCGTAGTCTGTTCTTTCTTGTGGTACTCCAACCATTTCACAAATGTATTCGTTTTTAATGCTTTCTTTCTCGATCTTACCAATTGCCAACTATTCATCTTAGCATGCTCATAGTAGCTACACTCATTTGATTAATGTGTTGTTTCTTAATTTTCCAACATTACAAAAAGTATTCTTGACCTTATAGATGTTCTATAAAATTTTCCTTTCTAGGCTGAGGTCTGGCGGGCGGCCAAGGCGAGGTTGCCGCCCGCCGGTGAAGCGAAATTACTTAGATTCTTAACCTTGCTCTGATACCATGTAGAAATTTAATATATAAAGAAATAGAATAATGTATATATTGATGTTATTGATGCTATTACAAATGGTTCCTTATATAGATGTAGGTGTAGTGGATGGTGGTGGTAGGTGAGTGTAGTAGGTGAGTGTGTGGTAGGTGATGGTAAGTGTGTGGTAGGTGATGGTAAATTTTAACATTATTAAAGGTACATTATTAAAGCATACTAATTATTATACTAACTTAATTATTAAAGCAACATTTTACATATTATATTCTAACAATTTTGTCAAATCTTTGCACTTTGCTCTCTCTCTCTCTCTATATATATATATATATATACACATATATAAATCTGTCTGTATTACGGACCACCTCTGGGCAATTGCTTTTAATACAAAGTTTATCTGTTAATTAGTATTAGTGTATAAAGGTTGATTGAATGTAAATGCCTACTTGCAGCTTCTTGTACATGCACAGACATAAGTACAGTCTTCTGATACTATTTAGCATTGAATAAACATCAATTGCTGAGTAGAATCTGGTTCGTTAGTTTTATCTGCTTCTGGAACAGTTTTGCTGCTTTGGAAGTCCCATTACCTTTGTCTGTGAGGGAAAAAAGATGAAATATGGTCTAAAGTTTCTCCCGTTTTCTCTGTCATACTAATCATTTTAATTTTTGGAATTACAGCCATGTCTATAGCTGTAGACTCATGTTAACTTGTATGAACATCCATGAAATTGACGACACCTTGAAAATTGAATCAATTTATGGAAGTTAATGAAAATCTGACCATTTTTGTATTCTTAGTTGTTATTTTGGAAGGGCTGTTGCTGCACATTCTCATTTGCTTTCTATTTGGATGACACCTGCTGCAGGGAGCGCTCGAACATTGTTCTCGTCCACTACCGCGAAGTAAAGGTTACGAATTTATTCTATTCTTTCTTTGTTTCTTCATTGAAGAGATTCACAATTGATAATTTGTATATTGTATCAGATGATTCTTGAGCCAATATATATTATACATTATGCTGGCTATTTTAGAATAACATCGCTTTCTAGCTTTCCCATCTCTTTTGTTTCAAGGTTTCTTGTGCATGTATAACTTCCATGTATTGGAATCTTGCTACAAAATATAATCTAATGTGTTTTGTTGCCCAACTTTTCACATCAGTGCTAGTTCTAATGGTCATTACAATGTTCATGTTACTTGTAAGATTCCCGACTTGGTAGCACTTCTATGATTTGGAAAGCTCCTCCATGGGTTTTAGTACTTCATGTTTCAGATATAATATTTTCTGTGGGCATTTTTCTTTTGGTTTCTTATTCTATTTTAATTTTCCAGTTTCTAATATCTTCATTTAAGTGACACACCTTCCTTTATAATCTGCTAATCGGTCATTATTGACAGGCTATATCTTTGGGAACCACTACAGTATTCTGATTTATTAGCACCAAATCATGTAGAATTAGGCAATGTTTTGAAATTCCATCAGGACATATGTTTGGTCAATGGACTCGGTCGGTTCATACTGGGTTAACTGACAGCAAGAAATAGATCAATTATCAAGTAACTTGGGGAGGAGCCACTCTCTTTAAGGAACTACTAATGGTCTCTTCAAAACTGTCTTAAACATGAACTGTTGAATGCTCTCTGAACCAACTTAACAGTTGTCATGTATCCTGTACAATGCGATGTTTTGAAAATTGATTTAGGACATATGTTTGGTCAATGGACTCAGTTGGTTCATACTGGGTAAACCGACAGCAAGAAATGGATCAATTATCAGTTAACTTGGGCAGGAGCAACTCTTTTAAGAAACTAATACGTTTTCTTTAGAACTGTCTTTAACATGAACTGTTGAAGTAAAACAAAGCTTTAAGAAAGATTCAATAATAATTTCATGAATTCATTGGTTTAATTTTTCATTCTTGCATTTAATCTCCAAGATCCAAACCAGCTAAGAAAAACTTGTGTGGAGCTGAATGGGGATATTAAACACCGGGTTCCATACTCTCTCTCCCAGCGTCTCTTTATTAACTACTGTTTTTTCTCCTGTTGCCTATCTGTTGCCCACCTGGGGAGGGGCTGGGGGTTAGGGTACAGTGAAACAAGGGGTTCTTAAAACCTCAAGCCAATAGAGAGCAGGACAAAAACCTCCTGGACAGAGACACCAAACCAGCCAATATGGTCATGGTCAGCATACGCAGCCTTTTGCTAACCCCAGGAAAATGAGCCAAGACAAATATCTGATCGAAGAGTGTGAACCACATGCAAGTTGTGGATGCGGACCAAATAGAATGGTAAACCCATAGTGAAGCGGTTAATATACATTTTAATAAGTAAGACAATTTTAATAAAAGAAACATCAAAAGCAGATTGTGCCCAAATTAAAAAAAGGTTAAACTGTGACAACCTTGGCTACACTGACAAAAGATGCCTAGACTCTCAAAAGACTAAAGGTCTATAGATTCTTATAAGTGAAAAGAATCCACAAAGGGCATGTTTGATTGGGTGGATTAAAGTATGGGATTGGGATTATTAATCCGTGGGTCCAATTATCCTATGTTTGTTTTAACATTTTGGTTTAGGATTATTAATCTTATGGATAATTAATCCAACAAATTTGTAGGATTATTAGTAATGGGGTAGGGGTGGGATTATTAATCCAATGGATATTAATCCAATTGGATAGTGAATACCACACTAATTTAATAGGATTATTAATACTTCACTATTAATCTTGTGAATCAAACATGTTACATGACCAAAATGTACAAACGGTGAGGTTTGGGAGATCCTTCCCCGACATCCATCCAGACAAAATAGACTATACAAACTCTTAAAAGCCTATGCAAAGGCTCCTCTACAGCTCAAAAAGTCCTCTTGTTTCGTTCCCTCACCAAAGCCACATTAAACACAAAGCAGCTAGCCACCATGCCACACCATCTGCCTTTTGGCGTCGTTTCCCTTCCCTACCTTCCCACCACCTCAGCATTACCCCTACCACATCCCTATGAAACATCCACTCCATCCCGAACACTGCTAAAATCAACCCCCACAATTCCTTTGGCCATATTGTACTGAATTAGCAAATGAAAAACTTATTCACTATCACACTTAGAGAGGACTTGTCGCCCCCTAATTAAGTTATCATTTGTAATTCTCATGGGCTGTATTCGACATATAAAAGCAACCTTCGATGGAGCCCCAAAGGTCCAAATGCCTTCGAAAGGGAAGGAGAAGGAAAAGGATACTTTGTGGTAGGGTCAAGAGTACACTTTCTTGGTATTGTGTATATGACAAGGTTTTCGCAACAAGTTTCAGTTTCGAGTTTTGTAATATCAACAAGAAGTAGAGATCATGCGAATAATCTTTGATCCAATATGATGTAGTGTTATACTCTTTATTTCTTCGTTCAATTGTGGAATCCTTACGTTATTTGATGAGAGCCTACTGCGTAAGCTATTGTTTGCTACCCTTCCTTATAAAAGACCCATATTACATAGGCTTGGGTATGGGTGTCAAGTACGGATATGTTTCCAAGTATCAGATTCATCTAATTTTCTTGTCTACGGACACCAATATATAACTAAATTTCTTATTTCTTACGTACTTAGTTTTATTTTTAAGAATAAAATGGTGTTTACAAACTAACAAGAGTATTTTGTAGACAAAATGGGAGTTCTATGCAAAGTAATGATGCAAACTAGACTATTAAGGCATACTTAATGGGTGCATCTCTAACTAGACATGCCGATCACATATTTGATATCCTTACTTATGCGTCGAGTGTCTGACACAGGTATTTCTCAAATTTGGAAGTCCATGTAACATAGTAAACGGCCATACAATCCATTAACTTGCAGAATATCATGTATTTGAACCAAACCACTTTTTTTTTTTTGTTGCTTGTTTCTTTTTCTCGGTTGAACCTTCCACTGCTTTTTCTTGTACCCTTGATTTGGATTTCGTAATTATTTTTTGGTGTAATTTGACTTGCCCTTAACTTTGTCTCGGTTGATGCTAGCCTTAGTATCTCACCAATGGATTTATTTCTTATATTATGTTTTCAGTTAGGTAAATGATCAATCCAAGTTCTTAAAATGTCTTATTGCGATGACATCACAACATCAATTGTTTAATTGTGTCTATGGCGTTAGTTGCAATGATTGATTTGTTTTGTTGGTAAGAACATGATATAATAAAAAGTTTTGGTAAGAAGGACAAATTATTAATTTGAAGATTTTTTATTTCCATTTTCACCCTTGCGTTGTTACATCCTTATACACAACCACCATTGGACTGTCACCGAAAAATTCGTTAGCGTTGGAAAAGTCGCCGGTGATGGCTAAAAAAGTTGCTAATGGTGGTGGTGATGATTTAGATAGATAAGCAGATTAGGTGGGCACATAGGTGGATACATGAGTGACACGTGGACAGATAGATGAATAAATGGGTGACACATGGACAGATAAATGACATTTGGATAGATAGGTGACCTATGGACAAATAGATGACAATTGAGCAAATAGGGGTAATCTGGTCTCTCACATTGTTGTTGTAATATGGTCTTTCACATTGTTGTTGTCCTTATGGCCCCATAAGTTTTAACCTTAGGCTCAACATATCTAGAAATGGTCCTCTGGGCTGAGTCCCCTTGTTTTATTCTAGTAGCACAAAACCAAAATAACCAAACCAAACCAAAAATTTGTTTCCCAACCAATTGGAGTCGGTTACATGAATAATTTTCTGCCATTCCGCTTTATCAAGGGCTATATACTCAGTTCAATTTAATAAATTCATATCTCTTACTACAACATCTCATATTAGTTTAGGTCTCCCCTTCCCTCTAGTATTTATATTCATAGTGATTATCTTATTTTTCCTTACCGTTATATCTACTAGTACTCATTGTAAATGACCAATGCATCGTAGTCTGTTCTTTCTTGTGGTACTCCAACCATTTCACAAATGTATTCGTTTTTAATGCTTTCTTTCTCGATCTTACCAATTGCCAACTATTCATCTTAGCATGCTCATAGTAGCTACACTCATTTGATTAATGTGTTGTTTCTTAATTTTCCAACATTACAAAAAGTATTCTTGACCTTATAGATGTTCTATAAAATTTTCCTTTCAATTTTGTTAGAATTGTTCAATTGCATGTGTCATCAAATGCCCTTACTTTATTTTTGTCTATTGAGCTTTGTATTGGTATTTTGCGAGTCTTACCTTTTGTTAAGATTTCACAACACCTTCAATTAAATTCTTGTTTTGGAATTTAGAGTGGTTGAATACGATCAAGATGGAAGCATACCCCCATTATCTTGTGCTTTCTACTTGGAGTTCAAGTTTATTTAACTTAAATTAGTCCGAACTTGGATTGGGTCCTGTTTCTCAATGGCTAAAACCAATGGGTCTCACTTTTTGATCTAGAACCTAATATGACTGTTGCAAACTTCCTATCTCAATGAGTTGTTTGAACAAAGTGTCATGAAAAAGTGGATTTTTGGATTGTTTTCAACAACACCTGAATCAATCCTTGATAAGATTCAAAGCTTACAAGGTTGTAAAATTGAGTTTTATTTTCTAGGTCAGATCCACTTCATTACAGCCTTGTGTTGCATACCTCATGACAGCAATTATAATATTTTTTTTTCCCTTTAAATTTCTTGAGTGTGACTTGACATGGATTATTTCTAGCATTGCCTGTTGAGCCATAGGGTATCAGTGTATCACTTGACATATCAGATCTCCATCACCTATGAATGTCATTGCTTATCATATCTCTTGAATCTGTATTTTATTCCTAAATATTTGTAAACATTAGAAATAGTATTTTGCTTTAAAATGTTCACACGTCATTCTTTTCTCATTAGGGAAATAGGGCAAACTTTAGCCGCATTAAAGAGGCTGAAGAAACTATTCACAATTCCCAAGAAAGTGAAGAAATTGTACCCAATTCTGAGGTGGATAGTTCTGTATCCTCAACATTTAACCCATACAACTACCAAGTAACTTCACATGCTACAGATACCGCAAGCTTGAACAGCGCTCAGGCATCAGAATATGAAGATGCTGAGTCAGGTGCGTTTATGGTGTATTTGTCAATTCTCAGTTCTAATTCCTGAGAAAATGGTTAACATTATGTCATATTGAGAGGATAAGTGGATATTAAGTTGTTGATTGATGATAATTCTTCTTCATGATAAATAAATTTGGTGTAGGATATAATCACCAAGCAAGCTCAGGATTCCACTCTTTTCTTGAGTTACAACCACGTGTTGTGGAGAAAATGGAGGATGGACTCTCCGTGCCTTATTATCCAGTGCCTTTCTCAAGTATTATGTCTTCTGCCGTTGTTTTATTTTATGTCGTTTAATTTTTATCACTTCTGCAGTGTTTTTTGATGGTTGAATGCATGATGAGAGGTATCAAAAGATTGTAATACTTACAAGCTTTTTTACAGATGATTACGAAGGAAAGTTGTCTGCTATTCCTGGGATGGATTTTGTTCCACTTGTTCAGGGAGATAAGGGTAAAAACAGTGTTAATGCTGATTTAACATTTGAGCCTCAGAAACAGCTGGACTTCTCATCATGGAAGGACGTAGTGGGAAACAGTGGCACTGGAATTCAATCTGATACCATGAGTTTTAATCCTGGACAAGGAAATGAGCTACTGGAGCAAATTTTGACCAATGACTTTGGTAAAAGTGAAGATGCTGGGATTTATCCACCTCGCCAAGACAAATGGCAGGTATGCAATGACTCAAAATATTTTGCCTTGCCTTGTTTGCCATAAAGTTGTAATATTTGCTTATATGGAAATACATGCTTATTACATAGTAAAAATTTGATAGATGCTGATTATTGCTATCTTAATGGGAGTAGTAAAAATTTGATAGATGCTGATTATTTCTATCTTAATGGGAGTTGTTTCAATTTGTTTTCATCTTTTCTACCTTATAGAATGAAAGTAAGAAAGGATGCATGTGCTTTTTTATATTTATGGTAGTGCCCTCGGTGTCTGTCCTTGACATATTAGCAGATGTGTCACTGGGGTTTCAAAATTATGCAATTTAAGTAAAACATTTTGCACAGGACAAGATGCAACATGGATATAGATGTTTGATTTTGTGGCTCTATTGTGATAGTGAAATTATTGATTTTTAATAAACCCGGAATTTACATGCTATAATACTAGAAGAAGTCCCACCGGAGCCAACCCGAATTTTTTCAGAAACACCCACACAGCATGATATTAGCCAGTGTTGGTACCTGTAATTTTAATGCTTCTCAACCAAGTTGCAGGTGCACTATGTTAGCTTTTATGAAAGTTGCATACGCAAACCTCATAAGTTTAGCCGTCTGTTGATTGAAGCATATCCACCACATCCAATTGTAAAAACTAGTATTTGCCTATCCGAAATATTATGTTCAGGCTTTGACTTACCTTGCAATCAGACTTCTGAAGGTGATTCTTCACACATATCCAAGTGGTCCATGGATCAGAAGTTTTATCCGGAGTCAGAGTATTATCCCACCACTGAGCTTTACAGAGGAGTCAACGCTGTGGATTTACTCAACTCTGCAGGGCCCTTCCATGCACATTCTGCTGAACAAAATGAGCATCATACACAAAGTGACCTTCAGATACAAAGCAGAAGTGCTCTGAAACCAGCATCAGAGAACAATCCGATAATAGAGGGAAAAGCTGAATCTTATCCTTTGAAACAACCCCTATTAGATAGCTTTCTTAGAGAAGGTCTGAAGAAGCTTGATAGCTTTGACAGATGGATGAGTAAGGAATTGGGAGATGTAAATGAATCACATACGCAGTCCAACTCTGGGACCTACTGGGAGACTGTTGAAACTGAGGATGGAGTAGATGATTCCAGCATTGCTCCCCAAGCGCACTTAGAAACCTATATGCTGGGTCCCTCGCTGTCTCAGGACCAGCTCTTTAGCATTATTGATTTCTCACCAAACTGGGCATATGCAGGCTCTGAGATAAAGGTATACTACAATATTTTGTTTTTTCGGCCATGATTTCAACTAAGCTATTGGCTGTCTCAGCTATTTACCATCACTGGGATGAATGACCTCAGGAATTATTTGTCACTGAGTGATGAAATTGTTTTATTTTCTTTGATAACCAGGTCTTGATTACGGGAAAATTCTTGATGAATCAACAAGATGTGGATAAGTGTAAGTGGTCATGTATGTTTGGAGAAGTAGAAGTTCCTGCCGAGGCTATAGCAGATGGTGTACTTCGTTGCCATACTCCGTTACACAAGGATGGCAGGGTTCCCTTTTATGTAACATGTTCCAATAGGTTGGCATGTAGTGAAGTGCGAGAATTTGAGTACAGAATTGAGAACCTTCAAGATGTGGATATTCCAGATATCTATAGTGGCAGCACCAATGAAATTCTACTTCGTATGAGATTTGGGAAAATGTTGTCTCTGGAATCTGGCAGTCCCCCAAGTTCTGTTTCCAGTACCCTAGGTGAGAATTCCCACCTGAGCAATAAAATCAGTTCACTACTAAGAGAGGACAACAATGAGTGGGAGCAAATGTTAATGCTTACTTCAGAAGATGAATTCTCCCCAGAAGAAGTGAAGGAGCAGCTTCTTCAAAAGCTACTGAAAGAAAAGCTGCACTTATGGCTCCTTCAAAAGGTTGCTGAAGGTGGAAAAGGCCCAAGTGTATTGGATGAGGGTGGCCAAGGTGTGTTGCATTTCGCAGCAGCACTTGGTTATGATTGGGCTATACCACCCACACTAGCTGCAGGTGTAAGTGTCAACTTCCGTGATGTTAACGGGTGGACAGCACTCCATTGGGCAGCATATTGTGGCAGGTTAGACCTTTAATTTTTTTGTTATTTGCTTTTCTTCTCATAGATGGCTTACCTATAAATACATTTCTTACTGTTGCATGTCTTGTCTTCCTTTCCATGGACAAGGCAACATATATAAAAAGGTAAATTGTACTTTTCACTTCTATAGTTTGACCTTAATTTCAATTTGGTCCCTATTGTTTCAATTTGAACAATTTAGTCCATTCACTTGAAAGTTTCAATTTGGTCTTTCCATCCAAATTTTCGTTAAATTTTTCTACGTGTACACCTTAGGAGACTAACAAGTATCTCAAAATCGTTAATTTTAACCTCCAACTTGAATGGAAGAAAGAATCAAATTGAAATTGAACTTAAAAGTGTAGGGACCAAATTATTCATTTGAAACAATAGGGACTAAAGTGAAATTTGGGTCAAACAATAAGGGTTAAAACTGTAATTTACCCTGCATAAAATATGGGGTTTCAGGAATTTTATTGTATAGCTTTCTTGACATTCAACTTTCATTTAATTCAGACGAGCAGTACTCTTCATTTTTTGTTATTTTTTGGGTAGTTATGTTGCTCTAATTTTGTTGATATTAGAGAGCGGACAGTGGTTGTCCTCCTCTCCCTAGATGCAGCTCCTGGAGCATTGACAGATCCTTCTCCCATATATCCTGGTGGTCAAACACCTGCAGATCTAGCTTCCAGCAAAGGTCACAAAGGGATTGCTGGTTATCTTGCAGAATCTGCCTTGAGCTCTCACCTGCAATCACTTCAGTTGAAGGATACTAAGGACGGTGATGAAGGAAAAATTCCTGGGGTAAAAGATGTACAAACAGTTTCAAAGCAGGCTGCTACTCCAATCGACGATGGGGACTTTCCACATGGACTGTCTCTGAAGGATTCATTAGCTGCTGTCTATAATGCTACTCAAGCTGCTGCTCGCATTCATCAAGTCTACAGGGTGCAGTCATTCCAAAGAAAGCAGCTCAAAGAGTATGGTAATGATAAATTTGGAATGTCAGATGAGCGTGCCCTTTCACTTGTTGTTGTCAAGAGTAGGCTGGGACGGCATAATGAGCCAGTACATGCTGCTGCAATACGAATACAAAATAAATTCCGTAGTTGGAAGGGCAGAAGAGAGTTTTTAACAATCCGGCAGCAAATTGTGAAAATTCAGGTGATGATATAATTGTTGTCCTGCTTACGAAGTTCTGGTTCTTTTTGTTGTATGTGTTTATTCTTCTTGAATATTGTCATACAAATCTTCGTCAATTCTAGTTCGGTTCTTGAATTCTAATTTTCTGCTTCTCTAATGGATAGGCCCATGTGAGAGGACACCAGGTGAGGAAGAATTATAGGAGCATAATCTGGTCCGTTGGAATATTAGAGAAGGTAATTTTGCGGTGGAGACGGAAAGGGAGTGGCTTGCGTGGATTCAGACAAGAAGCACTTACTCAGGGCTCTAGCAAGCAAGATACACCCTCCAATGAGGATGATTATGATTTCCTGAAAGAAGGCCGAAAGCAAACAGAAGAACGGTTTGAAAAGGCCCTTGCTAGGGTGAAGTCCATGGTTCAGTATCCGGAAGCAAGAGATCAATACCGTAGGTTGCTGAATGTTGTCACGGAGATGCAGGAAACTAAGGTATTTCTACTTCGAAACATTTGAAATGCCACTTAACTGTAATTGTTGGAGAGCTTGATATACATTGCTGGGTCCTTTTCCTAACATCTTAAGAGTTTGGGACAATCGGTAACTTAACATGATATCAGAGCTCAAGTTGAGAGAGGTCTTAGGTTCAAGTCTCTTCATTTGCATTTGATCCCTAGTTGCATTCTTTCTTCTCTTGTTTGCATTCTGTCTTCTATGCATGGATGTTTGCATCTCCAGGTGCAAGATGGGTTGCACGTGAGGGAGGGTGTTGGAGAGTTGGATATATATTATTGGGTCCATTTGCAAACAGTTTAAGCTTTTTGGGACAATTGATGACTTTACAATAATCACTTTGGTATTTTCCTGGGAAAATGAATATTCAATATAGAAAGAGTTGTAGAGTATAGGACTTCATTTAATTCAATCTGGATGTGAAAGTTTAGCAATTTATGAAAAGCTAATGCAGAAAAAACTTGGTTTATTCTTGTGTTAGTATAAATTTTAGCTTGGTGCACACTGTTGGTCATGTGTCACTAGCATTTTCGTGTAATGTTGTTGCAGCAAAAGCTTGATTTATGCTTGCTTCTCCACCCTAGTTTGAACCCATATGACAGTCATAAGCGCTGGCCAACTGGGACAATCCAGTTGGTTTAGTTGCAGTTGTTACTAGTCATTTTACATGGACTCTTCAAAATAAATCAAATACTCGTGTTGAACACCAGACACTTAGACAAGGGTGTCGGCTGTGTCCAATACTTTCCATTGGACATTTCTTATAGATTTGTATTTAACACTCATTATATGTATAAATAGTAATATAATTGCTATAAACTGAGTAAAATGCCGCTTTGACACTATGTCATATATAACACCATTTTATCTTATATAATATATCAAAATATGAATTTTTTTTTTTTGGCCCAGTCTACATACCCTTAAATCTGAGATTTGATGAGTCCACCCTCTAGATACGCACCTTCACCCCACACCTATACCTAGGTGCATGTAATATAGGTTACTGTGTTAGCTGGGTTGATATATATTATTGGATCAATTTTCTAATAGCTTAGGCTTTTGAGAAAATTAGTAACTTATGGTATTAGAGCTCAGGTTGAGAGAAGCCTTGGGTTTAAGTCTCTCCGTTGGCATTTTGTATTCTTTCCCTGTTTGATTTCTTCTTCTCTGTTTGGTTGTTTGCTTATCCGTCTGTTTGGTTCTCTGTCTCTTCATGTGCAAGACGGGGTTGCACATGAGAGAGGGTGTTAGATAATTTGATATATATTGTTCGGCCGATTTAAGTCAACAACTAGAACAAGAAAGCACACTTTATTTAAAGTAGTCATGACACCTCTAGTTCACAATCTAAGTCAGTTTGGTTCATGTACACAGCATGGGAAGGACAGTACCAATAGCTAACTAGCATTGCCAAGAATAAATACTTAAAATCACCATAATGCCATATACTTTTGTGAAAAAAGCTCATGCCTGGGACTGGAGATGGCGCAATTCAGGGGAATGTGTCACCTATATGTTTTGCTCAAGTTGTGTAATTTGGTTGAATTTTACATTATTATGTCACAAAGGAGAATGCCCTTTACTTGATCATATTGTCAATGACCATAATCTTAATTTTCTTAAGTGGGGAAACGAGATTGCTCATTATTCAGTAATAGAATTGCAGTCGAGGCCATGCAATTTTTCCTCACTAGATTCCTTAGACAACATTGCGTTCGTGTTTGTTTGCGTATGGTGAGGTTATTTTCGAATTCAAACAAGATTGTCTTTCATTGGAAATTAATGTTTTTCCTTTTTGATCCATCTTGCAGGCTGTGTATGATAAGGTTCTAAACAGTACAGAAGATACGGCTGATTTTGATGATGATCTGATTGATTTTCAAGCACTGTTGGATGACGATTCCTTCATGTCCACAGAATATTGACCCCGATCTCTGTTTCTATACCTTCTGTAAAATTTGGTTTGCCATCTGCCTTTATTTGATTCGTAGAATTGTAACAATAGGTTGCACTGATATTCATTTGTAAATGTTATATATGCCCGAACCATTGACCACCCTTGTCCAGACTGGGTTAGGAGTTGTAGCAGACACAAACAAGCAGGCTGTGCTAGTGTGAGTTTGTGCCCATAAATTAATCCGTGCATTTGTGAGAATATGTATGTAGTTGTGCACTGTATGATAGGTATTCACAATGCAAGTTGACAGTTGATGAAAACATAGGTTTGATTGTGTTAATGAGATTTGGTAGTTTATTTTTTCTTCGTCATAGACGATGAGAGCCATGTTTATATGCTATATGCCTATTGTGTCCTCGTGCAATAGCTTCTTTTCAAACCTCTGTTGTATAGTTGTCTCCATCGCTAAAGCACACACCGTGTTTGAAAACTTAGAATCATTCCAACTGTGAAACCTTTGAAGGTATT
Source organism: Camellia sinensis (assembly GCF_004153795.1). Taxonomy (NCBI): domain Eukaryota; kingdom Viridiplantae; phylum Streptophyta; class Magnoliopsida; order Ericales; family Theaceae; genus Camellia; species Camellia sinensis. The sequence continues at coordinate 187,793 of NW_021026158.1, forward strand.
TCCAACCTCTGTTTGGTGACTAGATTGTAGATGATGTAAACTTTCTTGTAGGCATTGGTCTTGTTTATTAGTTGACCCCATTTCTTGTACACACCAAGTCTGAAAGACAATATTATATGTTTCTCTTCTTGTCCACATTGGAGCTCTCAGCTAGTGAAATTCGAACTTGGTTATCACGCTGTATAACAAAATACCTCATCCTCCTAAGAGTCAGCTAGTGAAATTCGAACTTGGTTATCACGCTGTATAACAAAATACCTCATCCTCCTAAGAGATCGTCTCTTTGGATCATGAATTTTAATAAGAATTTGGAAAAGAAAAATAAAAAGATAAGTAAAATATAAATGAAATATAATTATATATATATATATATATTTTTTTTTAAAATTCTTATTTAAATTCATGATTCAAATACAACTTAAAAGTCTTGATAAATGTTTATGGGACAAACCAAGCAAAGCAGTTATAATTGCATACAATCCTTGAAAGACAAAAGAAGAAAAAAAAGAAGGTAATTTCTTACCGTCATATTTGAACATTCTATGCTTTGTATTGCATGTCAAAGAAAATCTATGCCAAAAAAAAATTAAAATTTGTATGAGCATATGGAATATGACATCCTATGAGCTGAAATCAAACCAAAACGTAAACATTCTATGATTTATATTTCACAAGAGTACTAGAAAATTTTATATAATAAAACATTACGCACTAACTAATTAAAGGACGAAAAAATTTCATAAAATCTAGCATTATTCATTTTTGAGCAATGCAAATTGAAAATATTGTTGGAAAATGTGGGTTGACATTTCATTTCATGGTTAAAACAGGTGGGTTGACAGCAGCATAATCTAACAGCTCCGGATCTCTCTCGAACACAGCCATGTCTTCCTCCTTCAGGCACACCCAAGCTTCAATCCCACCACCATCAAAGCTATCCAACAACACCATCACGTTTTTAAACGGCATGTAAACAGTACACACCCACACCGGCTTTCCCCACCCAAAATCAGCCTCGTGTACTGGAAATCTACACCAGCTAGTCACTGCGTACATCTCCTCATCTCCTCTCTGGAAAATCTTCATCCTCTCCAGTATAGCCGTCGATGAGCAACCACCCTCTTTCTCTTGCAGCTTCTTCACGTAACCCTCGTTGAACTCTATCAAACCCTTCTTCAGCTCCTCCACCGCTTTACCCATATCGATCTCGTCATCCGATGTTGTCACCGGATAGTATCCGACCATGTTTCCCATCGAGTTTCCCGGCAACGGAGGGTTGAATCTCGTCCTCAAATTCACGCTCTGGAGCAAGACCGTTGGCTTTGTTTGGGAATTGGATCGAGAAGCCTTGGTGGCGCATTTCCATATCAACGCCGACACCGCTTCGACTCGGGTCGGCTGCGGCGGTGCTTGGTGTTGGTGGATGGTTTTTCCGGCGACTTCGGATTTGAGATTTCCGATGCTGGAAGATGAAAATACGAACCGCTTTATGGAAGTCTTCTCCGACGAAGAGGTGGGTAAGTTCGCGTTGGCCAAGAAATCTTTTGGGGGGAAGAGAGTCGGCCCTGTCAGTAGCTCCGGGGGACTGACCGACTCGCCGCGTGCAGCGGAGGCCCAGGCGGTGATGAATGTGGCCATGGCGGCGGCGTCGGCCATTTTGTGATGAAACAAGAGCCCGATTGCTGCTCCGCCGCATTCGAAGAAGGTTGATTGAATGAGAAGCAGAGGACTACTCGAATCTCCGTCATTTGATTGGATATTATTCAGAGGAAGGAATTTCCTGAGAAATCTCTCTGAAGGTTGGTTCAGAATTTGTGATAAATGGCAACGAGCTCGAGCTTCGACGAAAATAGCTCCATCGTCGTTGCAATCGACTGAGAAGTTGGCTGTGATTCTTCCTGCAAATGGGTAGAAGAGAGATAAGATTTGAGAGAGAGAGGACTTTAGGAGCTTCGGTTTTGATTCGATCTCTGCGCATTCAGGAGATGAGGGGAGGTAGAAGTAGATTTGTTTTGAAAAAACACGGGCAACGAGCTGATCTAATAAGGAAATTTTGAAGGTTTTGAGATGATTGGGAGTGGGAGAGGATGGTTTGATAGCTTCTGTAGAAATGATCTCGACCTCCATCGCCATCGCTATCTGTATCTCTGAGCTCCTTTTGTTTCCCTCTGGCTGCCTTTTCTTCACTCACTCTTTCACCATTAATACTATTTTGTGTCTCCCACCCCACGCGTTTAGCGTGGTGCCACATTACCAAACACCTTCAAATTTGTATAACAGAAAGTTAAAAAGGTTGGGAACGAATAATATTAGGGGGCTTGTCTGCCAAAATACCAAGCTATTTCTAGTTTGGATAAAATTTTTAAAATAGACTAAAATATAATTATAAATCACGTTTTTACTATTTTTATGGTCTTTTCGTGAAAAATTTATAAAATCATAAAAGTGTGATTATAAATTACGCTTTTAATTAAGAAAGCGTGATTACAAATCACATTTTTAACAAAATTTTTTTTTCAAAAAACGTGAATAGGAATCGCACTTTTAATTAAAATGTAAAAACATATTTTGAAAACACGTTTTCAATGTTGCACTCACTCTTCATTTTCATTTTCACACTCACACACACACTCTCTCTCTCTCTCTCTTAGACACACACACACCCACACACACACACACAGAGTTTTGTCTCAAAATGAAGTCTAGAATTGTTGTTGAGCCACCATTAGCCTTATATGGGCTATGTAACAACCCTGACCTGGAATTAAGACCAATATTAAATATATATAATAATAATTTATAATAGCAAATAATAATCAATTATATAATTTTTGTAAATATAAATCATTTTTATATAATTTTTATTTTTCGAGTGATTAGAAATAATTTTTTACAAATTAAATTGAAACAACCATACGTATGTATATAACCTGTCCAAAATTTAAAATGATAATTATTTTTTATTTTTTATTTCTTAACCAAATTAATTTTTAATTTTTTTAAAAAAAATCTAAAAATCAAACTATACATAACCTAAAAATCTTTTGATAAGTCATTTTTTACGTTGGTAACTTATTTAATTATTTGTTAATTTTACAACATTTTTACCATCTGAGACATATTTGGTAACCATTTCGTTTTCAATTTTCAATTTATATTTACAAAAATTTTAAAAACTATCATAAAAACTTGTTTGATAATTTTTTTTGTTTATAAATGGTTGTCTCAATTTGTAAATTTGAGGAAAAAACGTAAATTCAAAAAATGAGTTTATATTGGTTTTTAAACAAAAATTTAAAAATTTTACTAATAATTTTTTTTTTCAATTAATTTTATTTGAAAAAAAAATTATTTACAAACTAATGTGAACTAATTTTTTGAATTTATTTGAAAAAAAAAATTAATTGAACAAAAATTTTGTTAGTAAATTTTTTTAATTTTTGTTTAAAAACTAACGTAAACTCATTTTTTAAATTTACGTTTTTTTCTCAAATTTACAAATTGCGACAATCATTTATAAACCAAAAAAATTATCAAACAAGTTTTCATGATAGTTTTTAAAATTTTTGTAAATATAAATTGAAAACTGAAAACGAAATGGTTATCAAACATGCCTCAGATGGTGAAAATGTCATAAAATTAACAAATAATTAAATAAGTTACCAACGTAAGAAATGACTTATCAAAAGATTTTTAGACTATGTATGGTTTGATTTTTAGAATTTTTTTTTTAAAAATTAAAAATTAATTTGGTTAAGAAATAAAAAATAAAAAAAAATTATCATTTAAGGTAAAAAAATAATTATCATTTTAACTTTTAGGCATGTTATATACATACGTATGGTTGTTTTAATTTAATTTGTAAAAAATTATTCTAACCACTCGAAAAATAATAATTATATAAAAATGATTTATATTTACAAAAATTATAAAAATTATATAGTTGATTATTATTTGTTATTATAAATTATTATTATATATATTTAATATTGGTCTCAAATTTATAAAATAAAATTTATATATATTAAAAAAATGTGAGTGTGTGAGTGTGGTGAGGTGTGTGTGTGCGCGTGAGAGAGAGAGAGAGAGAGAGTGAGAATGAAAATGAAGAGTGAGTGCAACAGTGAAAACGTGTTTTCAAAACACGTTTTTATATTTTAATTAAAAGCGCGGTTTCTAATTACGTTTTCTGAAGAAATTTTTTTTTGTTAAAAGCGTGGTTTGTAATCACGCTTTCTTAATTAAAAGCGTAGTTTGTAACCACACTTTTATGATTTTACAATTTTTTCACGGGAGGACCACAAAAATGGAAAAAGTGTGGTTTGTAACTACGTTTTAGCCTATTTTAGAAATTCAGTCCGAACTAAGGCCTCGTTTGGCAAGAGGCTATTTTAGCCAATTAGCCAAAAAGTTACTAAATTAGCTAAAAAGCCAACAACCCATACCAAAAAGTCAAAGATTCTCTTTTCTCTCTACTTTTTGCACATCTTTTCGTAATTAGCCAAAAAGTCATCCTAAATATACAAGTTTTTTTTACCTACCTTTTTAGCCAAATAGCCAAAAAGTTACTAAATTAACCTGTTCTCAAACGAGGCCTAAGTCTAGTTTGGGAAATAGTTTGGTATTTTGATTTATTTTGGGAAAAGCCTCTAATATTAGGGAGGAAAAAAATATCATCAAATGTTTATAAAGATTTTTCAACCTTTAATTAGTATATGGTGTTTTTTTATATGTGCAATCTAATGGTGGAGAATTTTTCATTATTATTTTTATGATATTTTTTTCATGATACCTAACATTACTCTTTTGAACCCCTCACTCCAAATGTATTGTGGTTGGTTAATTTTTTTTAAAAAAAAAATTTCTCCTATTTTTGGTTGATATGCGTATGTGGAGTTGTGAGGTTCCGATCTGAGTCGAAGCGGTGTTGGACTCACATAATATAAGTCTTATGTGGATCCTACCCATATGATTAATAAAATTTTTCAAATCTCTAACATTTTATTTTCTTTTCTTTTTTTGGATTTTTTTTTCAAGGTATTTTCTTGTTTGTTGCAGCAAATATATTCTCTTTATTTCAAAATATTAATTTTTATTTTATTTTTTTATTATCTTAAAATATTAATTTTTTAAAATTTTTTCATTCTTTTAAATTCATTAACATTAATATTTTTAAAGTATAATAATTATACTACTAAAGGATAGTTTTAGAAAATATTTTTGAAATATAATAATTATACTATAAAAAAATTAAAATTTCTATAAAAAATAAAAAATAAAAAAAACTAATATTTTAAAACAGAGTGAGTAATATTTTTATTTTTTAATCTATTACAATAAACACAAAAGGAATGTTTATTTATATATGGTTGTACACATATTTTTATAGCATGATATAACTAAAAGTATTATTTTAAATTATAAATAGCACAATATATTGTTGAAATAATTTTAAGGTAAATTACATCTAGTGAGATTTGTAAAAAATATAGATTTTTCCTCTCGTTTTGAAAATTACAAATATTCTTTTGTCATAATTTTTCTTACAACTGGCTTAAAAAAAAAAAAAAAAAATCTCAAATGCCCTCTAATACCAAAATAAAATTATTATACTATTTTCATCCACCTATTACCAAATTTCTCTCTACACTATCACAATATTTTTAAACTCTCCTCAGCGATGCACCAAGTGTTTGTAAACAATAATGACTGTTGTTGATTGAGCGGGAATTGGTGGTGTAATGGTTGAGCAAAGTAGTTTGACTCTCCTCCACTACGCGAGTCTTAACTTAAATGGGACTTGTATTGAGGAGTCGGTGCAAACTCCAAAGTTATAGTCTCTCGTCCAAAACGAACAACAAGATACCTTGGTAATCTCATCATGGGCTCTATCTGAAGCCTGCGGAAAGGATGTGAGGATTTTCCTGTAACAAAAAAAAAATGTCACTAGTTGAAAGAAAATGAGGAATAACAAATGTGACATGAAAAAAGAAATAAAAGTGTTTAACTTTATAAAGGTTAATATAGGTATTTAAAAAAAAAAAAAATTGTTACTTACCTCATATACACTGGTAGTTTAATTTAACGGTTGATTAACAGAGGGAATAATTGAAAATCTTAAAGTGTGGGACGTAGTTTCTTCAATATAAGGGGAAATTTAATATTTTTAATAAATCTTAGAAATTGTATTTGTAATTTATTTGTAATTTTATATATATGTATATATAGAAATACACATAAATAATTTAATTAACATGAAACGCATATTTATTTAAGTTCAGGATGTACCTATGATCTTTGCATAAAATGTTAAAGAGTGTTTGTGAATTCTTGCCAAATGACATAAGCGTCTATGATATAACTCAATGTTAAAGAGTGTTTATGATATAACTTCTAAATGTCAAGAGCTATCTGTTATATATTGAAATGTTAAAAGGTATCCATGTATTTTCATCGAATGTAAAGATGTGTTTGTGTACACTTTTTTAATTAGTAGATTGATTCCTGTAGGAGAGGGTTTAAGAAAAGAGTTGGAAAATTCGAAGATCTTCGAAGATCCTTGAAGAACAACTTCGAATTCTCTAGAATATGATGAGAGGCTTAGATTCTTCAATAATCTCAACTTAGGAACACAACAACAAAGGAGATGATGGAGATAAGAGATTGGGTGAAGAAGAAGGCAAAATGGCTAGAGAAGAGAATAATGGCAAGGCTCTCCCATTGATCTCCCACTTTCACTCTCAAGGTTGATAATGGAGAAGGGAAATTAGTTCTTTCCCAAGAGTTAAAAATCTCCAAAATTCATCCCTTGTAAAGCTATGGGTGGGTGCTATTTATAGGCACCTCATGATGTAGGATGGAGCCCATGTGCAAGGCACATGGGGGATATTCTCTCTAACCACCTTGTCCGAGGAGGTGACTTCCCCGAGGAGGTGACTTCTCCGAGGATGAGAAAACCCCGAAGAGAAGATCAATCCCTCGGCGAACCCTTCTTCTTAGCCACACCTAACCAATGATCCCCAATCATCCCAAAGGGTCAGGGGTAGTCCCAGAGGACGTCCTGCCGCAAAATATTGCCAAGTCTCATGGACCCCCCGAGGTCGTGCCACCTCGACTCGGGTATAGGCTAGTTTAACCGAAAAGTGAATTTATCTCCACTCACCGTCCTTGGGATCGGGTCCTTTGTTCGAACTCCATTACGCCCATGGTTCTGGTGCGTAGATCCCGGAAAGCTCCAAGCCCGCAAGTGTTCTGGGACTCATTAACGGAGCGACTTCTAGATTGCGTTTGAATCCGTTCGAAGCCAGGTGCTTCGGATCTCTAGATTCGTGGATCCGAATCCTTTCGAGTCCGAGTACCTCGGATCTCTAGGCTTGCTTAATACCCTTTTGAGTCCGGGCTCGAGTAAGTCTCTAGGTTCGTGGATCCGAACCCTTTCGAGGCTTAGAGCGATTCAGCCCGTTTGATGGCGATAAATCCGGGCCCACCAATCTTGGACGTGCGATAAATTCGGACCCACCAATCTTGGACTATTGGGCCTAATTAATTTAGTGGGCTTAAATTAGCTCCTCTTACAATTCCAAAATAATAAATAAAAAGTTTATATTATTTTAACTGGAAATAAAGAATATAATATTGAGTTTGAATTTTTTTTTTTTACATATTTTTTATTCAATTTAATGAGATTACATAAAATAAAATATAAAAAAATAGGAGGAATTACCAAAAAAAAAAAAAAATCTCTGGGTTTGACCCTCATAACAAAATAAACTTGAATTTTTAATTTTGTCAATTTAAATTATGAATTTTTGATTTGTTTTCATAATATCCCTAAATAAAATAACTTTTGAAAAATAAATTTATTTTTCTAAATGCAAAATCAAAGATATTTTCTTTAAAGAAAATCGGAAAGAAACGGTGCCATTTGGGGTGCTGTAGAGAGCATAGCAGCAGGTGTCACAACAATGACCCTACATCTTTCGAAGACAGTATTTAGACCCGTAGAGTCAATTATCGAGTTCTGCTTTAATGATTCCAATCATTTATTTTATCATATATTTTGTGTATATTATTTGTATAAAAAAATTAGATCAATTAAATAATCGTAATATATTTAATTTATTGTATTTTTCACAAAAAAAAATTAAATATGTTACGTTTATCGGATCAATTTTTTTTTTCTTTCTAAATATTTACTTGAAAGGCCTAACAAAATAAATAATTTGAATAATTAAAATGGGACACGTCATGAGTCATACAAGTTCGAACAATACATTCTAGGCCAAATTATGAATTATGGACCAAAGGTATTCACCTCTTTTTATTTTTATTTTTTTGATCTTTTAAAAGGGAGAAAATTCCCTCCAATCCATTGTTTGGGCTGGAAGGCCTATCAGAAGCCCATTTTAGGTCTATTTTATTAAATTCAAACAGTTCAATTTTAGTGCATTTTGAGTAAATTATGTAGGCAAAAAATTAGATTGATTAACATAATTTTTTACATTCATAATCTAAAATACACAAAAAATTGAATGATTCAAATCTATAAAACCCATCGGTCCATTGTTTGGACTGGATGAATTTACACCTTCTTTGAAAAATAGATAGTGCTATATTAACAAAATAATTTTGACATTATTTTATTGAAAATCAGGTAACAAAATATTGATTAATGTGATTTATAATTTTTATTTAAATTTTATTTTACTTAGATGAGGGAGGCAAATGGTGCTATGATCATTTTGGAGGCAAATGAATGCAAGCACTCTGAGTCCGGATCCTCGGCCGCCCATTCCTACAATCATTCCTGCGGCGCCCCAAAACGACGTCATTTTTGGGCAAAATTTCAATTAAAAAAAAAAGACTAAACAAAAGCAAGGAAGGAGGAAGGGAGAAGAAGGAAGAATGCACTGAAGAGAGAGGTGGGTTTCAGAGTTTGAGTGGTTTGGACAAGAGAAGAGAGAGGGAATAGTGGGTTTCATCACGCTGCTTCCTGGAACCGCCACTTCGAGCCAATTTGTGATCCAGAACTATCAGATCATTGCTTGAAACTTTGCGTTTCACACTCGCATTCTCAAATTGATCCAAACTCTGCCCAAACCGCACTTTTCATCAAGTCCAATGCACCTTCGGAGTCACCTCCGTTGATCCTAAACGGCCAGATCTCGGCCAAATTGTACGAAGCCGCACTTGCACTCTGAAACACACCGCCGTTGATCATCACAGGCTGATCCATCCGAAGATTCTCAAAATCACATCCGATTCGAATCCAAATTTATCTTCAATGTTATTCAAAGCTCATGAATTAGTTGCAAAGAGAATCATTGCTATAGTTCAATTTCAAAGTGTGCATTTGAAGATAAAAAACAAGCACAGAGAGAGAGAGAGAGGGGGGGAAGGGCAGCTGTGTGATCTTCTTTGACAGTGGAGATTGATTGTTGGTGAGCACTGTACACACTACCACTACCAGTATTCACTGGAGGGAGACCTCTTTTCTTCCCTTCTTCCTTCCTTCCTCTCCCTTCTTCCTTCATTGCTTCTGTTCAGCTTTTCTTTTTTCTTTTTTTTATAATTGAAATTTTGTCCCAAAACGATATCGTTTTAGGGCGTCACATGAATGGTTGCAGGAATAGGCGGCCGAGGATCCAGATTCGTCTATCCCTTCATGTGAAAAAATTATTGAATAGTTACTGTTGGAACAATTTTCTGTGTAAATAAAATAAATTGAAATAAAACCAAACAAATAAATAAATAACGTACCGAATTTATTTATTGAACCGAATTAAAAATTCAAAGACCAAGTCGAGTGTGTGACACTCTGTCCTTAAGACAGATTCGCCCCGCTACGGTACTTACGGTTGAGTGGCGTCTATCTCCCAGGATACAATGATCTTCACAAATTGTAGTAGTACTCCAAAATATTTGTTTGGCGAATCAAACCTGTGTTCTAATACTCTCTTTAATTTATTCTAAAACTAAATATGAAGAATAAATGCACTAGAGAAATTTTGGACAGCAATTTAGACAATCTGCAGACTGATTTTCGGAACCCCCAAAGACTGCTGGAACATGGCTGTATTTATAGGCAAAATATCTGACCCGAATAGGTACAAACAAGTAATGAACAGGTGTGAATTGAATTTTGAACAGATGCTGTTTGTTTTAACAGATTAACTGCTGGCAACCGTAGCAGTTAATTACCTGTTCTCAAACTGCCCAAAAAACCGAATCTGTTAAGGCCTTCTTGAACCTGTTTTAGAACTGTCCAAAAAAAAACAGAATCTGTTAAGGTTGGGACTTTATTAATTAAACCATTGAAATATATATATAGTAAAATATTAGAATATATATATATATATATATTAAACTAACTGAATATATGAAATATAAGGAAAGAGGTTACAACTTTAGGAAACTACTCAGGAACCCAAAATTTGAATTTAGAATTAAATTAAATTCCCACCATAATTTTTTTTATTTAAAAAATTCAAATGAATTTTATCTAAAAAATTAATGTTAGACCCGAAAACGACGTCAACTTCTATTCACTCATAAATGGTTTTGACGTTCGTCTTCACCGTGTGACTTGCCAGCGGCAAGGAACACGTCACCTTCTTCGGACCCACCCGACAAAAGACGTTTGGGGCCCACTCAATTTTGGCTCAAGTCGGCCAAAAATATGCTATATTAAAGTTGGCCCAAAATAAGCCTATAAAACCATATTTTCCAACAATCCCCCACATGAATGGAATTTGACGGAGAGAAAATGCAACAACATGATCTAATTACAGAGAGTACAGAAATTGGAAATATTCTGCAAAGGATAGGTAGCTTTTGGCTTTGAACCTTCCCTTGTGAGACACTATCGGATTTACTAGCTAACCAGTGAACATGATGTCTTGAACTGTTCAGCCGTTTGTGTAAATCAAGACAATAAAACTCACACAGTATATTCCCAGACACAGTTTAGTTTTCATTATTGTGTTCATTTTGGCCCTGAACAACCTGGTCTTTCATGAGTGCTCTAGAGAATCGTAGCCCTACACAAATTTCATAGAACCGGCCCAGTTCACACTCACATAGGTGATTTTTATGAAGAGTATCCTGTCATACTCCACTAGGTTTACCTAGATATAAGAATCATTAAAATTATTACTTAACCTAAAATGCTGCAGACATCACTATTTCATCATAGAAATGGATAGGAGTTAGACTCTCTAGTGATCCTTCTGAGTTATTCGCAACTCGATTGTCCCTTTGAACCTAGATCTTGGGATCTCCAGTCAACTAGGTTGGGATGCCGTTGTGGTAACTCTTATTTAATAGCAGTCCCATTCCCCTCGATGAATTCTCAACTAACTCTCTTGCTAACCCTTTGGTTAGTGGATCCGCTATGTTGTCTTTAGACTTAACATATTCTATAGAAATAATTCCATTAAAGAGTAGTTGTCTTACGGTATTATGTCGACGACAAATATGTCGAGACTTACCGTTACATATATGACTCTGTGCTCTACCTATAGCTGATTGACTATCGCAATGTATGCATATAGCAGGCACCGGTTTTGGCCATATTGGAATATCTTCAAGGAAGTGGCGAAGCCATTCTGCCTCTTCCCCTGCTTTGTCTAAAGCTATGAATTCTGATTCCATAGTAGACCTAGCAATGCAAGTTTGTTTGGAAGATTTCCAAGATACAGCCGCCCCCCCAAGAATAAAGACATACCCACTGGTGGACTTAGAGTCTCTAGTATCCGATATCCAATTTGCATCACAGTATCCTTCAAGTACTGCTGGATATCTAGTAACATTAAGCCCAATGTTACGAGTAAATCGGAGATATCTAAGAACCCTTATAATTGCTTTCCAGTGTTCTACTCCTGGATTGCTCGTATATCTACTTAATTTACTTACGGCATAAGCTAAATCTGGGCGAGTGCAGTTCATCAAGTACATTAAGCTTCCAATAATTTGGGCATACTCTAATTGAGAAATACTTTCCTGTACATTCTTAGAAAGATACAAATTAACATCTACAGGAGTTCTAGCAAGATGATCATCATCTTTGCTGAATTTGTCAAGTATTTTCTCAATGTAATGAGATTGTGACAAAGCATATCCTTCCGATATTTTGGTAATTTTCATACCAAGAATTACATCAGCAATGCACATGTCCTTCATATCAAAATGTTTATTCAACATTTTCTTAGTAGTTTTAATCATATCATTATTACTACCAAGATGAGCATATCATCTACATAAAGACATACAATGACATAACCTTTATCTGTGTTTTTAATATAAACACATATGTTACACTTATTAATTTTAAAACCATTTGACATCATTACCTTGTCAAATTTCTCAAATTAAGACCAAGTCGAGTGTGTGACACTCTGTCCTTAAGACAGATTCGCCCCGCCACGGTACTTACGGTTGAGTGGCGTCTATCTCCCAGGATACAATGATCTTCACAAATTGTAGTAGTACTCCAAACTATTTGTTCGGCGAATCAAACTTGTGTTCTAATACTCTCTTTAATTTATTCTAAAACTAAATATGAAGAATAAATGCACTAGAGAAATTTTGGATAGCAATATAGACAATCTGCAGACTGATTTTCGGAACCCCCAAAGACTGCTGGAACATGGCTGTATTTATAGGCAAAATATCTGATCCGAATAGGTACAAACAGGTAATGAACAAGTGTGAATTGAATTTTGAACAGATGCTGTTTGTTTTAACAGATTAACTGCTGGCAACCGTAGCAGTTAATTACCTGTTCTCAAACTGCCCAAAAAACCGAATCTGTTAAGGCCTTCTTGAACCTGTTTTAGAACTGTCCAAAAAAAAACAGAATCTGTTAAGGTTGGGACTTTATTAATTAAACCATTGAAATATATATATAGTAAACTATTAGAATATATATATATATATATATTAAACTACCTTCTACCTTTTGGGTTTGTGAAAAGGAAAGAAGAATGGAGAAGAGGAGAAGGTGAACTGAAAAGAAGATGAAGATGAAGATGAGAAGAAGAAGATGAAGATGAGGGTATAATTGTCAATTTACCTATTATGTTAACTAAAGTTAGTGTGCACTTCAATCTAGAAATCACATGGGACTTATTATGTGGTGATTTTCAAATGTAAGGAAGTTAATTCATACTCGGTCCAAACCACATGGGAGAAAAATGAAGTTTGCCCTTGTTCTTTTATGGGTTCCAAGGAACTTTCTTTTTTATGAAACCTTGGATCAATACATGTCATGCTTGAAATTCAAGAATCCAATTTGATCAATATATAAAGTTGAAGAAAAATGCTATCTACTAAATTTTTTATCATGCATTTTATGTTGGAAATGAGGTATATAATGTGTAGATTCAAAGTTAGTGTATGAATTACAGTCAAAATAAATGTGATCCATATACTTTTCTGGATGTTCTTCGACATGATCTAATTACAGAGAGGAAATACATGTTAAATATTCTGCAAAGGATAGGTAGCTTTTGGCTTTGAACCTTCCCTTGTGAGACACTATCGGATTTACTAGCTAACCAGTGAACGTGATGTCTTGAACTGTTCAGCCGTTTGTGTAAACCAAGACAATAGAACTCACACAGTATATTCCCAGACACAGTTTAGTTCTCACTATTGTGTTCATTTTGGCCCTGAACAGCCTGGTTTTTCATGAGTGCTCTAAAGACTTGTAGCCCTTCACAAATCTTATAGAACCGGCCCAGTTCACACTCACATAGGTGATTCTTATGAAAAGTATCCTGCCATACTCCACTAGGTTTACCTAGATATAAGAATCATTAAAATTATTACTTAACCTAAAATGCTGCAGACATCACTATTTCATCATAGAAATGGATAGGAGTTAGACTCTCTAGTGATCCTTCTGAGTTATTCGCAACTCGATTGTCCCTTTGAACCTAGATCTTGGGATCTCCAGTCAACTAGGTTGGGATGCCGTTGTGGTAACTCTTATTTAATAGCAGTCCCATTCCCCTCGATGAATTCTCAACTAACTCTCTTGCTAACCCTTTGGTTAGTGGATCCGCTATGTTGTCTTTAGACTTAACATATTCTATAGAAATAATTCTATTAGAGAGTAGTTGTCTCACGGTGTTATGTCGACGGCGAATGTGTCGTGACTTACCATTATACATATGACTCTGTGCTCTACCTATAGCTGATTGACTATCGCAATGTATACATATAGCAGGCACCGGTTTGGGCCATATTGGAATATCGTCAAGGAAGTGGTGAAGCCATTCTGCCTCTTCCCCTACTTTGTCTAAAGCTATGAATTCAGATTCCATAGTAGACCTAGCAATACAAGTTTGTTTGGAAGATTTCCAAGATACAGCCGCCCCACCAAGAGTAAAGATATACCCACTAGTGGACTTTGAGTCTCTAGTATCTGATATCCAATTTGCATCACAGTATTCTTCAAGTACTGCTGGATATTTAGTATAATTCAGCCCAATATTACGAGTAAATCGAACCCTTATAATTGCTTTCTAGTGTTCTATTCCCAGATTACTCGTATATCTATTTAATTTACTTACTGCATAAGCTACATCTAGGCGAGTGCAGTTCATCAAGTACATTAAGCTTCCAAAATTCGACCCAATATTACGAGTAAATCGGAGATACCTTAGAACCCTTATAATTGCTTTCCAGTGTTCTACCCCCGGATTACTCGTATACCTACTTAATTTACTTACTGCATAAGCTATATCCGGGCGAGTGCAGTTCATCAAATACATTAAGCTGCCAATAATTTGGGCATACTGTAATTGATAAATACTTTCATGTACATTCTTAGAAAGATACAAATTAACATCTACAGGAGTTCTAGCAAGATGATCATCATCTTTGCTGAATTTGTCAAGTATTTTCTCAATGTAATGAGATTGTGACAAAGCATAACCTTCTGATGTTTTGGTAATTTTCATACCAAGAATTACATCAGCAATGCCCATGTCCTTCATGTCAAAATGTTTATTCAACATTTGCTTGGTAGTTTTAATCATGTCATTATTACTACCTATGATGAGCATATCATCTACATAAAGACTTACAATGACATAACCTTTGTCTGTGTTTTTAATGTAAATACATTTGTCACACTCATTAATTTTTAATCCATTTGACATCATTGCCTTGTCAAATTTCTCATGCCATTGCTTTGGCACTTGTTTTAAACCATATAATAACCAATTTACACACTTTCTTTTCTTTTTCTGGAACAGAAAAACCTTCTGGTTGTTCCATGTAAATTTCTTCATTTAACTCACCATTTAAGAAAGCGGTTTTCACATCTATTTGATGAATTTCCCGATTGTATAAAGATGCAACGGCAATTAGCATTCTAATGGATGTTATTCTGGTAATTGGTGAGTATGTGTCAAAATAGTCTAGACTTTCTTTTTGTCTAAATCCTTTGAAGTCTTGCCTTGTATTTGTCAATTGATCCATCCGCTATCATTTTCCTTTTGAAAACCCACTTGTACCCAAGAAGTTTACAACCTGGTGGCAAGTCCACTAATTCCCAAGTGTGATTTTGCAAGATGGATTCAACTTTACTGTTGACAGCTTCTTTCCATAAATGAGCTTCAGGACTGGACATAGCCTCTTTAAAAGTCAAAGGCTCATTTTCTAACAAATATGTTAGAAAATCTGGACCAAACGATTTTGAGGTTCTAGCACGTTTACTATGCCTAGGTTCCTCTTCCTCATTTTGATCTAACTCTTGTTCTTGATCATGTTCTTGATTAGCACTAGTAATAGCATGAAAAGATCTTTTCTTATTACTAGTCTCTTGTCCAGTCTTATTTGGAAATACATGTTCAAAGAAAGATGCATTCCGAGATTCAATAATAGTATTTACATGCATTTCGGAATGTTCTGATTTATGAATCAAAAACCGATATGCA
>NW_021026158.1:209356-245634 GCF_004153795.1 Camellia sinensis
CCGATATCATCAATAAAGTCTTTTCAGAATTCTTTCAACACATATGATTGATAAAGTTATGCATTGATGTTTATTGAAGACATAATTAATGTGAACCCAAGTCAAACTCAGGTTCACATTGGGGGCAAAGAAAAGGCCGAGATTATTCCTTTCTTCACTTGTTGAAATTTGTAGCAATTTACAAGTAGGTTAGACCGAGATCACTGTTCAATACTTGTTGAAACTTGAGAAGAAACTTGCAAAGTTTACATTAAGTAGTATATGTTTTATACTTGTTAAAATTTATGAAAGGTTTGCAGGTCAGTATCTTGCCGAAGTAAAAGTTTTGTAGTTATACCCGAGGTATGTAACCCCGAGAAGATTGCACAAAGGAAGCAAAATGAAAAAGCATGCAAAAATTTCTAAGTATAGAAATATGCAGAAGCAATCAACAGAACATCACAAGATTAAAAACATCCATAGAAAGAACAATTGCAGTTACATATTGAAAAAGCTACGTCGGCCATAAGAAGGAGTTTTTCATTGTCCAGAAATTAAAAGAGAGTACAAAATGCAAAGTGCAGAAAAAGAAGGAAAAAGTACAGAAAACATTCGAATCAAGACTCTTCAACATTGGCAGCCAGAGGGGCTAGGACCTCGGAAGACTCTGGTGGAACCTCCTCGGTAACCTTTTCTGCTTCAATCTCAGCATCAATCTCAGCCAGCGTATTTTCCAGATTTCTTTCAACCAAAAGAAGGTCGGATGATAGTTGCCCGATGGCAATTTCCTTGGGTGCCTCCCCAACCTCATCACCCTCCTCATCCAAGGTTAAATCCATCACTTGCTCAGCAGGAGGAGGGGACTTAGCTTCAGCAGCATCCTTGGGTTTTCTCACCAAGGCCTCATCATCATTGTTCTCTTCATCCTCATCCTTGGCATCAGCCTCAAGCTCTGACTCGTCTTCAACCTGACTTGGAGGAGGAAATGGTAAAGGAATGACATCGGCATTACGAAAGGGCGAGTCAACAAGGAGATCAAGCTTTTTTATCAGGGACATCCAACCAAGGGAAAATCCCCTGTTGCATGCCTACCTGACTTGAAGTTTGTAATCCTCTGTGACGTCGGCCATACCCTGGGCATAGGCCTTTTCGTCGGCCTCTTTGACTTCGGCCTCTTTGGTGGCCAGAGCTTGCTGGAGCTCTTTCTCCGCTTGGGCCTTCTTAGCCTCGGCCTCTCTTTTCTCGGCCTCAGCAACTTTTTTGACGGCCTCAGCGGATTCGGCCTTCTCTTCGGCTAAAGTTTGGGCTTTAGTTGCAGCCTCGGCCTGATCCTCCAGTTTTTTCATTTTTGATTCAAGAGACTTTATCTCCCTCTTCAGAGAGGACGCCTCTCTCTTCATATCAACCAATCTTTGACGATTTTCAAAAGATTGCATTGAAAATGAATGGGCGTGTTGGACGGCTTGAAGGAAAACAGAAGTGTTAGAAAATATTCTCAGAAAGAAACAGAAGGAAAATTCACAAGTGTAAACAGAAACACTTACTTGCACGGAGTGTTGGAGCATGAGAGCGTAATTCTCATACTCACTGAGCTCAGCATTTCGCTCCAAATCCTTCGGAAGGAGAAGAGCAGTGCTGAGGGCGACACCAACGTTGATATCATGGGCGCTTTCGCTGGCCATAATAGGCCTATCCTCCAGAGTTAATTGAGGGGCCCATGGAACGTCAGGCTTCTTGGACGCCGAGGTCGTCGCAGACGATGACCTCGGCCTTTTTGATTGTGTAGACGCTGAGGGTTGGGCCTCAGCAGACCTCTTGATGGAGGCAGAGGTTGATTTTTTGCTTTCTACCAGCTGAGAAATAGGCAAAGCATCCTCAGCTTCGGCATCAGTAGCCTTGGCCTTGGGCTGAGCCTTTTTTACTCTCTTCGGCTTTGGTAGGGGCATCGCATGCGTTGGTACAGCATCGTCGTCGGTTGGAAGGTCGGCAAGAAGATCTTGGGCGACAGGCCTTGGACGAACTATCTCGGCAGTCTTCACAAGTCTTCGTCGACGTTTACGTTCTGGAATTGGTATTAAGTAGGGGGCCGAAGTAGATGGCAGATCGGCTGGATCAGAAGTGGATCCTTCGTCTGCTCGTGATATAGAAGCAATGGAAGGAGTTGTGGCAGAAGGTGGAGAAAGGCTCTTTTTCTTCCTTTTTGGGACGTCTGGTAAAGTGGATTTATAAGTCGGAATGAAATTTAGCAACAAGGGAGCCTTGCGCTTATGGATAGGAAGACCAAGAAGCTTCTTTAAGTCTTTTCCAGGAAAGAAGGATTGACGGAAGTTCTTGGGTGGTTGATGAAGATTTGCAGGACAAGAAAACAGACATTAGAAACAGACCAAATTTTAAAGACTTAAATAAAAACAAACCAAGTGTCGGCACTGGGCTCTTACCCTTGCCCTCTTTAACTGTTCGAGGAAGAGGGTAGAGGTGGACATCTTCGTCTGGGCCAAATTCCCAATTTCCCGAAGCGATAACAAAGTCATCCCCAGCCCCCTTGTTAGAGTCTCGGTAGACCTCGGCTTAAGGTAATAAACAAAGCCCCTTTCCTTCAGGTTGAGGGGGCACATTGTATAACAGTACTGAAGGTCGGCCAGGGTGATCCTAAGATTCTCTTGCCTAGCTAAAGCTATAATACCGTTAATCACCCTATAGGAGTTGATAGTAAGTTGCATGGGGTTCAGCTTGTAGAAAGAAAGAACTTCACGAAACAGGGGATTAAGTGGTAGCCGAAGTCCACATTCAGTAAAGACTACTATAGGAAAGGGCATCGTATGGTCTGTGGGCATGATGGTATCATCATCCCCAGCTAGCTTAAGGTGAACATCGGCTGGGATAGAGAATTCCTGTCTAAAGTATTCGAGTTTTGTTGGGGTATTTACCCTATGCCTCCACATACCCATTACGTCAAACTAAACAAAGAAGAATATGTTTCAGAAAATGGGCGTTCAAAGAAGGGTTGCAAGAACCTCGGCAAAGACCTAGGAAGGAACTGATAAGGCTTGTTTCAGTTTTTCCTGAAAAGTTGAAGGTTCTACACACAAACTCCCAAGCCAAAGAACTATAAAGATCAAAATCGAAGGCACAGAACTGAAACAGATATGAGAAAACAAGAAAACAATGGCAAAGTTTCAAATTCAAGAACAACGATGGGCTATCAGAAACACAAAGAATACAAAGGGTTAAAAGCCAAGAATTATGGCAAGAAAAGTGGTGAAATAGTGCAAGTATTCAAGATATAGCCATGATTCAAGATACAAACGAATCCAAGGCTTTGAACAAAACAATAATGACAACAGGCGGACGAAGGCACATAAAGAGAACTAAAAGTAAAAGGAACAGAATCTTACCAGAACAAATGAAGCCGGAGCAGTATTCGCCGAAATCAGATGTCGGTTGTGACAGCAAAGAAAGCTTCGCAAGAATGGAAGATTAAAGACAGTTGCAGAAGAGAGATTGAAGCAATGGCAGATTAGAAGAAAAAAGGGCTTTCGGAGAGAGAAAGAGCAAAAAATCAGAATGAAAAAGTGAAGAAAGAAAGGGGCAAATAAAAGTTTTGTCAAAAACTTAAAACGGCGGCAAAACAGGGCATTTATTGTGCCTGGAGCACCGGATACGTCAAACAGCGCAGATGGATGAATTGAGTATATTATAAAAGAGAGGCACCCCCGTGGGTCTAAGGTATCCAATTTACATTTTGAGTATTAAGTTTAAACACTTGATTATCTTTGAGAGATATACTGACTTGATCGTCGGAGTGCCCCCGGGTGGAAGAACCACCGCCGGAGCCTTCTCTTTCTGTTACAGGTTACTAAAGCCATCTATTCTGCCTGTGCTCTCCAGCTGATTACTGAGTAGGCAGTGTGGTCAGATTTTCACCCACACAGCAATCTTTGGCCCGATGTCCCTCTTTGTTACAAATGTAACACATGCCATTAAACTTGTACTTCTTAGGTTCCCCTCATTTAGATAGTATTTTCTTTTGCCATCTTTTAAAAACAGTTCTTAAAAACTTATTTGGTTTTTCACCATGATTCACTGGCACAGTCCCAACATAAGGAGAGGTTGGCGTAATGGCAATCACCATACCAGTACTGGTTTGAACATTAGTTTGACCAGTTTTTTAGTAGTCATAAATTCTAAATTATAAAATAAAATTATAATTAGAATTTTATACTACACAGAAAATTTAAACCAAAAAATACAGAATTTTAAATTCTGTAAAAAATAAAAGAAACAAGAATTATAACTTTTATTTCCAATTAATTTGAAAATAAAATAAAATTTTATTTAAACAAATTAAACCAAAACTACAGAAATAAATTCTGTTAAAATAAAAGAAACAAAAACAAAAACAAAATGTAACTTTTATTTTCAATTATTTTGGAAATAAAATAAAATAAAATTTTATTTAACCAAATTAATTCCAAAACTACAGAAATAAATTTTATTAAAATAAAAGAAACAAAACAAAATGTAACTTTTATTTTCAATGAATTTGGAAATAAAATAAAATGAAATTTTATTTAACCAAATTAATTCCACACAGAAAACTAATCCAAATTCATAAAATTAAATTCTGTAAAAATAAAAGAAACAAAAATGTAACTTTTATTTTCCAATTAATTTGGAAATAAAATAAAATTTTATTTAACCAAATTAATTCCACACAGAAAATTAAATTTCTATAACACTTCAATAATTAAAATACTGAAACAGAATTTTAATTAATGAAAATCCAAAAAATAATTTCTAAAAAACCCTAAATTAATTTCTGAAAAAATTCCACAAAAATATATTCTGAATTGTTAATAACACCAGTATCGCACTACTAGTTGTCAAAGAAAATAGACAGTACATTACTACTATCTGTCAAATAGCATATAATCACTATTTTTTTTTCCAACCAGAATATTATTTTGTTAATCCACAGAAAAAAATTTTCTTCCGAAATTATTTACGAAGAATGAAAAAGAAAAACAAACGAAAAATTCTGTAAACAAAATAATTTGATTCTTTCTTAAGATTATTGGAACAATCTTCTGTGTAAATAAAATAAATTGAAATAAAGCCAAACAAATAAATAAATAACGTACCGAATTTATTTATCGAATCGAATTAAAAATTTAAAGACCAAGTCGAGTGTATGACACTCTGTCCTTAAGACAGATTCGCCCCGCCACGGTACTTACGGTTGAGTGGCGTCTATCTCCCAGGATACAATGATCTTCACAAATTGTAGTAGTACTCCAAACTATTTGTTCGGCGAATCAAACTTGTGTTCTAATACTCTCTTTAATTTATTCTAAAACTAAATATGAAGAATAAATGCACTAGAGAAATTTTGGACAGCAATATAGACAATCTGCAGACTGATTTTTGGAACCCCCAAAGACTGCTGGAACATGGCTGTATTTATAGGCAAAATATCTGATCCGAATAGGTACAAACAGGTAATGAACAAGTGTGAATTGAATTTTGAACAGATGCTGTTTGTTTTAACAGATTAACTGCTGGCAACTGTAGCAGTTAATTACCTGTTCTCAAACTGCCCAAAAAACCGAATCTGTTAAGGCCTTCTTGAACCTGTTTTAGAACTGTCCAAAAAAAAAACCGAATCTGTTAAGGTTGGGACTTTATTAATTAAACCATTGAAATATATATATATAGTAAACTATTAGAATATATATATATATATATATTAAACTAATTTGTATACGTGACCATTGGTGGGTCGAGTTACGATTGATGTAACGAAGATCGCTTTGATCCTATATTAATATAGTTAATGGACACGATTGTTTGGATACCCTCAAGTTATGATAACAAATTTCTGAGCTCACTAAAGTTAAGCACATTTTTCAAGATACATATGTGGTCCAGTGGGAGATTGTTAGATAATGTCTCAATGGGTCCACATAATTAAATGTGGTGTTATCATTTATAAGAAGCCTACCATTTAAGTGATTCAATTTAGTTAATAGGCTTAAGGGTATATGTGTTATGGACCTAATGTGTAGATACTAGTTGTATAATTTCTGTTTCTATGAGGGGCAGAAATAGAAATTAAAACATATTGGTTAAAGTTGGTTTTCATTACCTTTCAGTTTTAAAATCAATAATGGGTAATTTATTGGTTTTCATTACCTTTCAGTTTTAAAACCAATAATGGTTAATTTATTGGTTTTCATTACCTTTCAGTTATGAAAACCAATTACAACCTTTAAAAGGTTATGGTCCCTATTCCTTCCCAAGGTGAAAAAATAAGAACATTGTTTTGTTTTTCTAAATCCTCTCAAGGAGAAACATAAGGCACCAAAGGGGAAATGATTAGAAGGCTCTAACAAAGTCAATATTAAGGTTTTATTGACAATCAGACGCTTCCGTTTAACTGTTCATCAATGGATTCAGGTATGTCATTTTGTCTTGATTTCTTGATGATATACATGGTAGATGATCCGAAACATGAAGTTTCATGTTCTGAAATTTATGTTAACAGGCAAAATATTACATCTAAATCATAATCATTATATTCTTTCTCTCACAAAAAAAGTCAAAAATCCTTCCAAAACGAGACTTTTAGTCCCATGTTAAAATAGCCAAAAAGTCAAAAAGTCAACCCACTTTCTAAACGAACTCAAATAATATTTTCTAAATATTCCGATCTAGCAATAATCATCTCGTCACTAGTATTTTTTTTTAAATAATAAAAATTAAGAGTTCTAATTTTGGAATTCTAATATTGTGTTTGGTTGGGAGATTTGAGTAGAGATTTGGAAAGGAAAATGGAAAAAATAGGTGAAATGTGAATAAAATATACTTATATTTCACTTAATTTCATACACTTTTTTCCTTTCTCTTGCTAAATTTCTTCCCAAATCCCTCAACCAAACACAGTGTAAAGAGAGCTCTAGTGATGTGGTATATATGCTTATGTTTTTATTTTTTAATTTTTTTTCTCTTGTCACATCATTAGAGTTCTCTTACATGTGATGTATGTGCCTATGTTTTTTTTTTTTTTTTTTTCACATCATTAGAGTTCTCTTTAAAGTTTCAAAATTAAAGCTCTCTGTCATTGTTTTTTTTTAAAAAACAATTATATGCAATGTAGTGAAGAAAGTTTTGCTATGCGTTTGAAAGACTCTCAATAAAATAATTAAGACTGTGTTTGGTTTTGTTACTCAAAAGACAACTTAAGAGGGGGGTGAATTAGGTTTTTATAATTAAAATTAATAATACCCTAATAAAAATTATGACTAGCACAATAGATAAATATAATTAATGAAATAAAAATAATTAAAACAAGTGTGTTAACAACTATGTCAGCTAATGAATTTAGCAAAGTAAAAATGTGAAATATAGTTATGGCAATTTAAAATAAAATAAAGAGATAAGGGAGAGAGAGCAAACAAATTTATAGTGGATCGGCTTCAACTCGGCCTACATCCACTCATCAAGCTTCACTTGAGATTTTCCACTATCTTTTAGTTTCATAGGGGTGCTAGCAACTTCTTTACAAATGGAGGAATCCTCCACGGATTTTACACAAACTTCACAAGTCTAAACCCTTGCAAATCTTAGGTGATTCACAATCACTCTCAAGATTTCAAAAACACAGTGTTTGCAACACTTTTACAAGATGAAATAGTATTTTTGCTTTCAAAGAAAACTTACAATAAATATCTCTCAAAGATAGATATATAAAATGAAACTTTAATTTTTCTGTAAATCTCACACAAGAAAGATGAATTTAAAGTTATAAGGCTCAGTGTATAATTTTTTAGAATAGATGTGAGTGATTATAGATCAAAGAATATTTTTAAGTTTTTTGTTGTAACTTGTTTACATTAAAGGCTTTGGTATATATAATGAAAATTATAGCCGTTTATAGCCGTTGTATTCCTTTGAATTTATAGCTGTTTATAGTCGTTGTAGTCATTTAAATTTATAGCCATTTATAGTCGTTGTATTTCCATCATTACCAATTTGAATATCTTCCACTCTATTATTACAAATTTGAATATATTTCACTTGAACTTTTTGACCTTTTGAACCTTTATAGTCATTGTACTTCCATCATTACTAATTTGAATATCTTCCATTTGAACCTTTTGGCCTGCTGCTGTGCTAGGCTGTTTGAACTTTTGTTTTGGGCTGTTTGAACTCCTGATTTAATCAAATATTAAATACATTCTAACAACATTTAGGATAAAGGTTTAGGTGAGAAATAATGGGACAAAATAAATTTTGATTCTATTTTCCTCTTTCAAATAAATTATCAAAATAAATTTTGATTCTATTTTTTTCTTTTAAATATATCATCAAAATAAATTTTGGATTCTATTTTTCTCTTTCAAATAAATTAAAATATAATTAAATAAATCATCAAAATAAATAAGTCTAACAGGTTTGTCATTGGAATCATAATTCTAAAGGTAAAATTTTTAAATCACTTTTCAAAATTCATAACCAAACACACAACTCAAAACTCAATTCAAAACTTTTTTGATGATGTAGCGTTGAAGATAAAAAGTGATGAGATTGTTAAATTATTTTTATAAAAAATCAAAAATCAAAAATTTCTATATTTAACAAATATCTAAACAATATATATATATATATATATATATATATATATATATTTTCAAATAACAGGTTGAAAAAAAAAATTGCAATGTTCTTGTCAATCGGCTGGACATTTGGGAGGATATTCGGGCGGACGACTGGGTAGACCCAATCCGCTCTTTTTAAAATTTAAAATTTAAAAATTCCTTTCAAAACACTTTTCAAAACTCATAACCATACAAATTTTTTTATCTTTTCCAAACTCAACTCACAATTCCACAATCAAATCATAATTTCAAAAAGAAAATCACAATTCTAAAACTAAACCAAAGGCAACCTAAATTTCTCTTATCAATTTTGGAGATTATATAGTTAAGAAACAGGAAATTCTATAGGGTGGTATTTGGCAAGAAAAATTTTAGCCATTTTAAGATAAAATTCACAAAAAGATAAAATAAGTTAAAATAGTTAATAAAGTAAAATGTCACATTAAATCTATAATCATTTTATTTTTTCTCTTATAAACATCTCATTTAATTACAAAAAATCTAATCATCTTTCTAAATATAAAAATTTTAACCTACTAAAATAATCAAAACCTAAAATAACCTACTAAAATAGTAAGTTTCAAACACCCACATAGTTTGGCCCCTTAGACATTACCATTGACTCTCCACGCCTCCCGAAAATAAAAATAAAAAAACAAAAAGCAAAACAAAATTAAACAAAAAAAAAAGATAAACTACAAATACATTCTTTACATTTAATTAAAATATGAATTACTTTCTATAATTTTAGAAATTATATTTCATCCTCCGAGATTTTTAATTTCATAACAAATCGTCTATTTTATTAATAAATCATCAAATTAATTAACAATTTTTAATGATATTAGAAATATGTTTCAATTAATAATTTAAATAATTTTATTATTATATAAGAGAGTAATTATGAATTTCATGTTTTAGTTAATTTTGTTAAATAAAAAATTATAACAAGAGGGTATTTATAATTTTTCAAATCACATAAGATAATCTGTACTTTAAGCAAATCTCCAAAAACATATTTGTAATTTACCCAATAAAATAACAACACTTAATACAAACAACAGTTAATACAAGTAACACCAAGTAACTCTAATTTACTATTTCAACACCAGCAATTCTTGAATATGCAATTGTATAACTCACAAAATTGTATATTTGTAAATATACGTAAGTTAATTCATAAAAATTAAAAAAATCACAACCTATATATGTTTGTGAAAACTAGTTCGATTTTGTAAGGTAACATATCTATATTTATGAGTAGGGGTGTGCATAATACCGCCAAAACCGTCGAAACCGCCAAAACCGCACCGAACCGCACCACCAAGGCAAATTTGTTATTATTTGCCAATCGAACCGCCGGTTTTTGATAAGAAAAATGGTAAATTCTAGTGACACTTTTATCAATCCGCCGGTTTCTATTTTTCTTCCAAACCGCACCGACCCGCACCGCTATTAAATCATGTTTTATAAGATTCTAAAAATTCTTTTTTACTTAAGTTTGCTTGTTGTTCTATACCTTAGAATATAGTATTACATTACTGCTCGAGGGGAATTCAAGATGTCAGTAATCCAAAATAAAGTTGGATTCCAATTCATTTTTCAATCTTTTTTTTTTCTGGCCATGTTACAAACTTGCATCAGCTCACTTTTCAATCTAAATACTTTTCAACAGTAAACATTTTCAATATATTGTAAACCTTGAATGATATTAATTTTATATATTGTATTTGATCATTGTAGCTTACACAGATGCTTGTAATGAACTGATGACATAGTCGTTGATATTATCATGTTGTTGCTACACTTGCTGCATCAGAAGAAAGCTTCGCAAGATGCTCACGGTATCTCTCGTCTTTTTTTTACTTTTTGATTTAAGTTTTGTAATTTGAATTATATTTTTTATAAACCGCCAATCTGCCCGAACCGTCAAGGCAAATCCGCCCGAACCGTCAAGGCAAATCCGCCATTATTTGCCAACCGAACCGCCGGTTTTTGATAAGGAAAATAGCAAATTCTAGTGACACTTTTATCAATCTACCACCCACCATACAATTTCTATTTTTCTCTCAAACCGCACCGACCCGCACCGCACACCTCTATTTATGAGAACTTACGCAAACTCAATAGCTTCCTTTTAAACACGGCTTAAGAGAGAGGAGTATGTGTGGAAACAGTTATGGGGTGTGTATTTAGAACATAACTGACTCAAGGCGCAAGCCATCTCTTCCAGTCTTATTTTGAAAGAGGCCCAAGCTCTCATTATCCAACCAAAAGCCCAAAAAAAAAGCCCAACTAACAAAAATTGTGCTGTCCAAAGCATATAACAAAAATCTTGTGCAACGTTCAATCGAACAAGCTGGGCTTTTGGGGTAAAAAAGAGTGGGCCTTATAGAGTAGTTAAATTTTGGTTTAAATAATAGTTCTTACCAAAAATATAAAATTAAATAATAGTTGTTATTTATTTGATTGAATGTTAAAAATTTACCTTAAAATCTTTCATAACCCTAGTCTTTACGTACATGAATGTGTGCCTAACTTAAGTCTAAACAATTGCTCAATTGTTCTGTTAACTAAAATTTAACTAATAGTACAAAGGATTTACAAAATTGAGCAATGCTATAAAAATTGAATAATAAAAGGTTCGATATATTTAAATAATGTTATATCTTGTATTAAGGGGTGTTTTGAGAAATTGGTTAAAAGTTAGTTTTTGTGACTTTTTTGACTAAAAAAGCTAATTTTTTTAGCTAAGAGCATCTCCAACGGATCAGTATTTTTTTCATAAAATTTGAGTAAAAAATGACTCATTTTCTCAATCTGATATCAGTTGCTCCGACGGTATATCAAAAAGAAGAATCATCCCGTGGGTCAACCGGTTGGTCGACCAGTAAGGCAAATTTTTTTTTTTTTTTACTCCTTTTTGAACTGTTTGAACCTACCTAACCATTGGTTCAAAATTTTTTTGAACCGTTTGAACCAGTAATTTGAACCGTTTAAACCAGTTCGCAGGCCAATTGTTGAACCATTTGCATGAGTTGGTCGACTGGTTGGTTGACCTGGGGGTCGACCACCATGTGTAAAATTTTCACAAATTTCTGCTTTAACGGCTATGCACAGTGAATTGGTGAAAGGAGCAACCTGTCCTTAGTTTGGTGAAACTTTTGATGTTTTCTCAATTTGATATTGTTTTGGTGCAACCGTTGAAGCATAAAAAGTAATTTTTTTTCATCAAATTTGAATTTGATATTAGATTTGGTGAACCGTTGAAGATGGCCTAAAAAAACTAAAAAAATTCACTTTTTATGAAGTTTCCAAAACACCCCCTAAATTTTACAAGGTTTAGCTATAGTTAGATTTGCAAGCTCAATGAAACTATCTAAAAGCACGATTCACCTTCTTAATGGTATTCTTGAAACACTGCTCATTTCCCTTTAAGGAAAAAAAAAACAGAAATCAATAAATAAAAAAAATTCCATAGTAATTTCATAAAAAATTAAGATTGATATTTTCAAAACAAAAGTGCACACCAAAGTTAAAATTAAAAATACGATATTTGATAAACGTGATTTTTTTTTATAGGCATAAGGTATTCGACCAGCTTTATATATTAAACGGTTTAAATTATCGAAATGAGACCCATGACAAACTCTACAGTCCTAGCCGTACCGTCCAATCCACTTTATAGACTGAAAATAAGCCTTCTGCTTTGTCAATTTTATTAGATATAATATCTTTCAAAATCTAATATGAATAACAAAAATAAGAATAAAACACTGAAATAAAATTTTAGATAAACTACTAATAGATCTTAATAATTTGATTTAATTCTCATAAAGTCCTATTAAAAATAAATCATAATAAAATCATCGCTAAAAATAATTTTTTGTGACAATTTTTTGTATATGTAGTAAAAATTGACAATTAGTGACTTTTTTTTATCACGATTTTTATAAATTGTCGCTAAAACTTACAATTAGTGATTTTTTCTATGAAATTTTTTAAACTATCGCTGAAAGTTGAAACTTAATGACGGTTTTTTTAACTGTCTTTAAAAATTATAATTAGTGACATTTTTTATAACAAAATTTTTAAACTATCGCTGAAAATTAACAATTAGTAACTTTTTTAATAGTGTTTAATGAAAAATGTCATTAATTATCATAAAACTTATTACACAATAAATTTATCTACTAGAATTTATATATAAGTCCCTCTATAAATTTCATAAATTAATAATTCAAATCTCATGCTATAATACGTGGAATAATCATACTAGTCTAATTATTTATAAAAAAATAAAGGGTTAATTATAAAAAAAAAAATTCTAGGGTCTCGCATGTTTTTCAATTTAAACCCAGAATTTCAATTTCGATAAATTAAACCCTAGAGTTTCATCCGTATTTTAATCTGGTCCTTCTGTCTATCTCCGTCATATTAAACTAACGGAATCTTGGCAGAATTTCAAATTCAAACTTACATGTTTAAACACTTATATATCTCTCGTCATAATTCCGTTTCGCCTCTTTTTTATGTCATTGGATTCACCTCATGACCTACTTTTCATTTTACTCTTCATACGCTTTGTTCCATATCTTTTTACTTGCCGTCAGAGTTCCGAAAGTTAGCCAAAAATAAGATTTTTCTCTTTTTGGGCAAAATTTTTAGATTCAAATCTACATATTCAAGCACTTGTATCTCCCTCGTCATAACTCTGTTTCACTTCATTTTCACGTCATTAGACTCAACTCATGGCCTAGTTTTGATTCCACCCCTCATATGCCTTGTTTCATCTCTTTTTGCATACCTTTGGATCTCCGAAAGTTGGCTACAAATAAGATTTTTTTCTCTTTTTTTTGTTTTTGTTTTTGTTTTTTCTTGCTGCTATCGCAACAATATTCTTGGCAATGGAGATGCAATGGATGATGCTTAATTGGAAACTAAGGCACTCTAACATGCTCACCAACTCATTTGGTTTTTGATTTTTATGTGTAGTTGTATACCTATTATTACTCGACAACACCATCACCATTATCACCACCACCTCATCTTGCAGATAATGATGGTGAAGCAGCAGCATCATCATCATCATCAAGTCAGAAGGAGGAGCCGCGGAGGAGGAGGGAAACAAGAGAAACAAAAAAAAAAAAAAGGAGAGCTTATTTTTAGCCAACTTTCAAAGATCCCACAACATGCAAAAAGAGATAAAACAAGGCATATGAGGGATGAAATAAAAATTAAGCCATGAGTTGAATCTAATGACGCCAAAATTAGGTGAAATGAAGTTACGGTGAGAGAAATACATGTGCTTGAATATGTGGATTTCGAATCTAAAATTTTTGCTTAAAGAGCGAAAAATCTTTTTTTTGACCAAATTTCGGAGCTCTGACGGCAAATAAAAAGATGTGGAACAAGACTTATGAAGAGTGGAATGAAAATTAGGCCATGAGTTAAAACCAACAACGCAAAAATGAGGTGAAACAAAATTACAATGAGGGAGATATAAGTGTTTGAACATATAGATTTGAATCTAAAATTCTGTCCAGATTTTCGTTAATTTAATATGACAGAGATAGACAGATTGAAATATGGATAAAATTCTAGAGTTTAATTTATTAAAATTGAAATTCTAGGGTTTAAATTGAAAAATAAGCAAAACCTTGAGTTTTTTTTTTTTTTTTTCTGTAATTAACCTAAAAATAAATTTAAAAGCGAAAAAGGAAAAGAAGCAAATCTGGTTGGTGGAGCACGTGACAATCGTGGCTCGTGGAAATCGTGGCCAGATATATTTATTAAAATAAAGCAACGCTAAAAAATATATGGGTTTGAGAAACTGATTAAAAGGCAATTTTTTACTTTTAATTTATTTAAGTTAATTTTTTACTTTTAATTTATTTTTAGTTATATTATCTCTTATATTTTTTATATATAAAAAGATTAAAAAAATTAAAAAATTAAAAAAATTAGTTTTTAACTAATTTTTTTTAAATACCTCATAATAAATAAAAAGATAAAAAAAAAAAAACAAGCATAGGATTAAATAAATTAATTTTTTATTTATTATAAAAATACGTATAGAAAATAAAGAAATAATATAACTCAAATAAATTAAATAGTGTAATAACTTATAAAACACTTTTCAAAAACACCTCAATCTTACTTGTATCTTGTGAGTATCATGACAAGAAATATATAATAAAGGTATAATTTAAGAAATTAAAGATTCAAGCAAATCTTAACATTCGTATATTAGGTGGAGCCCACACAATTAGGAAAATTTATCATACACATTTAAGTGTATCATATGTTTTTGATTAGAACTTTTGTAGTATATAATTATGATATCTTGTTGTGTTAAGTCTAATTTAATTATAATGATATTTGTTATTAGTGAAGAGATTTTTTGTTAGGTCTCAATTGGTATTTGATCATGATATATAGTAATATTAATTATGACTTACATTCAATCATGGATCTAAGGGCGTGGAGTGCAGTTGTACCCCAATTTTTTTCCCCAAAATTATATTATATTAATAATTAGTAACATAATTTTAAATTAGAATACTTCGCAGCTGCAAGATTTTAGTAGTTCACACTCTCAAAAATATAAAAATTTGCACCCCTAAATTATTTATATTATAAAATTTTAAAATCGATTTTTATCAAATATTTGTATATTTTTTAGTTGTTTGAAAATATATATGATGTCATCTTAAGTTTCTGTTCTTGTTTTTTCATTTGGGTTTGGCTTCTTTGCAATTCGTGATCGGACTGGAAGGTACTGTTAGACTCGTGAGAGCTCATCATGAGTCCCGTTTCGATAATGTGAACTGTTCAATATGTAGAACTCATTGAGTATTATATACTTATAAAAAATCACGTTGATTGGAAATCGATAACTATGTAATTAAGTAAGTTTTGTATATAAAAAAAAATGGATGGTGAAAAATAAACGGTTGGCAGAAATCTAATCTGATGAAATAGTTATATATATCCAATCAATGTGATTTTTTACAGACATATAGTACTTAACAATTTCTATACATTGAACAATTTGGATTATCAAAATGAGACCCATGATGAGCCCCTACAAGCCTAACAACACTCTCCAGTTCGGTAAGCGAATCCGTTTTCATTTTACCCTTGGTCTTTGGACACGTTTCCATGTAGGTTGTTAGGATAGTGACTTGGAGGGTAAATTCATCATTTTGTCATAATAAATTTATTATTTTTTCTTGATTTATACATAATTCTATTTTCATATACTAAATTTTTTTAATGCACATTTTTTTTTAAAATACACACTTAATGAATTTAAAATCTTATATTTTGCTCTATACAAATTCTACCTTATCAAAAATACCCTCATCTTCTTCATCATTCAAACCCTAACCCTAACTTTAACCCTAACCCTTTAATTCATATCTTCTTTATTCATCGTCGGCCAGCCACTATCTCTTCTATCAAAAACTTGTACCACAACTGCCACTCTTGTCTTTCTGTCATCGTCAGCCGCCATTACCAATCCATCTACTCTCCAACGTCTATTTTTGCTATCCACTATTCTTTCTAAATCTTAGGCACTGCGACCTCCATGTCTACACCACTGCATCTGCCATGAATATGGAGCCTTGTAATGCCAAAGAAGGAGTTAAAGTACATGACACTAGAGATGAAGTTGAGAAAGATGACCCAGGGAAAGAAATAATGGAGGAAGTAGGTGCCGCCAATGGAATGGTAAGAGATTAGGACTTAGGAATTAGGATTTTGGATGAGGAAGATAAGGTTATTTTGATAATTTTATTTAAAGATAAAATTATAATTAAAAATAGATTCATTAAATGTGTACATAGAAAATATCTAGTGTGTAAAAATATAGTTACTCTTGATTCATCCCAAACACTTTTGTTTGTGTAGTTTTTACTCTTTTTACTTTTTTGGGGAAAAAAATAGGGACTTACATGTAGGTCCTATTAAGTAGACTTATTATCCAATAGGTCCTTTGATAATTAATGACATTTTTCATCATACACTATTAAAAAAAAAGTCACTAATTATTAATTTTCAGCGACAGTTTGAAAATTTTGTCACAAAAAATGTCACTTAAGTTTTAGTGATAGATTAAAAAAATCGTCACAAAAAAAGTCACTAATATTCAACTTTCAGTGACAGTTTGAAAAGTTCGTTGTAGAAAAATGTCACTAATTGTAAGTATTAACGACAATTTATTAAAATCATGATTAAAAAAGTCATTGATTGTCAATTTTTAGCAGCATATGTAAAAAATTGTCACAAAAAAATTATTTTTAGCAACAATTGTAATAGAACTTATTTTCAATAGGATTTGATGGGAATTATATCCAATTATTAGGATCTATCGATAATTTATTCGAAAAAAAGTTGGTTATGTGGCATTCCTAAACACTCCCTCACTACAAGAATTTTCACTTTTGGCGACTAAATTTTTGGTCGCCAAAAGTCATTTTTTTAGTCGCCTATAGCCTTTAGTGACCAAATTTTTTGGTCAGAAAATTAGTAACCAAAGTGTAGTTGAGAAAGCTAATTGGCGACTAAACTTAATTTAGTCGCCAAATGTGTTCATTTGCCGACCAAATATTTAGTCGCCAATAGGTTGGAAAATTAATTAAATAATACATTTTTGCCGACCAATTTTTTTGTCTCCAAAAGCCAATGATTTAGTTGCGGAAAATTTTTTAGCTACTAAATTTTTTAGTCGCCTAAATCAAATACTAGTGTTTTGGCTACTAAAATTTTAGTCGCCTAAAGTCAATCTTTTTTGGCTACTAAAATTTTAGTGGGCAAATACTATTTCTTTTGGCTACTAAAAATTTAGTCACCTAAACTTCCACATTTTTGGCTACTAAAAATTTAGTTGCCTAAACTCCCACATTTTTGGCTACTAAATTTTTAGTCGCCAAAAGTATTTTTATTCTTTAACTTTTGTTTTTAGCTACGAAATATTTTAGTAGCCAAATGTTTGATTTCCTTTTAGCTGCAAAACTTTTAGTAGCCAAATGTTTGTTTTTTTTTTTTTTTTTTTCCAAATTTTTTTTTGTTTTTTTTTTTTTCCTCTTTTTTTTGGCTACAAAATGTTTAGTCAGCAAAAACATGATATTATGTTTTATTGCAAATATTATAATGTGTCCATAACCTGTCCGTATTCCATGTAACCTGTAATACACATATAAATAAAATGATACATAAACTATCAATCATTTCACAATCTGCATCCGTATACAAAAAATAAATTACTTTAACTGTCCAAGTACATACAAACCAACTATTGTCCAAACTAAAATAATAATTTCATACAACATATAGAATTATACAAAAAGTAAAGCCCTCCATATACAAAAATTACATTTACTATACCATGTGAAATGACCATTTGGCATGGTACAAATTACCATTGTAATCTGTACCACGACAAAAGGTGATGTATGTACTAAGCCAAAAGTACATTTATGTACCACGACAAAAAATCATATATCTGTAAGGCGACAAAAGGTGATCTAGCTACCATGCTAGTAATTATCTGTTCGCTGCCAAAAGTTTTCTATATCAGTAATAGTTAACTGCACAAAAGCCGGAGACGACAAAAGTATTACTCCCTCCGTCCCAAAATATTAGTCCCTTATTCCATTTTTCATTGTCCCAAAATATTAGTCCCTCTTCAAAAATCAAGTACAAAAATAATATAAATTTCCTATTTTACCCTTCTTTTAAATTAATAAACAACATAAAAAGTACAATTATGCATTGATATTCTCAAAAAATGTACTATCAAAAGGATAATTTTAGAAAATCAACTTTTTTCAAATGCAATAATTATACTACCAAAAAAAGTTGGATTCCCCAAAAGGGACCATTATTTTGGGACGGAGGGAGTATATTACTTCTATACAAAAGTACAATTTCTTCTCTATATACCAACATATCTCTGGAAGTCCACGCAACAAAGTCATCTACAAAAAACAAAAAAAACATTAGAATTGGAACAAAAAATGCCCAACTTCATGAATGAATTTGGCAACAAGTGACAAATAAAAATAGGTGAGAAGCAACCTTCCATGATGAATCAATTATCAGTCTTTCTAAAGTCTTTTGTTATAAGGAACAATGTTAAATGCAGAACAATCATTACTAAATCTTTCATTAGTAACATAAAGCTAATGTAACAATCTTCTATTTGTATGCAACATGTATCCAAATTCTGTGGCTAAACCAATATCAAAGCCCAATGTGAATAGAAATTATTCTTTTTACCAACTTCACCATTATTTGTTTGCAAAAGGCACTTGAATCATTAGATTGGATATAAAACCATCGCTGCTTATTAATGTATATCAGTGCCATTTCAGAAAGGATATTAGAACATGTGATAAAAATAATAACAAAAATAAATTTCAATCATAATAGGAAATATGTAGAAATATATGTTGAGACACTTATAAATGGTTCATCAAAGAAATAATACTTGATATCTTATGATGTACATGGCCTCAGAAACACCATGAGCATGTTTCATACTTGTATGAAAGCTTAAATATAATACAACACACGTGTGCACGTTCAAAAAATTAGCAAGTTTAAAACAAGGCGTAAACTGAGTTCATATTGGTTTCAAAATATTTTTCCCATAATTTTCCATTACTATATATCTCCAATACATTCTGTCAGTTGTCACAAGTCCTATTTGTAATGGGGAAGCTGCCCGTGAGAGTCAGACGGAGGTTCGGGGGCTGTTTTGAAGTTTCGCCCCTGAAACACCCTTTTCCGATTAAGTTTTGGGCGTATTCGGCTCTAAATCCCAACTTACGGGTCCGAATGACATTCCGTTAGTTGTCGCAAGTCATATTTGGCATGGGGAAGCTGTTCGTGTCGGCCACAAGGCGGTTCGGGGGCTGTTTTGAAGTTTCGCCCCCGAAACACCTTTTTTCGACTAAGTTTTGGGTGGATTCGTCTCTAAATCCCAACCTACGGGTCTGAATAACATTCCGTCAGTTGTCACAAGTCCTATTTGGCATGGGGAAGCTGTTCGTGTTGGCCACACGGCGGTTCGGGGGCTGTTTTCAATTTTTGCCCCCGAAATGCCATTTTTCGACTAAGTTTTGGGCGTATTTGGCTCTAAATCCCAACTTACAGGTCCGAATAACATTCCATCAGTTGTCACAAGTCCTATTTGGCATGGGGAAGGTGTTCGTGTCGGCCATACGGCGGTTCAAGGGCTGTTTTGAATTTTCGCTCCCAAAACGCCTTTTTTCGACTAAGTTTTGGCGTATTCGTCTCTAAATCCCAACCTACGGGTCCGAATAACATTCCGTCAGTTGTCACAAGTCATATTTGGAATGGGAAGCTGTTCGTTTCGGCCACACTACGGTTCGGGGGTTGCTTTCAATTTTCGCCCCCGAAATGCCCTTCTTCAATGGATTCGGAACACATTATACAATTACAACTTCTCCAGGATAGAAATTTAAGTATTATGCTATCATGAGAGGCATTGTTATTTAGGTCCAAATACCTAGCTTTAATGGAATTAGGACCAAATATCAACAATTTTACAAACAAAATTGCTTATTTGGTTACAGGACAAGACCCAAAGTCAAGACAAACCAAATTCCAAGAAGATTGCTTAATGTATTACAAATGCAAATCTAAAAAAATGACTATATGTATGTCCTTGATTTTGTAGTAAGATTGAGACTCCCTTAAGTTATTTAAATGATCCCCCTGAGTATAGACAATCTAGGTCAACCTTTAAGAATCCTAGGAACACTCAGAAATGGAAACAAGGTGGTCAATCTAGATCAAGAACATTTATAATGCTTGTATTATTATAGACCCTACTGATATGTATAATTCTGTTGAAGGA
This sequence comes from Camellia sinensis, assembly GCF_004153795.1. NCBI lineage: Eukaryota > Viridiplantae > Streptophyta > Magnoliopsida > Ericales > Theaceae > Camellia > Camellia sinensis. Next base: position 229,886 of record NW_021026158.1, read on the forward strand.
GCTGATGATGATTCAGATTGTGAACCTTGTCAATCAAATGGTCTACATGTTCTGACCAATAAGTTAAATTATTATCTTAACCAATCAACCACATTCAATCCTTACGAACAAAAATGACTAAGTTTACCCCTTTTTCTTCCTCAAAAGAGTTTAAGTTAAATACAGATTGTGAACATCGTTGGATACCTGAAAAAGGTAATTCTAACCAACCTTGCCATATTTGTTTTAACTACCCAGCACCAAAATTACGGACCCAATGCACAAAACGTTTTTAGGAAGGCTGTATTAAATGTATTGAAAATAAATACCAATATATTATACCTAGCAAACCTGATGTCTCTTGTTATGGTATACCCAATGCATAGTATTGTTTAGTGAATAAGTAAATCTAAGTGTGTATAAGTGTTAGTATGATACGAATGAAATTCTTCTTACCAAATACGACGATGCCCGTCTGAACCCTCATACAGTGTTGATAGTCGTAAAACCACAAAGTTCAAATGATTTAGTTGTTCTTGTTGCGCCTCCCTTGCTTTTTTTTCTTCTTCCACTTTTTTCATCAACTCCTCTCTCTCTCGTCATCTTTTTACGATCTCTCTAGCGCACTTCTTTCTCTTTCATTAAATTTTCTTGAAGAACATCAATCTCAGATCGCATTGCCTCCATTTGTTTGTCACGAGATCGTGCCGCAATATCAGATGGTGAATAGGGTCGTGGGCCTATCCCAAATCCACATAAGTAATTCTTTCTCTGTCCAAGCACTTGCCGTGAGAGTTCTTCATGTGCCAATGGGATCCCTGCATCCGTGGTTGTCGCTTGTAGATTCACCATCGCATCCTGTCATTACCAAAAAAAGTAGACTATTCAACAACGGCACAAAGAATCACATGCAATTTTGTGCTAAGATAGACATTAATATTGTGACTGTAGGCGAAAAACGTTTACTCTTTACATGTAGCTCACCACATTTGGGATCAATCCATTCGTTTGTTTTCTTCGATTTGTGTGATTTTGAATAAAATTCCAGAAAATCCAACTCCCAATTTTCATCTGTCTGTTAGTTTCAAATAAAATTAATTCATCACAATAGTAACCATGACTTTCATCCTACTTATATAAGTGATGACAAATCTGTTCCAAATGTATATAACTTACCATGAGCGACATTACTATTGAAAATGAGCGAGATCCACTGGTGTGATTGTATGGTAGAAAACTCCGGTTTGCCTTACCAGCTTTAGAGCATTTCTAAAAAAAGAATTATTCAAGAATTAGTACATATCAATGCATAATACACAAATAAAACAATAGAGTCGTTTATATTTGTTTGTTACCAAATGAGATTCATTCTTCCAAGCCACATCAATCACGTGTTTTCAATCATCCAAGAAAACTCCTTTAAGTGGATGACTATATGGGTCATCAACACCCTTTTCTACAAGTTTTTCGTAGTGTTGCTTTAGGGTGTACCTCCAGTCCTTGTACAAGAGATACGCCTTCGTATCAACGATCTCTTGAGCTTGTTGATCAGTATGGAAATCCTCACCAATTTCAAGCGTGTCCTGCAAGCATAAGTGTATGACGTATTACAAAAATGGAATGCCGCAATTGGAACTTTACATAATGGAGACATTTAGTTTAAGGTCTGAAATTACTAGCACAACCTGTACTACAACATCTTTGATACTCTGATCAATTTTCTTCCATGACTTTACTCCCTTAAGGGGGCACAATCGCCTTATCTGCAAGCCCAACTCATTTGTGGCAGGTATGGCATTCCCTCCAGTGAGTGCATTCAGCATGCGATTGACATATACATGTAGCTTCTCCCTTTTTTTTTTTCTTGCAAGCCTTTTTTGCACTCTTTTTCCGACTGTAGGACTGCGTACACGATTTGAGTTACTTTTCCCTAGTCAAGAAGGGGCAACAAGTGTAAGGCCTTTACATGCAATTAGTTCCCCAAACATATAATGAACAATAATTAATACTAAATTTAGCAATCATCCAAGCAAATTTTGTAAGGGATTATAATTTTTTAAGACATGCAAGACTTGTTCTTCTAGATGACATAAAATCTTGCTTCAGTCAAGTAAAGTGATCTTTAGGGGCCGAAACACACCTACAAAACTAAAATGGTCTTATTTACGCCGTGCGCCTGTGTCTCTTCCACAAATGTTTGTGTGTCATCCTACGGTTGTGTCTTATCGGATAAAGTCTGTGGTGTGACAATGACAGGTACAAATGTTCCCGAGGGTGATGCTATGGGGTCAGTTGCTATTTTCTTACGCCGCCCTGTTTTCGTCCCAAGAACCATGCTCGTACTTGGAAAGTAGAAGCAAACATGATATATTAAGTAAACGCATCACATGCATCATCGATATTAAGTAAACGCATCACATTGCTATATCTGAACATAGAATTCTTTATATCCATAAAATAGTTGCAGGAGCACTGCAAACTGTGTCTATGCATCACTAGGACTCAGCTTTGTGCTAATTTCATATTACAAATGGAAATCAAAAAGAATATCTATTGGCTATAATTATGGTAAAACTAAATGCAATATAACTAGTATTTTGCCGCCAAATATTGTTTCATAATTATAATTAGTTACATTAGAAATGGCATCAGCAACATTCAAATAAATTAATCACCATTCAAGTCCTCCCATCATTAACTTTGAGATGAACCTACAAATTTCTAACAACAAAACAACTGAAGAAAATTGCAGTAGGTTTTGATACTTCAAAACCAACATGAATGGACATGAAAATCTCTAGAAATACAGGAATTAGGTAAAGTATCTATTAAGTTTCTTCCATAAACAAATTAACAACATGCGATTTAACAATAATTTCAACGAGTATATACTTAAATTACCTTGATGCCTAAGTTTAATTAAACCACTCATTAAAATCGGTGCATTAATAAATCTTCCCAAAACATACAATTTCAGAGGTTTCACTTTGAGAGTAGTTTCAGCAGCAGGTTTAATATGTAGCCAGAAACATCAATATAGAGAATGAGAAACCCAAACACAGTATTTTGAATATCATAGGGCTTCGCTTGACTTATTAAGGAATAAAAAAATGAAACAATGAGAACAATCACCTTATATTGAACTGTCCAGCACAAAAGATCGTCAATAATCAAACGTTCAACCATAAAATGCTCACTGGCAGTGTTATTTACACAAGTACTATGCTCAATGCAACCATCATTGTTCAACCTGAGGTGGTAACCTCAAACAATTTGTGGAGAACTTTTTGTCATGACAGGAGTATGAAGAGACCTTTTTAAAAAAATGTAGATAAAGGAAGGAAAGAAAGATATTAGGCAAGATAATAATTATATATACAAGCCGACCCTATTTGTTAGGACTTAAGGTTTGGTTTGGTTTGGTTTGGTTATAATACTTATACATACACAGAAATCGCATAATCAGAAGCAGATGTTAAGTAATGGCTGACAAGAAAGCTAAAAATACAACATAGGAATCAACTCATGACCTTGTCAAGAACAGAGTTCTCATCAGAAATGAACCGGTTCTAAAACGATAAAAAAAGACCATTCTATCTACATTATCAAAAAAGAAGCATTGCAAAAGAAACTTGAGCCATGTGCTACTATGCATTTAAAATCACATAAATCAAACACAAATAGTGAGATAAAACATTACATGTAGAAAAATCCATAAATGTTATGCAATTGTTAACTAAAAATAATACAAGTATAGAACTAATTATAGAACCTCAAATGTTTCTTGAGTAGGGCTTCATCTAAGCCCTAAGGGTAAGAAGAATAGATACATATGATTTGTAGAAATTGTCATACTCTCTTGAAAGAGACCGTGGAAAAAAAAACTTTCTCTACACACTCTCCTTCAGTGTTTCTCCCCATTTGATCAACCCAACCTTTCTATTTATAGAGAAAATACATGTACAAATTCATTCCTCTCCAAATATTTAAGGACTACTGTATACTCATGCCTGAAGGCATGGTGTAAATAAAAATAAGTGAACAAAAATAAAAAAAAAAATTAAATAAACAAAAAGGAAACTAAAAAGAAAAAAAAAGGGGGGGGGGGGAGAAAATGAAAAAATAAAAAGAAAAGGAGGAAGGTGGGATCATAGGATCATTCATGGGATTATTCATGGGATCATGTGAGGGTGGGTGAGAAAAAGAAATTACAAATACCAGGTTATCAGATTTGTTCTTCAATTGAGCTAAGTAGGGGTGGGAAAGTATCCACCAAATCTACCAAAATCAAACGGCCTGAACCAATCTTGTGGTACCTACTTATGCGACGTGGTTGTTGCTTGTGAAGCCTATGTTTGAGAACTCACTATTTTTCGAGGTTAGTGCCTCCTTTTTGTGTGTTTGTGTGTGGGTGTTTTGGAGAAAGATCCATGTTAAAGTGGAGATAGAATGAAAACCTTTGTAGGTTGTTATACTGCTCGTGCTAAGTGAATTTGATTGCACACACATTTGTAAAATAAAATATATAACTTAGATTTCACGGAAAGAAATAAAAGAACTAAAGACATGATTATACGTAGCATTTCTTCCTCTTATTTGTTTCAAGGGTCCATAAGAAGATTGCTAGATCATAATTTTTGGTCAAGTAGTAACTGTTAAATAGTTTTATTGGTGTGACAATAAATTATAATCAAAATTATCAAAGTGAAAAATAATACTAAATAGTACACAGTAAATAAAATAGACTGATTAGCAATATATGGGAACTGAAAATAATTTATACCTTATGAGGACTACTTTTTCCCACAAAACTTTGTAGCTGGAATAAATATATAATTCCATATCAGTTCCAATAAAAAGGCCATTAAAAAACATGAAAGCAAGAGAAACATTATTATCTCCAATGCAAGCTGGTTTCAGTTAAAAGTACTGTGCAAAATGATAAAGGGATATCAAAAGTCATTAGTGATTTATGTCAGGCAAGCATGTAGCTTGACAATTGAAAAAAGTAGGAAGGACTAAACTAGGTAAAACTCTAATGTCTGCCATCATTCGCACAGAGATGCAGCCTTCACAGCTGAACATATTTTCTCAAACTTGCCTGCCAACATTTTACAATTTGCCCAATTAATGGCTTCGTGTGCATGGTGAATTCAGCATACATGAAAAAGATGAGGATCAATTACTCATCTTCTTTTCTTTTTCTTTTTTTCTCCTTGTACATTTGAGGAAAGAGGGGAATCAAACCATAACCTCCTAATGATGTAAACTGGTTCTCGCCACTGCCTAACTCCAGTGGTTAAAGATAAATTATGCTGTCCACCCCAAAGGTTTGGCTTCAATACACTTGCTACCCTATGGTATTAATAATTACATTGACTTCCTCTATTTGAGAAATCATGTTATAGATTTCCTCTTGTTGTGTCACGACCCAAACCCGCCACTATAGGTTTAGCATCGTAACCAGCCAGTAATCCTTGGATTACCGAAGGCCTCTGAACAAATTAACAAAATTAAGGGGCTAGCGGAAGCAAATACATAAATATAGTTGTCCAATGAGCTGTGCTGACTTATATGAAACGGAATATTTAAAACTTTATATACATAATCAAAATTCATTCATACATTATACCCACACACAATATAGTATCTTAAGTCCAGCCAACAGAATTAAATCAAGTCATACATATACACAGAATCAACAGGACTTGAACACAGGACACTTCGGGAACCTCCACGTGAGGCACAATGGTTGGCTGACAACGGAACACAGATCCAGACAAAAGCCTTCAGGCTCAGGCTCCAAAATGCTCACCTATATATATATATATATACACACAATGAGCTAAAGCCCAATGAATAATATTAAGGTAAAGGGGTTAGTGAACGAAATCCGAATATATCATAAGCAGAAAACAGACCAGAGCATAATCATTCTCTTATCAGAACATAGTAATGGTACATCCCATAGAACACATCACAGAATGTCTTCCGACTAGAGTAATTGGTTCCGGATACCGATTAAACACATATCACCACAATGAAGTGGCTAACGAGATCTCGTAATTACTTATATGTCATGGACCCGCATTTTCATGCCATCCCCCATGACTTGGGACTATCTATGAATGCCATAATAGATTTTAAACTTGGAATATTCGTTCACGAAAACAGATATCATTTCAGAAATCAGAACTTATCATATTTCATTTGGAACGTAATTCATATGAACGTATCTTTACAATAACGTTACTCACAGTGGTTCCAGCAATGGTCAATCAACCCTTGAGTCTTGACCTACAACCACAAAATACATAACACAAGCATGTCTTATCATTACACATTCAAGTGGCCATTAAGGCTTAGCTTTCATTACATTGGTTCTTATTCTTTCTTATCACATTGCCTAAAACACACACATTTGTAGTCTCGGAACTTGGTACATTCTTTTCTTAGTGTGTTTCTAATCCATAACCTCATTACTATGGCTTAATTAAGGCTTAGGAATGACTAAGATGCAATGAGGATGCCAAAACATGCCTTGGAACACTTAGTCAAATTTCTGAAAATAAGGTCCACGCTCGAGTGTAGCTTTCCTCGCTCGAGCGGACATGCAAAATGTGAATGGTCGCTCAAGCGCACATTCCTTCGCTCGAGCGATCTGTAAAAGACATGAAACTTCTGGGAGCTTGCAATTCACGCTCGAGCGGACTTTTGGTCGCTCGAGCGGAGTGCACGCACTCAGAGTGGTCGCTCGAGCGTGAACTCCCACGCTCTAGCATAGATGCAAATTCTGGAATTTTCAGATTGCACCTTCAAGCTCAAAACTCGAATTCCAACCTTCAAAACACATCTCTTGGGCCCCAAAACTTGAGATAACATAGTAAACTTGTAAAACATGATGAATTAAGAATTATTTCATAAAATCATAGCCCAAGAGTTTGTTAAAAACTCACAATTTCAACTTAAAACATGATGAATGTTCATGAACACAACATGTATGAATTTTTCTTGTATCAAACTTCTCAAAACATGATCAAACACCACAAAACAACTAGAAACTTGATAATTTCCCCAAATGAAGATGGATTTCAAACATGCATAAGAGAATTCTTAGAAATCATGCTCAATTTGTAAGAAAATGGACATGCATGCATGAATTGCAACTCAAATCTTTATTCTAAGCTCAATATACACATTCAAACTCATATTCTTGAAGAAATTTCATGTTAAATGACTTAGTTACACAATCTAGAGGTTGTAATCTTACCTAGAGTCTTGAATTACTCTTGTTCTAGCACAATCTTTGATCAATTCAAGCTATAGCCTTCAATTCTTCTACAATCTCTTCCTTTCTCTCACTAGAATTGTGCTCCCTCTCTCTCTAAAATGTCTCACCAGATTTTTCCACTCAAGGGAGATGAAAGAAATGAACTCAAAAATGAGCTTAAGGGTTACATATAAGCTTATGGTGCTAAAACACTTTAATTAGAACATAAGGCTAACCAAACACGACTTAACGAGTCAGACTGAATCAATTTTTAATAAAATTTACCATATGGTTCTAAAAATTCCAAATAACACATTGGTGTCGTCAATTTCGGTTTCGGATACCGATAAGGCTTTCAATTTACATATTAAAGTGAAATTTCAAACAAATATTTCTATAAGTAACAGATAGAAAGCCAAAATCATACAAAGTGCAGAATAAACACATAATTTATTTTAATCCTCTCATTAACATCATTAAATACGGATTAGTGGCTAATTACGGATAGGGGTTGTTACATGTTGCTAACTGACCATTGGTGATAAAAATGAAATATGATGACATCATATTTTGAAATTTCGAAATGCCTACTTTGATATAAGTTATAACTAGCCCAAATGATGACACATGTCACTCTAAGCCAGATCATTTATCACCACCACTTCTCTCTCCACATATACATTAATTGGACACAGCAACTCCATTACCATTGTCAAAGGTGGAGGGCGTGGGATTCATCAATGTTGAGAGGGTTGTGATGATTATGTTGAGAGGGTTGTGATGATTATGTTGAGAGGGTTGTGATGATTATGTTGAGAGGGTTGTGATGATTATGTTGAGAGGGTTGTGATGATTATGTTGAGAGGGTTGTGATGATTATGTTGAGAGGGTTGTGATGATTATGTTGAGAAAAAAAGGTTTTGGGTGCTAAATTGGAGGAAATAATAAGGGCTTTAATTCATAAAGTTTAAAGAATAAATTGACATCATCTGTTAATAGTATTTCCAACAAAGTCTAACAAGGGTGGTCAATGTAGTTTTTATATGGTAGGGTCAATGAGAGTATTATGGCCAAACCTTAGGAGTGGTTAGTGTAATTTAGCGATAAAAAATTCTTTTACCTTCCCTTTTTCGACTAAGTGAAAAGAACATGGTCAAATTGTTACCCATCTTACCCAAACCTATATCAATTTAATAGAGAGCATGAGTGAGACAAAAAAAAGGGTTTAGAAAAGAAAAAAAAAATGCTGGAGTCCCCATCTAATAATGAACTTAGTCATGATTATGCAATTATTAAATTCAAGAGAATATTGCATGATATTGATCAAAATGCTAATTATTAGAAAAGACTCTTAACTAAATAATGATTTCTTGTCATATTGCTTTTTCAGTGCATCAATCTATGAAATTCCACTCCAGCATTACAACGTAATGCAAGCTTAGTCAATCGTTCCCAACAAAAGTTCATTCCTTCTACCTTATTCTTCACAAATTAACTTCCAAATTCAAAATAATTATAATCTGTTATGGTCACAAACACTAGAACCATCCAACCTTATTGAACTCTAAACCCACAACCTTTCTTGGCCCTAAAACTACTAAAAATTCAAGTGTTGACAGCATCATCCAAGTTTCCTAAACTATCCTACGTCACAATTTAGTCAGAACAAAATGTGTATATGGACCCAGGAAAGAGTGTATTTATTACCAATGAATCCTTTGAGTAGTATAGAATGCGAGGCAAACTTAGGATTGTGGTTGCAAACCAATTAGTAACAACATCAACAGAAAGCTCTCCCTCATACCTGCATCAAACAATCAAAACGATGTTAAAATTTCCTTTAGAATCCATCAAGCAGAAAATTATAAGACAAATCCCATAATATATGTATATATGTATGTATACATATATATATATAGAGAGAGAGAGATTGGATTGGGCATTAATAGAGAGAGACAGAGACAGACAGATATGAGCTATTGTTGGAAATTTTTAATCAATTTTCGAATTACATATTTGAATGATTACAAATTGCTTAAAAATTGATTTTGGATTGTTCATTCAAATATCATTCACGCACATTAAACATCAATCTACGGGTCTGAAATGGGGGAAACACAGAAAGGGGGAGACAGAGAGAGAGAAAGAGATGGAGAGACACAAAGATAGACAAAGACATAGATACACTGTTTCAGAGAGCTCAAGCGAGAGAGCGAGAGAGGCACAGACGGACTGAGAAGCACAGAGCAAAAGCGAGAGAGACAAAGACAGAGACAGAGAGAGCGAGAGAGAGAGAGAGAGAACCTGTGATTCAAGGGTTGCGACGGTGGTGATTGGCGCCGGTGGCGGTGGCAGTGGCCGTATGTGCGGGGGCTGAGTTACTGTGAGATGGTGAGATTTGTGAGATTTGGTGAGATGTGTGTGATACAATGTCGTTCAGTATGTGCTATTGTTGCCTATACATCAACATCAACGCGCGCACATCACTTAATGAAGTGGTGCGCGAGTTGAAATTTCAACTTTTACCGACTAAATTGTAATTAGTCGGCAAATGAGTGAATTATCAGGCTTTAGCGACAAAATTTTTGGTCGGTAAAAGCCCATTTGGCGACTAAGCACTGTTTTAGTCGGGGAAAAAGTGAATATTACCGATTAAATTTTAATTTTTTAGCCTAAATTGTACACCATCAACGACTAATATACTATTTAGTCGCTGAAAAGTTTAATTTTTGCCTTTTTAGTCACCAAAAATTATACTTTTGGCGACTAAAACATTTTTAGTCGTCAAAATTAGTCGGCAAATGTGCAAATTCTTGTAGTGCCTACATACTCTCTCTCCATCTCAAATTGCAAGTTTCAGTGCCATAATATCATTTTGTATACAAATTACATACTGCCTCCATATGTGATAGAGTTAGAAAATTAGTTCAGAGGGACATTTGTTAATTATAATTTCAAAAAAATAAAAATAAAAATAAAAATCATAATCAACAACAATAAGATAATAATAATTTTTTTTACTTAATATTGAGCACAAAATCTTAAATATTTAATTCAAATTTTTTTTAAGATATATATTGTAACAATTGACTTTGAAAAAAAATCATAATTGAAAATATGATGATTACTTGTATCTTGTGTATTGTGAATATTACAAAATAATCTTGTATACATAAGTCTTATGATAGACAAATAAAATTTTTGTACAAAATTTGAGAAAAATTTAGTATAACAGGGCTATCACATCTTGATATTTAGTATTGCTAATCAATGGTAAAATAATATATGGAGGGTCAATCTTACTTGCCAAGTGTAATTAACAATCTAATGAATTTCACATCAGCATAATCAGATTAACTATATTTGCATATCAATGATGATGTTGTATCACCATTACATTGATTTTTTCACAGAATTTTCATATATAATCATGTAAATTGTGATTTCTTTATTTTTAATCAAAACAACCATTATTATTTTTATAATTTTAAAAATGTCATTAAGAGATCACTCTACATGTTATTTATATATAATTTTTTTATTTATAAATCATTTTGCTTAGAGTTAATTGGTGAAAAATCTAAACCTATGGGACCATAGATTTAATATTTTTTTTTGTGATAAAGACACGAGTTGCATATCGTTGAAAAAACACAATCGGTGCTAGAAAATTTGTCAGCGCTAGAAAAATTATTAATAAATTGTCAAAAAATTAAAAAAATCATATCATATACATTAATTAATTAATTATTTTTCTCTCATGATTATCTATTTAATTAAAAAAATAATTTTGAACACTCTAATTTTTTTATCTCATAAAAAATTTTAAAAAAAAATCACCAAACGGGGACCATGCGAACGCGTGATGCGCATCGAGAACGGTCGTGTCGTGAGCTCGTGAGCCACGAGGTAGTAGCGGAAGCTAAAAAATAATTCACGACCATTCATAAGGTCTTCGAAAAATATGTCATGATAATGTCAGTGTACTTTAACAAAATAAAAAAAAATTAAAATATTGGTTAATCTCACCAATGACATGGGAAGACATATTAAAAGGATATTGAAAAAAAGCAAAAATGCTAGGCCTCAAGTTTTATCGAACTTGTGATAAAATATTTGGAGTGGTTAGTATTATCCATAAAAAAATGATAAATTATATTTTATCCTTTTTAAGTTTGGTGGATTATACTAACAATTTTTTGTAATTTGAGACTTGTATCAATTTGATTTTAAACTTTTCAATTGTGATATATTTGATTATGAATTTTGAATTTTATTTTAAGCAAGGAGAATCAAATATGTTTCTTTTACAAATGGTCAATTTCAAAAGAAAAGTTATCATATAACTTATTGTGTATTGATTAACTTGTATGTTATTTGAAATGTAATAGTTTTTTTTTAATGAATAATGCTAAAACTTTTTTAGTTGTAAAGTTCTGATCGATTTGATTTTTAGATTATATTTTTTAGAAAATTTTATAGGAAACTAAAAATTAAATTGGTGAAAAAAATTAAAAACTCATCATTTTTATATAATTTTATCTTTTGGGAAAGTAGAAATAATTTTTTAAATAATTTTTTTGATATTTATTTTGGTTAAATTAGTTTTTATTTTTTCAAAAGTCAAATATTGTGACAACTTTGATGTCATTATTAAACCAATCCATTAAATTAAAAAATTCAAAACTAAAAACATTTCATATATTAAACGTATCAAATACAAATTAAAAGCCTAATAACCATATATTACATGATAACTATCAAAAAATATCTGTTAACAACAAATACATTCATCTGTTACATGATAACCATCGAAAAAAATCAACAAAAATAACTACTCATTACATGATTATCATCCAAACACATACTAAAAATTAATTTAGTATAAATAAATAAATATGTAAAACATTTATTATTTTTATATAATTTCATCTTTGGTGGATAGAAATAATTTTTAAAAATTCAATAATAATTTTTGACATTTATTATTGTCAAACTAGTTTATATTTTATCAAATTGACGACTTTGCATTTGAAATTGAACAATATATCTTCAATTATCCTTATTTGGGGCAAAATTTAAAATTCAAAATCAAATGTATCACAATTGAAATCATGAACCAAAGTGACATAAGACCCAAGTTACAAAGATCGTTAGTGTAATTTGCCCTTTTGTGTTTAATTTTTTATTTTTGCCTTTAAAGTTTATTTTTTTCACTTTGACTTTTTATATTTTAATTTACTCCTAAAACTGGTTTATGTTCAAAAATAGATGGAAAATGTCACCTTAACTGTCACATAACATAGAAGAATATTTTTATATAAGGATTTGGGTTTGTGTCAAAGACGTAAGTCATATACAATAAAATATTTTTATATCACGTGTTTGTCAATGTGTCATTTTTAATTTAATTTTGGACATAAATTAACTTTTGGAATAAATTGAAAAAAACTTAAAATTTCAAGGGCAAAAGTGGAAAAAAAAATTTAAGGGTCAAAATAAAAAATATGACCAAACATAAAGGGGACAAAGTATAATTTAACCAAAAAAATAATATTACAATAATTATATATTTAGTTTACTATTCATTTGATATAATTATATATATATACATATATTTAGGGAAATTTATTATAATTATACTGATTGAATAAATCTGTCACTTTTATCTTTAACTAGTGGTTGATACGTGGAAACATGTGCAATTGTAATTAGTAACAAAATATTTTATTATATTATGTGTTACTCATCAAGTGTAAGAGCCTTTTTTATTAGAATAATGTTTGAGGGCTGAAATTAGGGGCTCGAATTTGGCTCGAAACTTAAAACGACGTCGTTTTGGGTTTTAATTTTTTTTTTCTTCCTTTTCTTTCTCTTTCTTTTCTTCTTCTTCGTTAAACACAGGAGAAAAGCAGAGACGAGAGAGAGAAACAGAGTCGTTGTCGTCGCAGCTCGTCGGCCGATCGTTGCAGCTCGTCGCTTGTCGGCATCGCAGCCCCACTTTCGCCTCTGCCTCTGCCTCCACCCGTCACCGCCTCCGCCTCCGCCCTATTTTGTTGGCCCCTCCAATCTAGTTCTTTTTCTCCTTCTTCTCCTCCTCCTCCTTCTTCTCCAGTCGAGTCCCTATATTCGGGCTCTATAATGAGGTTGTTTTTATTAAACTCAATACGAAGTAAATTTAGCTAAAGCTCCAAAGCATTAATCTAATTTTTTATTTTAAATTGAAAAATGGACACTTGGAAGCCTAAGGAGAAAAATTTCATAACATTACCAATAGTATTCACTTTATAATAGTATAGATAGATTAATACAATGATGATATATCATATTATAAATTAAATGTGATATATAAACATTACTTTTTAAGGTAAATAAAAAAAAATTCCAGGATTTGGCCCTTCTAACAAAATAAATTATAAAATTTTAATTTTATCAATTTATACCATAATCTTTTGATTTTTTTTTAATATAAACTGTATGCCTATTTTTATTAAGTAAAACTGACGGAAAAAGTTATTTTATGTACATAATAGTTAAATTTTTTTAATCAATTTTTACTCAATGAAAATAAGCTAATGATTTAGATCTAAAACAAATCAAAAAATTAAGATTTAAATTGACGAAATTAAAAATTTAAGACTTATTTTTCTTACAAGGGTCCAACGTTGAGTTTTTTTTTTTTTTTTTGTAATTTCTTTTTTTTTTTGTAATTTCTCCTTACTTTCTTATATTAAAAAGAAGAAGATAAATGGTTAAAAAACGAAACAGTAAATGATTTTTTTAATATTGGAGAGAAAAATAAAGAGTAAATAATTTTAAAAAAAATTATGAGAGAAAACATAAAATAATAAATAATTTAAGAACAAAAAATAAAATGGCTAGTGAATAGGGGTGGGCGCGGGTCGGTTGCGGCCACGGAACCTCCAATCCGCCATCCGTCTGCCAGATTGGCAAATTGAAGAAAATCAATCCGCATCCGTCCGCCAATCCGGCGAATGTGGATTGAGCGGATTGGCGGTTTGGCGGATGGATGCGAATCGGTTTGGCGGTTTAAAATTATATAAATTTTCAACATAATTCAACTTGTGCACTTCCTCAAACAAAAGAAAAGAAAAAGAAAGTAGTACAGTCAATGACTTAAAAAAGTATTACAATCACTGTATGCCTTATCCAAAGAAAAAAAGTTTGAAACTTTAGAATATCACGATCACTGCATGCCTCATCCATATATTACAATCACAGCATGATTCATCCCCATAAAGTATTACAATCTGTGATTCTTAAAATATAATAACAATTCAAACCATCAAAACGATGAACAGAGCAGTAGTAGAGATTGAATGTCTCTGTATTGTTACATCTACATATGTTTTTGAAAACAAAAACCAACCAGCATATATCATATTTTCTATTTATTATTTTTAGAGTTACATTTAAAAACTAAAAAATATATATGAATAATACGTTTATTTTTTTCAATTCAAAAAATATATTCTAGTTGAAAAAAAAATTTCAACAGAATATTTTAAACTCTTTTTCAATTGAAAACACAAACATAATATTTAAACAAATTGAAAATACAAAGTCTTATAAATTACTGGGGGTGCTCGCGATTTGGCGGTTTGGCGGTTCGGTTGCGGCCAAAAAATCTCAAATCCGCCATCCGTCCGCCAAATTGGCGGATTTGAGAAAATCAATCCGCAACCGTCCGCTCGTCATCACGCATCCGTCCAAAATGCGGCGGATCGGTTCGGTTCGGTCGGTTTTGGCGGATCGGTATATCCGCTGCTCACCCCTACTAGTGAATACTAGCTTAATACAAGTAACTAGTGACTTTAGGACATGCTATTTTAATTAACATTTTGACTAGTTTATTGGTGAGATTTTTCTTAAATTTGGTCAGCTATTTTAGCTAAATTGAAGGTTTAGCTAGCCTAATTTTGGATGCTCGTAATGGGAGATTTAGCAAATATTTTTATCAATTGTTTTTTTTTTGGGGGGTCTATGGAGAATTTTTTTAATCAAAAGGAAAAAAATAAAATGTTTTTACTTTTTGTCCTACCAAACTAGACAACCTAAAAATTAGACAAAATTTGGGGAAAAAAATGTGCTTTTCTATTTTTTTCTGTCTTTAACGAACTTTTATCTAATTGGTTCAAATTTTTTTTAGCAAATTTCATTTTCCCCATTGTGGTATGACCCGATTATGTTTGGCAAGTGATTTGTTGGTACTAAAAAAAGGCAAAATATTTATGATAAAAGCTTATTTAGAACAGAATTAAAAAAGCAAAAAAACAATATATTGTTTTATTTTATTTTTATTGTTATTTTTTGACAACAAGCTAGCCTATTAAAGTATATTAAAAGATTATTTTATTGTCATTTTATTGCATTACAAAAAAAAAAAAGGAAAGAAATTTAATAAATAGAAACATAGTCATTTGACCAAAAAAAAAAAAAAAAAAAAAATAAAAAACAAAAAAATCAAAAAGAAAACCCT
>NW_021026158.1:246503-310029 GCF_004153795.1 Camellia sinensis
ATTTTAGAATTGAATAGAATCTGTATGTTGCCTCCATTATCTCTTACAAATTTGGTTAACCTTCAGATGTTATAGTTTGATAATTGTGAGTTGCGAGACATAGCTATACCCAAGGATCTAAATAATAACCTTGAAATACTTAGCCTTCAAGGTTCTAATATCAAGGTTTTGCCATCAGAGATAGGACAATTGACTCGTCTTCGGTTGTTAGATCTGGGAAATTGTGAAAAGCTCACAGAGATTCCACAGGGTGTCCTATCCAATTTGTCTCGCTTGGAAGAATTATACATTTTTGATGCGTCTTGGAATTGGGAGGAAAGAAGCAAAGTGATTCTTGATGAGTTGGGGAAATTGACACAATTAACCACTTCACAGATTCACATACCAAATGTCATGCTATTGCCCAAGGACTTCTGCTTTGAAAACTTTATCAGATTTAAAATATCAATGGGTAAGGAATATGGTTTTTCTGAAACTTATTCAAAGTCGTATAAACTTCGGGGTGTTTCCTTAAGGGGCAAGTTAATCGTTTTGTTGATGAGAGCTGAAGAACTACATTTGAAAAAAATTGAAGGTTTACAAGAGGTGCTACATGACAGAGGTGGAGAGGGGCCTTTGATGGAACATCATGGACTAAATCCATCAAGCTTCTTCAATAATTTAATTAATTTAACAATTAAAGACTGTAGGTTGGAATATCTCTTCTCCCTGTCTGTGTAAGAGGATTTCCACGACTTCAGAGACTACAAATAGTTGATTGTGAGATGATGGAAGCAATAGTTGGAATTGAAGAAGAAAAAGATGAAGATGAACTCTCAAGTCAGGTAATTAATTTCAGTCAGTTGAAATATTTGGATCTCGTGAATCTACCCAAGCTCATAAGCTTCTACCCCAAAGTGGAGAAGATGTCAACATCTGAAGGAAATTCTTCTACCCAGGCACAATCTTTGTTTAATGAAAAGGTATGCTTTATCAATACCCTTTTCATTTGCTTTAATCCATTATATCTAGTTATTATAAAATGCTTTATGCATTAGGAATACAATCAAACAGTGGCAAATTGTTAATCCCTAAAAAAATCACCAAATTGTTGGTCACACAGTGGCAAGCATGAAATCATTACAACAAATTAAGATTTTAAAAATAAAAAATTATGAATAAAATTAATTCTTAAGAACAAAACATTTAAGTTGTCAAAAGTGTCGTTGTATATTTAGCAATGAAATTAGATATTTAGTGACGAATTATTATCATTTCTTGACCAAAATAGTCTAAAAAAGTGAACATCTTATGCATCAAATTGTTTTCTCTTAAAGTGCATTTATTAACCACATTTTTAAAATTTGATACAAAAGTCTGTTTTTTTACTTTTTAACAAAAATTAGTCCCTGAATGTTTCACCCATGATCCATACGAAGTAAATTTAGCTAAAGCTCCAAAGCATTAATCTAATTTTTTATTTTAAATTGAAAAATGGACACTTGGAAGCCTAAGGAGAAAAATTTCATAACACTACCAATAGTATTCACTTTATAATAGTATAGATAGATTAATACAATGATGATATATCATATTATAAATTAAATGTGATATACTAACATTACTTTTTAAGGTAAATAAAAAAAAAATTCCAGGATTTGGCCCTTCTAACAAAATTAATTATAAAATTTTAATTTTATCAATTTATATCATAATCTTTTGATTTTTTTGAATATAAATTGTATGCCTATTTTTATTTAGTAAAACTGACGGAAAAAGTTATTTTATGTACATAATAGTTAAATTTTTTTAATCAATTTTTACTCAATGGAAATAAGCTAATGATTTAGATCGAAAACAAATCAAAAAATTAAGATTTAAATTGACGAAATTAAAAATTTAAGACTTATTTTTCTTACAAGGGTCCAACGTTGAGTTTTTTTTTTTTTTTTTGTAATTTCTCCTTACTTTTTTATATTAAAAAAAAGAAGATAAATGTTTAAAAAACGAAACAGTAAATGATTTTTTTTAATATTGGAGAGAAAAATAAAGAGTAAAATTTTTTTTAAAAAAATAATGAGAGAAAACATAAAATAATAAATAATTTAAGATTAAAAAATAAAATGGCTAGTGAATACTAGTTTAATACAAGTAACTAGTGACTGTAGGACATGCTATCTTAATTAACATTTTGACTAGTTTATTGGTGAGATTTTTCTTAAATTTGGTTAGCTATTTTAGCTAAATTGAAGGTTTAGCTAGCCTAATTTTGAATGCTCATCTCCAACGCACTAGGCATATAACGCTTGTTAGGTAAAATGCCTAGTATGACTCACTTTGTTCAACTCCAATGCACTAGGCATGTGATTAGGCATTTTAGTTCAAATCACATTCACTAGCTACATGTAGCTAGCCTTTAAGGTTACGCAAAATGTATTTAATCATTAGGATTATTTCCCTCCATCTTTGTTGCTGATGTGGCATTTTATAAAATTAATAGTATTTGGACGAATAACTAAAATAAAGAGCATGATTGGAGCAGAAACATGAAATAGTTGATAGGTAAAATAAAATGTATACCTTATAGTAATGTTTAGATGGGTAAAATGCCTATTACCGTTGGAGATGCTTAATGGGAGATTTAGCAAATATTTTTATCAAATTTTTTTTTTGGGGGTCTATGGAGAATTTTTTTAATAAAAAGGAGAAAAATAAAATGTTTTTACTTTTTGTCCTACCAAACTAGACAGCCTAAAAAATTAGACAAAATTGGGAGGAAAAAAAAAATGTGCTTTTCTATTTTCTTCTGTGTCTTTAACAAACTTTTATCTAATTGGTTCAAATTTTTTTTTAGCAAATTTCATTTTCCCCTTGTGGTATGACCCGATTATGTTTGGCAAGTGATTTGTTGGCATTTAGAACAGAATTAAAAAAGCAAAAAAAACAATATATTGTTTTATTTTATTTTTATTGTTATTTTTTGACAACAAGCTAGCCTATTAAAGTATATTAAAAGATTATTTTATTGTCATTTTATTGCATTACAAAAAAAAAAAAGGAAAGAAATTTAATAAAGAATGTAGATAGATTTTTTTTCAACACCCCCCCCCCCCCAAAAAAAAATAATAATAATAAACAAAATAATCAAACAGTAAACCCTACTTGCCAAGTTAATAGATACAACTAAAAAAGCTATTTAAAAAGTGTTTGATAAACTACTAATTTTTTAACAATTTTTTTTTCTCTAAAAAACAAAAAGAGTGAAAAAGCTTATAAAATTCATTTGATGGAGATGCTCAAAGAGAGAGGAAAAAAAAGAAGTTACATATAGGTTAATACATGACATTGTTTTTTTTTTTTTGAATATGACTGAAAAAACACAATCGGTGCTAGAAAATTTGTCAGCGCTAGAAAAATTATTAAAAAAATTATTGTCACTAAAATGTATTTCTATTATGGAAAATGTCTCGTATCTCAAATTTTGTGGCTCAAAAGTGGCTCAAATGGCCAAAACGGTCGTTTTAGCCATTTGAGCCACTTTTGAGCCACAAAATTTGAGCTACGTAGTATTGTCGTTCAATTACAATGAAATAATGAATAAATAATTACAATATAAATCATAATTACATATGAAATTTTAAGAAAAAATTATTTATAAGTCCTATTATGGAGACTTATATTACATATGGCCCTATTAAAAAATTTATGTTCCCATAAATCCTGTGGGAAGTTTGTTGACACATTTACCCTCAATATTAGTTGTTAATATCATAAATAATAGCAAAACCATATATAATTGAATGTTACCATAGATCATATCTATATAAACATGACGTAACGTGACACTTACATAAACGTAATGTGACACTTATACGTAACGTGACACTTACATAAACGTAACGTGACACCTATGATCTATGGTAACATGCAATTTCTTATATAGAAAATTGCGTGACACCTATAAGAAATTGCATGTTACCATAGATCATATCGACATAAACGTAACGTAACGTGACACCTATGATCTATGACAACATTCAATTTCCTATATAGAAAATTGAATGTTACCATAGATCATATCTACGTAAACGTAACATGACACCTATGATCTATGGCAACATTCAATTTCCTATATAGGAAATTAAATGTTGTCATAGATCATACTTATATGAAACGTAACGTGACACCAACATAAATCAGCAACATTTTCACATTCAATTTAAAAAAATAAAAACTCATTAAGTTTGCGAAGCGTAACGTGACACGTTACGTTACGTTTATATAAGTGTCACGTTACGTTACGTTTATATAGGTGTCACGTTACGTTACGTTTATGTAAGTGTCACGTTACGTTACGTTTAGGACTTGAGACTTTATAAAAAATTACACAGGAGTTAGTCTACCATAAACATCTGAAAAAGACTTATAAATAAGTCTCCCAAATTTTAAAGTGGAAAAAAAAATCTCAAATAAAACTAAGAAAATAAATCCACACATAAATAAAAAGAAACAAACACTTCTACTAAATTAAGTGCAAAAATTATGACCAGTGCGTCATTAGTTTTCCATTGTCATTTTGCTGAGTAAACTAACAATATAAAATTAATAAATTCTATTATATCAAGTAATCACATTGAAATTTATTACCACATAGCAAATGTATAATGGTGGGTCCAAGTTGACAACTTCTTTTTTAACATTTTTATTAATTTTTTTTCCTTTAGTATAATTTTTGTCTTTAAAATTCACTTTTCCTGCTAGACTTGATGAATTTTAAAAAAATAATAAAAAGGTTGTTTTTTTCCTCCTACATGGTTCTGAAAAGTAAAATGAAAAAAAAAATTATGAAAATTACAAAAATTACCATAAAACCAAAATTTTAGAAAAAAAAAAATGTGACATTTTTTTACTATCGTAAATAGATAATTAAGGTTTTCTTCAAAAAACTGACTTTCTAACTACAATTAAGTTTATAAAAATGTTAATGCTAAAAGGTTAATTTATTTAACACAATCCTAATTTTTTTTAAAAACTTTTTTATTAAGTTTTTTAGAGTGATAAATGTTTTTTTTTTTTTGGTGCTGTGGTAAGAGTTAAAATTATCCAAAATAACTTTTTGTAAATAAATTTACTTTTAGGCCCCAGCCAATTATTTGTAGGGTTTATTACACTTCATATCCTTAACTATTGTCAAATTGTCTACTTAATTCATGGACTATCGATTGAGCATATTATATCCTGAAAGTATATATAAATCAAAGTTTATTTAGTTCATAAACTATCGATTGAATCTATTAAGTCCTTAAAATATTTAATTTAAATATATTTAGTTCCTGAACTATCGATTGAATCTATTAAGTCCTTAAAGTATTTAATTCAAATATATTTAGTCCCTAAAGGGATTACAAAAATAAATTATAAACCCATAAGTATTATAAATTAATAAAAGATCCTATTTAGTTAAAGTTTTATTTTAAAAAAATCTTTAATTTTTATTTTGCTTTTGAAAAGTGAGTGTTAGTTCTTTTTATAATTTATAATTGATTATTTTATATTTTTCACTAAGTTATTTTTATAACTTAATTAATATATTATTTTGTTATATTATTATTTAAATTATCTAATTTTACTTATTCGGTGTATTTAATATTCATATAATTTGATTGACAAGACTAAGAAATCAGACTTTAATACTAATTTAGGCTTAGTTTGGCATAACCTAAAAAAGCTAAAAAGTCACAAAGTCACTATCTTATTTAAGTCACATGATCTTATTTAAATCACATCACCTCTCTAACGCATCACATAAAACTAACTCAAACCCAACCCATATAAGCCAATAAGTCAAAAAGTGTATTTTTTTAGAACATCCCAAACCAACCCTTAAATGCAATGAAATAAAACACTTTTTAAAGATAAAATAAAATTTTAAGATTTTTCTCTAATAAAATCTTAATTAAGTAGGGTATTTTACTAATTTATTATCTTATTGGCATATATGCTATTTTTATAATCCTTTTAGAGATTAAATATATTTAAATTAAATATTTTAATAACTTAATAGATTCAATCAATAGTTTAAAGACCATTAGATTTTGATTTATATAGTTTAAAGATCAAATAAATTAAATTGATAGTTTAAAAATTAAATAGATAATTTAACAATAATTTAAGAGTAAAAATTGTAGATAAATCCTCATTTGCAAGCCTGTGTTCCATTTGGGGACACACGTGACAACGTGGACTCGTGGATCACATGCAGCACATGCTTGGAATTTAAAGGCATTATACTACATCTTTATTGCTGCAAAAACTAAGGCCTCGTTTGAAAATTTTCCTTTTTAGTTAAAAAGTTAAAAAATTATTAAATTAGTCAAAAAATTAATAATTCATACAAAAAATTCAAAGATTCTCTTTTCTCTCTATTTTTTGCACATCTTTTCGTAAAAAGTCAAAAGGTCATCCCAAATATACTAATTTTTTTTAACTCATATTTTAGCCAAATAGCCAAAAAGTTACTAAATTAGCCTGTTCCCAAATAAGGCCTAAGGATAAAATACAATTTTAAAAAATAGTTACAGATTTATGAAAAAAAAATAAAATTTTAATTACTAATGTTTGCAAAATTTACTATTAATATAATTTTTTTTAAAAAATTTTATACTTTAAATTAATATTTTCCTTAAAACTAACAAGCGGTTGTACTAACATTGAGCAACTTTTTTCTTATCTATAAATTTTAAAATAGTGCTTTTTAATCTTTTAACATATATCATTAAATTTAAAATATTTTTTAATGAATTTTAAAATATTTTTACACTTTTTCAAAACATTTTTTTGGGGTCACATTTGAAAATTAACAAGTAGCCAGGGCATTGGTTAGCATTTGATAAGCTAAATTTATCAATAATTATTTTAAATTTATCATTAATAGTGCTATTTTATATGGCAAATTATAATAATGTCAAATTTAGAAAGAATTGTTATTTCTACATCTCTTATAATGGACCTATAAATGATATTTATATTAATTTTTCTTCAAAATAAAAAAAATATCATTTGCACTATTTAAGAAATATTGTCAATTATAACATTTTGGCATTGTAACACGCAAAAAATTGATTTTGAAATTGCCATTTTGCCACCAATCATTGGCCGACTATAAGCGTTGAGAAAAAGAGTTCTCTCAAATTTTGACAATTGCGAAAGTTTTGAAAGTTCATGTCAAATTAGTAATTATCAAACGTTGTGCTAAATTAAGAAAATGAGTATATTCCATTTTTTTCTCCAAAAATTACGTGACTAAATTACATTTTCAAAAAATAATTAATTTTCAAATTTCTTTTCAACAAGTGTTAATTTACGCTTTATTGTGACCATCCACCACCCTTTATTTTGTCACGTCGAAATCAAAAGAGAAGAATGGACCGTTAGAAATGACCATTAAATTTAATAATTTCTTCAGTTATACAAATTGTTTTACTGCATGATCAATGATTATATATACAATTTATATTTTAAAAATGTTTGGACTTTAGAATTTTTTGCAAAAATAAAATTTATAATTTTTTTTTTTGAGCTTCATAATTTTATGACAATTCAATTACGCTTATAATTTTATATTGTTCTTCGGTTTGAATATCATTTCACAAAAATGTTAGGAGTAGAATAAGACTATTACACGATATATCTCTCATCTTTATTAATAACAATAAGAAGAATGTATATCATTTTGTTTAGAAAATAAGGACAAAGTTGTGTTTTTTTACAATTAGAGCCATAGATGTAATATATATATATTTTTTATTGTCGTACAAAACATAAAAAAAATTGATTTTGAAATTGCCATTTTGCCACCAATCATTGGCCGACTATAAGGGTTGAGAAAAAGAGTTCTCTCAAATTTTGACAATTGCGAAAGTTTTGAAAGTTCATGTCAAATTAGTAATTATCAAACGTTGTGCTAAAGTAAGAAAATGAGTATATTCCATTTTTTTCTCCAAAAAATACGTGACTAAATTACATTTTCAAAAAATAATCACTGTGTTTGGTTTGAGTTTTTTGGATTAAGTTTTTTGAAAATTGAGTTTTTTGATTTTTGTATTTTTTTGTTTTTAGTGAATATTTTTAAAATTTTAAACATTTTTTTTACTTTTTTAGATGCACCTTACTTAGATGTGTCTAAAAAGTAAAAAAATTGTGAAACATTATTTAAAAAAATTAAGAAATACATAAAAATACAAAAAATGTATTAAATTCTTGTATTTTTTTTATATTTTTGGTATTTAGTGAATTTTTAAAAGATTTTTTTTACAATTTTTTTACTTTTTAGGTATATTTATGTTAGGTGTGTCTAAAAAGTAAAAAATTTGCATAAAATATTAAAAAAATTCAGTAAAAATAAAAAAACACGAAAAATAAAAGTATAAAACTGTTTTTAAAAAATAAAAACCAAGCAAAATGATTAATTTTCAAATTTCATTTTCAAATTTACACTTTATTGTGACCATCCACTATCCTTTATTTTGTCATGTCGAAATCAAAAAGAAGAATGGACAGTTAGAAATGACCATTAAATTTAATAATTTCTCTAGTTATACAAATTGTTTTACTGCATGATCAATGGTTATATATACAAATTATATTTTAAAAATGTTTGGACTTTAGAATTTTTTGCAAAAATAAAATTTATAATTTTTTTTTGAGCTTCATAATTTTATGTCAATTCAATTACGTTTATAATTTTATATTGTTCTTTGGTTTGAATATCATTTCACAAAAATGTTAAGAGTAGAATAAGACTATTACACGATATATCTCTCATCTTTATTAATAACAATAAGAAGAATGTATATCATTTTGTTTAGAAAATAAGGACAAAGTTGTGTTTTTTTACAATTAGAGCCATAGATGTAATATATATATTTTTTTATTGTTGTACAAAACATAACTAAGATAAATGTTATAAATAAATGAATTTTTTATTTAATTTTCTTGTCATTTGACACAAAATAATTGAATTCATGTGTACTTATTAATATAGATTTCACTATCTTTATATATAGAATAGTGAAAATTTTTTTTGCTTTTCTTTGTTAAAAAAATTATTTATATATTATATTACTTTTTAAATAATTTGCATCAGAAGTGGCACCAATTAATAACTAATTTGTGAAAAATAAGAAACTTAGAATGGATTATGAAGTAAATATTATACAAACAAAATTTCTATACAAAAATTTTGTAGAGAATGACACGGTTATTTGTGATTTTTTATTTCTAATCAAAATTTCATAATTAAAAGCATATTATTATCACATCATTTTTATATATTTTATGCAAAGAAATGATATACAAGTCTGCTTTCTACACTTATTTCATAGACCCAATAATGTATAAGTAATATGATTGGTTGATGATTAGAAAAAATATAAGAGAGAGTGTTACATTTAATATCATAATTGATTATCACATCATTAGATTTGAAAATTAAATCTAATTTTTAATATTAAATAACAATTCGCTTTTTAGGTATGCAAATTCTATTTGTAAATCAGTTTTCAAAATGATAATATTAATGAACATAGCAACACTTTATAGGGCCCTTCATTAAATTAGAGAAAATAAAAAACTTAAATTGGACTGCGAAGTAAATAAGACAATAATATTAATGAACACGGCAACACTTTGTAGGGTCATGCATCTACACATTTACAATTATTTTATAATTTTGCTTTCCCAACAACACCTAACACACCTTATTATAGTGAGTGAGAACATATACTCCTATGATATATTCAAAAAAGATTTAAACAAAACAAAAAAAAAGAAAAAAAAAGGGAAGAAAGAAAGAAGAAAGAAAGAAAGAAGGAAGAGAGTAGTGATAAAAAGGTCTCTCAACCGGGTGAGGCTACTGCGAGTTTCAACTCGCAAAAACGATCGGAAATCAAATCCCCGATCGTTTTTGAAAGCCACCAATCAAGAGCAACAACCTATATGCAGAGAATCCGATAAAGGCGTGTTTGGTTGTATGAAACTCAAAAATACAAGCATCAATATTGAAGAAATATGCAGTGTTGCCAACTTCTATGTGTGATGATGGAGCACATTTAGCATCCTTGGAAGCTCTAAAGGTAAGCGTTTAACTCCATTTTCTTTCATGGTACATATACTCTTTTGGGGTTGTTTCTGTTTGGTAGTGTTTTTGTTTTCGTTTTCTGTTTTCATGGTTACTCTTTTGGGGTTGTTTTAGATTGGCATCAATAGTTCTTCTACTTGCATAGAATAGGACACAATTCTCTTTTGTGGATGTGAGATCCACTCAAATGAAAAGGTTATATCCAGTTTTGTAATTGATTTCGAAAAAGTTTGACTGATTTTCAAATACATGCTTTGTTTTTTGTTTTTTGTTTTTTTTTTTCATTCATGGGTTAGGAAGAGGAGAGCTCAGTTTAAGTTCTCCTGCTGAGTTCAAGAAATTCGATTTTTTTTTTTTTTAAATTAAAATTACGGTTCAGTTTTTAAGTTCATTTAGGTATCGTTTGGAAAGAGCTCATTTGGGTTCTTTTGGTCCTTTGAGTCACAGAAGACAGAATAGATTATTTGAATCATAACAGACAAAATATCACATCTAACCCAAAATTATCACACACTTTTTTCACAAAAAAAGTCAAAAAAATCAAAAAACTAAAAAGTCTTTTTCAAACCAAGCTTTTGAGTCCAGGGTCAAATAACTAAAAAAGTCAAAAAATTAAAAAACCAACCCTATTGGATCTCGGAGTTGCCAACCCTATTGTAGTAAATTATAGACACAAGAGAGGACAAAAATGACATATAAATTAATAAAATTTATACTGTTTTTGTTAACTGATGCATCTGTCAAAAATTTGTAGTAAAATTAATTTTATTAATTTTAATTGAATTACTCACTCAGGAGTGAAGGTTGAGAAAGAGTGATGATTTTTAATGCGAATCCCTTTGTTGAGGGATGGAGAGAGAAAGCTTCCAGCTCAGGGGTGTTTTGGTAACAAGTTAAAAATAAAATAAAATAAAAAAAGAGTTTTTTAGTTTTTTAGCTTTTTTTACACTAAAAAAAAAAAAAAGTTACAAAAAAGCCAACTTTTTAAAAAAAAGTTAAAAAGTGAATTTTTTATCAATTTTCTAAAAAATGGTGATGATTAATTAGTGATGGCAGCAAATCGATGGCAGCAATTAGGGTGTTCACGGGTCAATAATGGTTGACTGATTGCCCAACCAAAAGGTGTTGGTTCGGCTGACGGGTCAAGCGTAAAGCCGAGCTGAGCCGACCGTAAACACACACTGCTACCATAGCAACTAGTTAGTGGTTACAATTTTTGCTAGTATTATGAAGGTGCAGACAAGTTGAATCTCACACTCACTATGAGAGAGAGAGGAGAGAGAGGAGAGAGAGGAGAGAGAGATTCATTAATATATTTCTTTTGATTTTTTTTTGTTTTCTTGTTTGGATTATGGATTGGTGATGCTGGGGCCAAGTGGTCATGGTGTAGTTATGGTGGTGGTGCTAGTTTTTGGGTGGTGCATGGGTGGATTTGTGATGTTTTTAATTACATGGGTCCTATTAGTATATCATAATAATAAAGACAAAGACCCTAGGGATTTTGTTATTGCAATTTTTTACTTGTTAGCAAAATTTCAATTTTATCCCTTTACTTCACACAAAGAGGCCATTAGAATTTACCCACCAAAATGTAAACAGGCTAAGCTCTGAATTTGTTTCTTGATGGAAAAATGATAAGAGTCCTCTTGTTACACTAGTGTTTGTAAGTGTGATCAATTTTTTTATTTTATTTTATTTTTTTTGAGCAGAATAAGTGTGATCAAATTTGAATACAAATTTTTGATGGTACATAATTGGCTTATTTGGTGCAATTTCTTATAAGTTAATAATTGATAATTAAAAATTAAAAATTGAAAGCATCTCTTCCTTTATTTTTGAAAAATTAATTTTTTTTTATCTTATTTAAATTATTTCTATCTTATAAAATATAAACAAAAAAATAAAAAATAAAATTAAGAAGTCACCTAAACTACAAATATTGATATAAATATATAAAAAAATGAAATCATTAAACTAATGCATGATGACTTGTCTGTACAGACACGTGTGAAACTTAATTAGCATAACTTTATTATTGCTCATGTTAAGTTCTTTGTCATTTCATCATCGTTTGGGAATATGTTATTTTAATAATTTTTTAATTTTTAGTAAAGATATGAGATAAAAAAAATTAGTATATTTGAGATAATTTTTTAATTTTTTATAAAAAGATATGCAAAAAGTACAGATAAAATAAAATTTTTAATTTTTTTTGTGTAATTTATTAACTTTTTAACTTTTTTAATGATTTTTTAACTTTTAAACTAAAAAATAATATTCCCAATCGAGATCTCCTGACCTTAACCTATATATAGAATGCTACCTGGAATGCAAATGTGACTTATAAGTGCATGTAAAAACAAATTTGCTTATATAATTTTTTTAAATAAAAAAAAAATACAAAGAAGTGCACCAAATGTAGTGTGTCAAGTTACTAACAGCGCACCCATTAAGATCGGCAATCAACCCATTGTAACCTGCACATATAATTGGGTTTAGTAATGTTATATGATTACAACCCATATAATAAATACGCAGGTTTTGAATGATAAATCCACTCTAAATTATTTCAATTAATCAAACATAAGATCAGTGTTTTACCAAAGGGTGCATGATGGTGCATATAAAATTCCTTTTCCTTTTTTAATGATTGACTTAAAATCAACTCATCGACTTCAAAATAATCCAACAAAAACGGTAATAAGACTTGAACCCAGAGCCTCTTGAAATAAGAACTAAGCCATGTTCCCAATTTTTTTATTCTTTTTTTTAATTTTATTTAAATTAATGGTGATCTAATATGGCATTATAACTGGTTCTTGAATGTGTGAGTAAAGTTTTTTGCTAGTATCTATTCTCTTTGTCGCTTATCTATCTCTTAAATTTTTTTGCATACAATCGACTATATATGTAAGAAAATGTTAAAACTTATCTCACATCGTTTCTATTAAACTAGTCAACCTTAATTCATATAATTTAAAGACTCTTTCATAAAATGCTAATTAATTTATTAGATGAGTCAAATAGTATGACAGAGGGATTTCACATTGTTGGTTGTATTTTTCTTTATTCCTACTTTTGACTGTTTATGGTGAAAAACATGTTCAGTTCCTGTTCTTGAACTCAAATTGTCTTTCTTGTGTTTTTTTTTTTTTGCAAAGAAATTGAAGAGAGAGAAGGCAATCCCAGTAAGTGAAATCTGTTGGGTAGGGAAACCCAAGTCCATCTGCAGCCATGCATTCACTTCAGCTGTTGCAGTTAACAGAGCGTGGTCGTATCCTATTGGCTTCCTTTTGACTGTTTATGGTGAAAAACATGTTCAGTTCCTGTTCTTGAACTCAAATTGTCTTTCTTGTGTTTTTTTTTTTTTGCAAAGAAATTGAAGAGAGAGAAGGCAATCCCAGTAAGTGAAATCTGTTGGGTAGGGAAACCCAAGTCCACCTGCAGCCATGCATTCACTTCAGCTGTTGCAGTTAACAGAGCGTGGTCGTACCCTATTGGCTTCCAGGAGGTACCCTCTACTCACACTTCCACTCTTTCTTCTTATGCTTACATATAATCCTTCAGGCACAATTAGCGCACACAGCCGGAAAAAAAAAAAGAAAAAAGTTTGACAATTGTAACAAAATAAAATTTGAGTTTTTAATTTTATCAATTTAAATTATTAGTCTATTTTCATTGACTAAAATCGACGAAAAACCAGTATCTTAGTCATTAAACTCAATGTAAGTATATATAAAATGTCTAAAATATCCATTTTCATGAGTTTAATAACTAAAATAATTATTTTTCTATTGGTTTTACTTAACAAAAATAGGTACATATTTTAGATTTAAATGAACAAAATTAAAAGCATATGGTTTATTTTGTTAAAATAGTTTTCTGTTTTACAATTCTTTCCATCATTATTATTATAGGAAACATTGATATCCTATTCATTTATGTTTTTAAATTATTTAAGATACATAATCTTACGTGGATTAATATAATTCTAACTTCAAAATTAATTTCATAATTTAACCACATGCTCTGAATTTTAAGTGAAAATGGGTAACCTTTGTAGGGATTTCTTTCCTCCCCAAATGAAGGCAAGTTTAGTATGGTTTTATGTGAATTATATTGGGTGTAATGATGCATTGGCTGGCAGTGACACCATTCAACCATGGATATAGTGTCACCGTTATATTTAATATTTATTAATTCTATATATTTTCAAAAAAAAATATTTTGGAGGTACTTTGACTTGGACTGGGCCGTTTATTTGTTCCATAGAATTTGAGCTTTAGTGTTTCGATCTAAATGGGCCCTAAAGAATTGGGTAACAGACTAATTGGGCTGCGCGAACCTCTTGGGCTCTTGTCGGGTAATCTCGTTCTTCGTTCACACTCTATTGTTGTCCACGCGCTTCTTCCCACACGCCACCATGACTGTTGGTGGCTATGCACCGGTTGCAGTGTTTCCGGCCTCTTTTGTCGGTGTGTGCTCTGGCTGTTCTTTCTCCTCGTCATTTCTCTTCAATATCCAGGAGAAACTCCGAATTCAAAAAAGGTTTTTCCTAATCATGACGAGTTTTCTGGTTTTTCAAATACCCCCCTCTCTCTATATATAGACTATCGGTCTGTACAAGCGATGTGTGAGTAATTCAAAAATATATTATAAGAATAATGACTAAAAAAAATAATTGTCTTGCATAAGAGAATCTCCAACATTTTTTGTTCATCAAATTTATATAAAAGCTATCGCGCACGGAAAATCTTAAATTTTTATCAGAGTACCGATTGATTGGGAGGATGACTGGACGAATATTTGGCCAGTTGACCGGTTTGGTATAAATTGACCACAACTTATAGGATAATTTTGTAAAAAAAAGTTTGTCAGGAGGACGTCTGACTCAATGGTTGCCTACAAATTTGATGAAATGCTTTAAACATTCTCAATTTGATGAAAAGTTTAAGATATTTTCAATTTGATATTGATTTGATGTTATGATTGTAATACCATAATTGAATTTTTTTTATCAAATTTAAATTTGGTGAAAGGAAAAAAAAAAGGAATCGTGGAGACGTTCTAAATAGTAATAACATTCATTATTAAACCCATGTCATGCGTTGGAGGCCCATCCTCCTCTTTGCATAATTTATTTTTACCGAGCGTTCACTATATTATAGGGTAGTTTGGCTTGTTTTAAATAAGTGGACCTTTTGACATTTTATAAAAAAAAAAATGTAGAAAAGTAGAGAAAGTAAGTAGAAAAGTAAAGAGAAAATATTGATAGATGTTGATTGATGTGACCCAAATAAATATATGTATGCAAAAAAAGTATATTTTTTTAGTGCATGTCAAATACCTACTATATAGAAGAAGACAATTGTTGGATTATGGTTCATAAATGTGATCCAAATTGTAAAAGATAGAACAAGGGATATTAGATTGGCTCTTGTATTGAACTTAGTGGATTGTATCAAAAGGGATGGTGTAGATTTACCCTCTGTTTGGGAGCCTTAAAAGTAACCGAAATGATTACATACGAGAAACGGAGAGATGCAAAATTACCCGACCCGATTATAGTTGGCCCAATTCGGTTTTAATAAAAAAGGTTTTGACGAGCCTTGATAAGTTGGGGGGAAAATTATAGAGGTATGTAGGTAAAAATGTTAAGGTTAAGTTTTATTATTAAAATAGTTAAGTTTAAAATTAATAATTCGCTTTTGAAATCCAGAAAAGCTTGACCCATATATTTTCACTCTTTATTTGGATAAATTGAAAAGAGAAGAGAAAATTTCTATCTTATTTGGTCAAACTAGAAAATAAATTGTTTTATGTTAAATTATCAAATTAAAATTAACTTTTTATTGATGTCAATAAATTTTATTTTATTTTTTTAATTTCTTTTATATCTAAAGGTACAGTTTTAGAATTATGAAAAATAGTTTTTTTTTTTGTTGTTGATTTCTCTACTCTCCCAATCTCTTACTTTTTGAGAGATTCAAAATGAGGATTAAAAAAAATTGGATTTTCTGTATTTCTTCCCATTTTACCCTATTTCTCTCCTGTTTGCTAATTCAAACAAATTCAAACAGCTGATATAAACCAAGGGAAATGTTTTTTTTTTCTTTCTTTGTCTTCTTCTTCTCCTCAAACCACCCAATCCAAGCGGGGTGTTAAGTTGGAAGGGAATAAGCTGCCCATGCTATATGTGATACATACTCAACTCAGAGCATCTCCAGTGGATAGATAAAAGGCTGGTATAGCTATTTTTTAGCATGAAAATCACTTTTTTGAACTCCAATGGTTAGGTAAAGGACCTTCTATATTTGACCAATTGTTGTACTTTGTGTCAAACTAGCCATGGCTAAACTTGCTAGCACAAAAACATTGTCCAGATTTACTGTTCATCTTCCCATCTTTCTGTCTTAAAAAACTTGCATAAAATCCAAAATCATCAAATAGTTCAAAAAATTTCAGAAATAAATTCACAAATCAACAATAAAATCCATGAAAAAGAAGATTGA
The DNA here is from genome assembly GCF_004153795.1 of Camellia sinensis. Taxonomy (NCBI): domain Eukaryota; kingdom Viridiplantae; phylum Streptophyta; class Magnoliopsida; order Ericales; family Theaceae; genus Camellia; species Camellia sinensis. The sequence continues at coordinate 263,133 of NW_021026158.1, forward strand.
AGATTCAGAAAATAAAAACAGTAAAAAAGAATAATAATAATAATGAGAAAAATATGATTTACTTGAATCTAACTCATCAAGAAATAAATAATAATGGGTGGGAGATTGGTAGTTGAAATTGGGAAATTAAATGGTGGAAAAATTGGTTGAGGCAAAACATAGCTATTTGACCATTGGTAAAATATAATTGTTATACTGTTCATAGTTAACAAGTAGCTTAAGCTTGCAAGGAAGGGTTCTCACGCGAAGCCTTTCTTAATCAGTATGGGATTGTAATACTGACCCAATGGTAGCCTTTCCCTCATGGAGACTTCATTAAGATGTCAGTATTAACATAATCCAGGTAGCCCTCTCTGCGGCTCGAATCACAAAACCATAGCCCATTTGATTTCATACTCGCATAGCCACAAAACTGCAGCTCATTAATGATACAAACTCTTTGGTAGAACTCATTCTTGAAAACTGGTTTGCAAGAGGAGGGTGTCCAAGAAGTTTATATTTTTGTTATCCGAAGTGAGATTGCAACACTACGCTAGCACTTTGTATCAATGGCTTCAAAGAAAGGATTGTGTTTCTACTAAAAGAAATAATATTTTAAAGAATAGAGAGTTGGCTCCTTTGATTGTTTTTTTCTTTTCCTTTTTCTTTTTTTTATTAATAAAAGTTGGCTTTTGAATAATATTTCCTTGTTTTTGGAAAGGCTGGTAAAACTTGATGAAATTTACCTAAAATAGTATAAAAAAAAAAAATTAAAATATAAAAAATTTGCTTGTCAAGAATTGAGATAGGACAAGGTAACTCTGACTCGTAATTGTTTTGATTTAGGATGGATCTCTGAATCAACTATAAATTCATGGCTTTGAAACCATGCTTTTTTCTTTTTTCCATTTTTTTTTTTCCGGAGCAACTTGAAACCATTGATCACTCCTTTTCTTACTATGCAATTGCGTGATCAATTTATTTTTTATTCTTGTGTACATCTTTACTCTTTTCTGTCTGCAGTGGACCTATGATATTGCTATCTTGTATACAGGAAAAGTGTTGCGCTTGCTAGTGGAGGCGTCATAGTTGCTGGTGGGGTGGCTGCATACATTCGATCACGATATTCCTGTAAGAAGCCTGAATCTATTGCTCACTGCAATGGGCTTAGTGATCATAAAGAACAATCAAACAAGATAGTCAAAAATGAGAAAGTTTCAAATGAAAGCAAGCCCCCAAAAAAGGAAGGACCACCACTTAAGCTTGTAGCTGCAATTCTTCTATCTCATATGAGCCTAAGGGGTGCGAGGGACCTTATGGCTTTATTGATCATAGCGGTAAAGCCTTTTCTTTTGAGCAATCTTGAAGTTCAAGGTTTAGTTACATATGCTATGTTCTGTTTGGCCACATTGCATCATCAGCTTATCTGTTTGATATGCTTGAAATTTGATTCTCCTCACATGGATCGAGATGTTGTGCTTACTTTTGTGTATGCTTTCTCTGTACTCTCTGCAGGTGTTGCGAACCGTTTCAGGCCATAGATTAGCAAAAGTGCAAGGAAACCTATTTCATGCTGCTTATCTTCGAGACAAACAGGGTTTCCTTCGTCTTATTATTGAAAATCTTCTGTTGGGATTCCTTCAGTCAACCTTATTTTCTACAACTAAGTATATTAAGGGAAGCTTAAGTCTGCAGTTCAGAAAAATATTAACAACGCTTCTCCACGCACCGTATTTTGAGGTAGTTATCTTCCCCATTTTTTTTGGCAGACTACTGTATGAATCTTTGTTTCTGTATTTTATTTATTTTTATCTAGTTTTGATTAAGTTAAATATCTTTTCTTATCCCTCTGCATGGTGATGACTACATGCATAGCATTTTCATTCTGTCAGAATCATGGGCTTATGCAGTTGTCTCTTCTTGGCTGTTATTCATGTTTCAGTTCTAAGTTCTTGGCCTGTACTGTATGATTTTCAGAACCTTATGACTATTAGAAGGGCTACAATAACGTACACCTTTGCAAAATTGTTTCTAATATATAATCAATCTAGAATGCGATCCCTTTACAAACTCTTGAACTTATCTTTGTCTTCCTCACAGCTTACCCATAACATTAATAGTTAGCCCATAAATTTATCAAAAGGTTTTCTTAACATTTTTTTGGATTTTCCCTGTAATTTAAAAAGGGTATGGCTTCACGAAAAGCCCCAAAAGAGATTCATGAAACTGATCTCAAATAGCTGGGAGCAAGGTTTGTGAGTTTCCTGAATTGAATATTTTATCTGGGTCATCTTAGTGGGCACATACTGTACCTGCGTGATGATCCATAATTTAATTTTTTTTAAATATGTCTAGGTAAAATTTATTTAAATTTTAATCTTTTTGTTATACAGCAATAGCACATTTTACGTAGTAAACAAAAATTTTAATTGGATCTCCATTGTTTTTGGGAGCCTGTTGCCTACATTATGGTTCACCTGATTACTGTTTTAATTGATATACTGTCCTGTAAAGCATCATCTGATTTTGTGCAAAATTTACTTTGTGATTCCTTGGTTGTTTATTACTTCTTTGTGTGGGTTTCAGAATATGGCATACTACAAACTATCATATGTTGATGGTCGGATACGTAATCCTGAACAACGAATTGCAAGTGATGTACCAAGGTTCTGCACAGAGTTGAGTGAATTCTTACAGGAGAATGTGATGGCAGCTTTTGATGGTGTACTCTATACATGGAGCCTATGTTCATATGCAAGCCCAAAATATATTGTTTGGATGTTGGTAAACCCCTTATTTAGACTGCTTTAAACTTCGACATTTTTCTCCTGTGGTTGGGGGAGTAGCATGGACACTTCTAAAAAGGTGCATGGACATTTTTCTCCCGTTGTATCCGACATTGACACAACATGACACGACACTTGTTGGACACTTCCCAATACTTAGACAGACAAGAAACATATTACAAGTTTGAATATCCAATGATAAAACAAAAACAATGTAAATTTATACCTATTCTCCTCCTTTAGACTTTAAAAATTATTATCTTTGAGTTAAAATATTCATATACATTACTTATAATAATTATTTATCCTTATATATGACATAAAAAATATAAATATTATATATTTTACACTTGTCTCTCACGTGTCGTGTTGTACATTTTTTTTGAAAATTTCTATCTCGGCGTATCCGTATTGTGTCACATGTACATGTCCGTGCTTCTTAGGGGGAGGGGTTATTTTTAGATGCGTTTGTACTGCTACTGTCCAGTGCTATTTTCCATTTAATGCCGAACTTTTGACCTTATCATGATATGTTTGTTTGGGCTTTTTTTAGCCAATATATTGCTTCTGGCTTTTGAAAAGCTATTTTGGACTGTTTGGTTAAACTTATTTCAAACAGTTTCTAATTTTAACAGCTTATTTTAAGTCAAAAAAGCTGATTCTGAGAAGCTGCTCACCCCTTGGCTTTGATTATCAGCTTCTGCTGTGGACATATTAATTTACAGTTATACTCTTAGATTTTTTTTATTTTTTATTTTTTTAAAAATAGAAAAAAGACCCAAATGGACTATAGAATATTATTATTATTTTTTATGAGAAATGTAGACAAGTAGTGAATAACAAAAATAAATATTTATTTAAAAAGTTACTTCACAGCTTATTTAACAAACACTACTCAGTAACTTAAATCTATAATCCAACAACTACACTAAACAGATTAACAACTTCTGATTAAAGTCATAATCTATAATCTGTTAAGGTATAATCTATAATCTGTTTTAACAGTTACACCAAATGGCGCCATTGTAGCTTGTACTTTGTCTTCTAAACATGTAATTTTTATTCTCCAGGCCTATATATTTGGAACAGGGGGCTTGGCAAGAAGGATTTCTCCTTCCTTTGGGATGCTAATGTCTAAAGAACAACAATTGGCAGGGGAGTATCGGCAGCTTCACTCACGGTTGAGGACTCATGCAGAGAGCATAGCAATTTATGGTGGTGAAAATAGAGAAGAATCTCACATTCAGCAGAAGTTTAAAGCTCTTATTCAGCACATGGGAGTTGTGCTTCATCACAATTGGTGGTTTGGCATTGCCCAAGATTTAATATTTAGGTGTCTTGGTGCGATTGTTGCTGGTACCCTGATGATTGAGCCCTTCTTTCTTGGCAAGCTGAGACCTGGATCTTCAGCCTTAGGACGAGCAGAGACACTGAGCAACTTAAAATATCATTCTAGTGTCATAATAGCACTATTTACATCGCTGGGGATTCTTTTTGGTAATCCAATGAAGATTGATCGACTGAGGTATTGCTTGATTAATTACTTTTTTTTTTGCATTGTACGGTGAAGCAAGGCATATACCGAAATAGTTTTCACTTCATAATTTCCTAGAACATTTTAGGATGGCAATTACCTAAAATGGTTGCTTCATCATTTCATTTGCATAAAAAAATAAAATAAAAATAAAAATAGGAAAGAAAATTTTTTGGAGCTTTGGTGTGTACTTTTTGAACTTCTAGTTTATTTATTGTTCAGAAATTTGCCCCTTTTGCTGTTCACTTTGTGAAGTTAGGTTGAATGAACTTTCAACCTGTTGGATATGTCCTAGTTTTTTCCTGTTCTCTTTTGTATTAGTGAGAATGGTAGTTTTGTAATCTTCAATAAATGAGACTAAGAGAGAGAATCACAAGGAAATAATCTACTCGCTCTATTTCGTCTCCTGTATTAATATTTTTTTTCATTTTGTTCAACTTAGTGTTAGAACGATTGATACCCAAATTTGAGCATAGCCTTGGTAAATCTCTCAAATTAGGCTCTAGGAGACTATTTCAAACCATATAATGACTTCTTAAGCTTGCAAACCTTTCCGCTATTAATGGCAAGCGGGAACCCTAGGGGAATCCATATATACCTAGTACACGGTCTTGTGTAGAACTCAACCCCAAAAGCTTGCTATTGAGACGAGGGTGCCCTCACGTTTATATGCTTAACATTATTTTAGTACGTAGGCAATGTGGGGCTTCGCTTCACGAATTTTAGATGGCTTGATATGCATTGTTGGGCCCATTTCCTAACAGCTTAGGTTTTTGGGAAAATTGGTAACTTAGTATGGTATCAGAGCTCAGGTTGGGAGATGTCTTGGGTTTAAGTCTCTTCGTTGGCATTTCGTATTCTTTCCCGTTTGGTTTCTTCTGCTTTGTTTGGTTCTTTGCTTCTCCTTCTATTTGGTTCTATGTTTGTCTCTCCACGTGCAAGAGGGGGTTGCACGTGAAGGAGAGTTTTAGATAGCTTGATATGCATCGTTGGGCTCATTTCCTAATAACTTAGGTTTTGGGAAAAATTGGTGACTTAACAATACCTCCTCTTTCAAGTCACCAAGAAGAAAAACATTTTTTATATCAAGCTATTGAAGAAGCCAATCCAAGTTAGCTAACAAGGAAGAATGACACTAATGGAATTTGTCTTTGCTACAACAGCAAAGGTCTCATGATAATCAAGTCCGTAGGTCTGAGTGAATCCATTGGCCACCAACTTGGCCATGTATCTCTCAATAGAACCATCTGCCTTTTGCTTACAACACCTACCTACACCCATCTGGTTTCTTCCCTTAAAGTAATTTTACCAACTCCTAAGTATTATTTTACTCGAGATCATTCATTTTTTCACACGTTGCCTTTTTTTCACTTGGGATCCTTGAGTGCTTTCTGAACATTCTGTTGAATAGACACAAAAGATATAATGGCACGATTAGAAGGTGAGAGATGATTCAAGGACACAAAATTAAAAAAAGGGAATTCCGTACTCAATCTAATACTTTTACGAAGAACAATAGGAAGACGACAATCAAAATTAAAATTGGAAACAGGGATAGAAATAAGAACAGAACTAGGGTTACCTGAGTCAAAGAGATCTGATTGGCAAGGGAGTGGGAGAGAGGCAGTTGTATTCTTCTGTCTTCTCAAATAGACCTTCAATTCTCTTAGAGACTCATGATCATGTTTGTGTTCCTTCTCCACATAAGTCTCCTATGTAGACTGACTTAGGTGGCAAGAACAAACTATGAAGATGCTGCATAACATGTGGATGCTGTTGTATATGTTAGATTCTAATTATTTTGCTGCAGCAATCTGTTGTGACATATTGCAGTTACTAACTTTCTGTTGTGTTTTAGAGCCCTGAGAACACAGTGGAAAGCAATATGTTAAATTTGTAATATCTTTCTATAGCTGGCTTTCTGGTCATTCTTAACTTGAGATAATACTTTGCAGGGGTTATGCGGGTCGAATTCTTGAACTCATGACCATATCAAAAGAGCTAAGTGTCAATGATGCATCTTCACTACAAGGGAAAGGCAGTGGGAATTGTGTTACTGAAGCTAATTACATTGAGTTCGATGGCGTGAAGGTAGTTGGAAAATCGTTGGACTCTGATTTCGGATAGTTTGTGGTTTCCATGTTCTTTTATTAACTGTAGCATCATGCAGGTTGTTACCCCAACTGGTAATGTTTTGGTGGAAGATTTGACTCTGAAGGTTGAATCAGGATCTAATTTATTGGTTACAGGTAACCTATTATTCCTTAAGCTTTTAACCACTCTTTCTCTCTGTCTCCCCTTCTGGTTGACTTTTGTTTCCATGAACAGAACATTAATACTTACCAAAAAGAAAAAGAAAACCGAAGGAGGACATTTCTTTCAAGGCTCCAAAATATTAATTTGTTACTTCAAACTGCTAGTGCAGAAAGTGAACAAGCCAGTACAATCTGTATATTTTATGTGTTGAGGTCCATGTGCCATAATGTGCTAACTAACAATTACCTATGTTTTGAAGTTTCTTCAGTGTCTTCGTTTAATTAGAAGGAAGGTTATGTTGCACACTTTATGCTGTATGGACTCAGCTGACCGTGAGTATGTGACAGGCATGGATATGTGTCTAGGATCAGATTAGTATAGTCCACGTATTAGACTTGGGAAAATTGTTTATTATAGCTTCCTCATATATATATATATATAGAAGAATGCTAGAGACCCATAATTTAAACCTCAAGTTCACTTACAATGACATAGCAAGAGAATTGGGCCTTCCATGGTTAAGTTTGTAACAAATCAAAAGTTGACACATGACCTGCCATGTCATTGTGGGTAAAATTAGGAGAGGCTTTTTAGGAGTCTCAATCTCTTTCCTCTCTCTCTCTCTCTCTCTCTCTCTCTCCATGTATATATATATAATATTATGGCCAAAAGAATTTTTTAACGTAGGGGCTCCACTCTTAATACTACACTTTGAAAAGTCAATGTTAAGAAGCAATGTACTCAGGACATCATGGAAGTTCCATTAAATCATTCACTCATGACCATCTGTTGTGTTAGCTTAGAAAGAAATGAGTTGAAAATCAGTTCAAGCCTTTATTTGCCTTTTCATTTTATCTCTCTATCATTTGTTGTTTATGAATATTATTATTTTTTTCTTCTGGTAATAGTTTCCTATCACTTAAGTACTATCAAAGATAAAACAATGCAAGCTAAGCTTTAAAGTTTGCTTCATTATGGGCATGAGTTTCTTAAACTACATAAGTTTGTAAATTTGAACTTATGTTGCATTCCCTACTGAAGGTCCGAATGGTAGCGGCAAAAGCTCACTTTTTCGAGTTTTGGGAGGGCTTTGGCCACTCATGTCTGGCCATCTTGTGAAACCTGGAGTTGGTTCTGATCTAAATAAGGAGATTTTCTATGTGCCACAACGGCCATATACGGTTGTGGGAACACTTCGCGACCAGTTAATCTATCCTCTTACTGCTGATGAAGAGGTTGAACCACTGACACATGATGAACTGGTTGATCTGTTGAAATATGTAAGAGTTTCATCATATTCATTTTTTTCTTTCTGTTGAAGGTATTTCAGTCATCTCGTGGCTCTACTGAAATCTTAAAGATTTACTGTGGTATAATTTTGGGTGAAATTTTGTCTTTTTACTAGGTTGACCTTGAGTATCTGTTAGATCGTTACCCACTTGAAAAGGAGATAAACTGGGGTGATGAACTATCATTGGGCGAGCAACAAAGATTGGGAATGGCCAGACTCTTCTACCATAAGCCCAAATTTGCTATTCTTGATGAATGCACCAGTGCTGTAACAAGTGACATGGAAGAACGTTTCTGTGCAAGGGTTCAAGCCATGGGAATGTCTTGCATCACCATATCACATCGTCCAGCACTAGTTGCATTTCATGATGTGGTTTTGTCCTTAGATGGTGAAGGAGGCTGGAAAGTTCAATACAAGAGGTTGGGCTTTTGAGTTGGCAAAGAAAAATTGTCCATGTGTGGATTCATGGTTTTGACTGCAGATATTTATTAATACATTTTCTTGATATTATCAGGGAAGATTCTGCAGTTCGTAGTACTGAATCTGGCTTTGATGCTATGGAACTTTCTGAGACAGATCGCCAAAGTGATGCAATGGCAGTTCAACGTGCGTTTGCCATGACAAAAATGGTATGCCAGTAAAATAATCGGTGCAGAGTACTCAAGCTTGCTTTGTTGTCATTGAACTTCCATTTGACTTAACTTTGCATGATGATCAACTTTGCATTTTATTTTACCTAATGTTGCATTTTAAAACCTTGTTGGTGGTCTCATATCCAGGATTCTTTATCATCAAATGCAAAGTCACAATCATATATTTCAGAGCTAACAGCAGCATCTCCCCCCATGAGTCATGGTGCTCCATTGCCTATAATTCCACAGCTCCAAAGTGCTTCTAGGCCACTGATATCGAGAGTTGCGGCCATGTTTAAAATACTGGTGAGTTTCTTTAGTTGGGAAACATTTTTCTGCTATCTCTATCTCTCTAAGTGTGTTATGCAACATAAAACCAAAATGATTCAACCTTCATATGGCTAATAGTCAGCTTTCTTGCTGTGATAAGAATGACTATGACTCGAAATTGAGCATTTTGTTAACACTGGTGATGATCAACTGATAGTTATTGATATGGGTACTTGGCCTTGTCTTTTGAAAGCTTCCACATTTCTTTTGTGCAGAAAGAGCTATTATGTATATATTTTTCTTTCAGTGTATATTTAAGTTATGTTCTCTAGAGGAGGGCTTCCTTTTTAGTTACATATTCATAAATTTTTTTTTTGGTGGATAGGTCGTTATTTTATTTCTTATACCTGGCTAATGAATTCGAAACTCAAACCACACACTCAAAACACAAACAAGCTTGAAAATTAGGAGATGACAAAAAGAATGTAATTTTTTGTAACCTAGGTTTGACGAATACCAACAAAATTTCGATAGAATTTTATAAAATAGTTGTAAGGCCAATGATATTGGAAGGGACAAAATGTTAGACAACTAAACAACAAGTTCATAAAATAAGTGTATCTAAAATGACAGTGCTTAGACGGATATGTAGGAAAGCGAGAATTAGAGATGAATTTATTCATCAAATGGTAGGAATAGCACCAATAGAAGATAATTTGAGAGAGAACAAACTATAAGATGTGTAAGTTGTGTTCAATGAAGACCTATAAGAGTAATGATCAAATAACTGATTAGGACACAAGGATTAGTTTGGTAAGTTGGAGCGATGAACCCAAACGACATCCTTAGCCCTTTTGGATGTGTTCTTGTGATTTTTACTTGACCCTTGTTTAGTTGTTATTTTATGCCCATAATCTTCTTAAAAGTGCTTTTTTACATACTCCTACTGAATCAAAGGCTGAAATGTTATGTTCCTAGTGAATCACAAGCAAACATGGGTGCAAAATGGAATTTACATATTCTTCCGGACAAAGTTATTTCCACTGAAGCATGCTCAAAAGTGGTTGAAAATATTGTAAATGGTTGAAATATTTTATCTGACTTTACAGCAATCACAAAAGAGTAATAAAAGGTAGTTTCCGTTTTATTTGAAAAATTGGGGTGGGGCTAGAGTGGAACTGAGAGCTTCAAATGTAACAATGCAAAAAAATAAATAAATAAAAATAGAAAAATTCTGATTTTCCCAAGAATAGTAGATTAGGAGACAAATTAGCGGAAAATGTGGCTGTTGTATCCAAGGTTTCTAATTGTTTTATGCAGATTGTTAAGTCACTTGTAATCTGTGTCAAAAAAAATTTTCATAAATACTACAGCCCATGCCTATCATGTCACAGTATTGTACTTGGGTACTAAATTTATTTGGGAAAATCACCTTTAGAATCATGTCCTAGCCAAATATTGTTTGTCATAATGCTGTTGACTTGCACTTGTGCTTCCTTGTGAATCCTACTGCAATGCCCTCTGTAGTGGATGGTTATGTGTAGGCCTCAAACATATTCAATTAATCTTGGCTTAACTTTACTCATTATTAGAGTTCACTTCATTTTTTCCAAGCATTTCCAAATATTTTCCTTATTTCCACTTCCTTTGGGATTCAAAATGTTTACATTAATGAGCTGAATGAAACAGCGTTCCAGAATGGAATTTTGATACTTGTTTATGGCTTTTTTTAGGTACCCACAATGTTTGATAAACAGGGAGCACAGATCCTTTCAGTTGCAATACTAATTGGCTTGACTTCTTTGTTGGGAAATACTGCTGGCTTTTTACAAGGTATTTTTTTCTTTAACCTCCTTACACCCCCAACCCCCCATGCATGGGGGTGCCCCCCAAACAGCACCTCGTGCATTTGAAAATCTGAGACATCACATATCATTTAAATGAATTGATTTCCTCAGCGAAGACTACAAAGTTTGTTTTGGAGCAAGATACAACATCCTACATTCGGTATTTTGGTGCTGCTATGGTTCTGAACTTTGCATCTTCTTTCATGTCACCTTCTTTGAGGTAATCTACAAAGGATCAGTAGAATTTTACTTGGTCTGCAATCACAAAACTGCAAGCAAAATAATTGCTTGATACCCATAAAAAATGAAATTGGAACATTCTGTTCCATGAAAGGTCCTACACTCTTTAAGACTTTTTGCAAAGTAGAACTCCATATATTGCTGGACTATGAACGGGCTTGGGCTCGTTCTGCTTGTGTGCTTCTTGCGTTGCATCAACTTCTTGTATATTAGCATGCATTTGCATATAGCTTGGATTGGATGCCTTCCAGCTGAAGCTTTTGGGTACATGACCTCAGCATGAGTATATTCATATGCAAGCTATGCTCGGATGAGATGTTTTTTTTAAGAAAAATTTCATGGCCCATGATTTGTAAGCTTCCAAGTGAAGATTTGATAACATGATGCCGGCATTGATGTTTTGATATAATTATGCTATGGATTGAAATCGGAATGGCATTGTTCAGTCATGTTTGGCATCTTTAATGAGCAACTTTTTTTTTCTTCTTGGGAATGGATTTAGTACTTGTTAGTCACGTAACAAACTGTTAAATTTGTTTTTGATGTCAAAGCTGAAGAAGCTTCTTAATTTTTTTGTTGTAGTTATACATTTTGGACTTGGTCGCTAAGTGTTTTGTCTGATAATTACTTTGGTGTTTCTTGTTCGCAGGCACTTGACTTCCAAGCTTGCCCTTGAATGGAGGATTCGTTTGACTCAACATTTGTTGAAGCACTACTTCAGGAAAGATGCATATTACAAGGTAATTAAACAGGATCTTGGAATCCAATTAATTCTACAAATTTGTCTTAATTTAGACTAAGAGTTGGTTACATCTCTTTATTTGGCAGGCTTTTCATCCTTTTGATTATCTGCTGTTACTAAACTTAACATTCTTTATCTTCTTTCCAAATATAAGAACATTATTGTCCTTTCTAAAAATTTGTCTGTTTATTACTTGAGGCACAGATGTTAAGATGTTCCAAATTAATTTCAAATTCATCTTTTTGTAGGTCTTCAACATGTCAGATACAAACGTTGATGCAGATCAGAGAATTACTCAAGATGTGGAGAAGTTAACTACTGACTTGTCAACGCTGGTTGCCGGAATGGTAAAGCCATCTGTTGACATGATATGGTGAGTGTGTGTGGAAATTTTTGTTGTTCATAATAGAATAGCTTATTTGCTGAAAATGCATGTTATCTCTTGATCCCTTCACCAACTATCTTAAGAAATGCTGCAAATCCTTTAGGTTTACCTGGAGAATGAAGGAGTTGACTGGTCGGAGGGGGGTTTCTATATTATATGCTTATATGATACTCGGACTGGGTTTTCTAAAGAACTTTACTCCAGATTTTGGTGGCCTGGCAAGTCGAGAACAGCAGCTTGAAGGAACCTTTAGGTCATTTTTTGCTTGGTTACTGGTATTTGTATTGCTGCTTTAGAACTAGCTTTCTGTAATGGTCTACCTGACTTATTATATGATGAATTCGTTAGGTACATGCACGAGAGACTGCGTACCCATGCAGAATCCGTTGCTTTCTTTGGAGGTGGTGCTCGAGAAAAAGCGGTAAGTTTCTTGGATTTCACTACATTCCATATGCTCCAAATTTGAGCCTTCAATGATATTTCAAATTGTTGCTTTTTATTTTTTTATTTTTTATCTTCACTAGAGTTTTTGAATGCCTTAATTTATGCTTCCAAAAGAACAAGGACATGACTAATGTTTTTAACATTAACAAAGAAAATTGGTTTCGGAATATACTATGGAACTCAAATGCCATTAAAGTATTTTTCTTCTTGTAGAGTTTATTAATGTGCAATGTGATCCACTGCATCGTAATATAATTTCAGTCTGAAATTTTCTAGTGATGCTCATTGTAATAAGCAGATGGTTGAATCAAGATTGCGGGACCTTCTTGATCACTCAAAATTGCATAATAAGAAGAAGTGGCTGTTTGGTGTACTGGATGACTTTATCAGTAGGCACCTCCCGCAAAGCGTTGCTTCAAGTTTTAGCTTGTTATTTGCTATGGAATACATGGGAGACCAATCCTTGACTTCCACTCAAGGGACTTTTGTTAGATAGATCTTGCTGAACCGTGACACATTGTCTTCTTTGGTTTTGTTTTCAGAATATGTATTCTAAAAGCACTAAAAACTAATTTGGTAAAAAAATAATGAAAATTTCAAAAACATTCATCATTTTCTTGTTATTTTCTCTCCTTTTTTTTTTTTTTTTTTTTTTTTTTTTTTGCAAAATTCAAAAACTCTTTTTTAGTGTTTATTTTCACCCAAACTAGTTAGTATTTTTCAAAAATCAGATTCTGAAAACGAAACCAAACAGATTGAATTGTTCCTTACCAAAATGAAGGTTCCCTTTTTATTTTCAGGTGAGCTGGCTGATGGATTGCGTTATGTAACATCTATTGTAAGTTCTAGCTTTGCCAGTTTTGGAGAAATGCTTCAACTAAATAAGACATACGTGGAGCTTTCTGGAGGTATAAATCGCGTTTTTGAGCTGGAGGAGCTTTTGGATGCTGCTCAATCTGGTGGGTCTTTTTCTCTGTTGCCCCCGAAAGCTTTATCCTGAACTCTTTATTATTTTAACATGCATCTTTTCTCCAAAAAACTAACTTGTTCTAAATTTTTTATTTAGTTATCTCTTAGATTATCTTTTTTAATTTCCATATATTTTTTAGAGCTTGTAATCAATTTATATTGCCTGTAAGTAAAATTTCTCCTTACACCAGGGTTCTTTTTTGGACAAAGGTCCAATATCTGATTGCTACCATGGCCATCCCATGTTCATGGCATGCAAGAAAATCTTCTTTAGAAAAATATTAGGGAGGCCTTGGTTTTCAATATCAATGAACAATATTGCAAATTTTCACTGCATCAATTTAATGTTGATAATTGAGGAAAATTCTGTGAATTTGCCCTCGTAGAGCTGAATGAAGAGGAAGGTTGAGTCATGGACTCCAGTTAGTTTACAATTTAAGGTTCTAATCAATAAGTGGGTTGAAAAGAATGAAAAGAATTATTTGGCTTACCTATGAATGAGGTAGAACCTTATATTTATAATAAAACAATATTACAAAATAGGAAATGAACAAAATAGGAAACAAACAAAATAGGAAATGAAGATAAAAAAGGTACTAAATTTGTGATTGACACAATCACAGATTTTATGCACACTACCGTAACCGTAATTATAATATCACTATTTCCTAATTCCAACACTCCCTTTCAAGCTGGTGTGAAGATATTCAATAAACGCAGTTTGCCGATAGACGATTGGAGTAATGTTGGGCCTACAGACTTGGTGAACATATCTGCTAACTGCTGAGAAGAAGAGACAAAGAATGGTCTCACAATACCAATCCGAACCTTCTCTCAAATGAAATGTATATCAACCTCTATATGCTTAGTACGCTCATGTAGGGCAGAATCAGAAGACAACATAATAGCAGACTTGTTGTCACTAAATAAAGAAGCAAGAGCAGTCTCCTTAAATCCTAACTCTGCAAAAATAGAACGCAACCATAGAATTTCACAAGTGCCTTGTGTCATAGTCCTATACTCAGCTTTTGCAGAAGACCTAGAACCAACTGCTTGCTTCTTACTTTTACATGATATAAGATGATCACCATAGAAAGTACAGAAGTCAGAAGTAGAACTCCTATCCGTTCTAGATTCTGCATAGTTAGCATTAGTAAAACAGGAGAGTCTAGATTGAGGATTAGCTGTGAAGAACAATCCCAAGCTAGGAGAGGTCTTCAAAAGATGTGATGAACCGCATCACGATGTTCTGTACGAGGTGCATGCATGAATTGGCTAACCACACTAACTGCAAATGTCAAGTCAGGTCTAGTATTGATCAGATAGATAAGACGCCCAACAAGACGCTGATACATACCTGGATCCTCTAGTAATTCGCCGGACTCTGATGTGAGCTTGACATCGGGATCCATAGGAGTGGAAGCAGGTTTACACCCCATCATATTAGTATCCTTAAGTAAAGTCAAGAGTATACTTCCTTTGAGATAAGGAAATCCCTTGCTGTGAGCGAGCCACCTCAATCCCCAGAAAATACTTGAGATTCCCTGAATCCTTAATATCAAAAGTGTGTCCCAAATTCCGTTTTACTTGATCAATGCCTATAGTCATTACCAGTGAGCATGATATCATCCACATACATCAACAAGGCTATACACTGCCCTGCAGAATTACGACAAATGAAGCAAGTATGGTCTGAATGGCATTGAACAAAGTCCATGGAGAGGATGACTAAGCTGAAACGACCAAACCAAGCTTGTGGAGACTGCTTTAAGCCCTACAAAGACTTGTACAGTCGACATACTTGTCTCGAATACTCCCCCACAGCTCGAAAACCAGGAGGAGGGCCCATATAAATCGTCTCAAGAAGATCCCCATGCAAAAAGACATTCTCGACATCAAGCTGATAAAGGGGCCAAGAATGGGATGCTGCAAGAGAGATGAGTAGACGAACAGAGGTAAGCTTGGCAACCGGTGTAAAGATAGCACCAAAATCCTTGCCGGGAACTTGAGTGAAGCCTTTGGCCACTAAACGGGCCTTATAACAGTCAACGGAGCCATCAGGTAGGTACTTAATAGCAAAGACTCATTTGCAACCCACGGTACTCTCGCCAGAAGGTAAAGGAACCAAATTCCAAGTATGATTCTGTTCTAAAGCTGCCATTTCAGTTTGCATTGCCGCCATCCATTTTGGATTCTGAAGGGCCTCTGACATAGACTGAGGAATAGACTCGGACTCAAGCTTGCCAAGGAAAGAATGATATGAGTCGGAAACCTTGTCATATGAGAGATACTGGGAAATGGGATGATTAGTACTACACAGATAACCCCAGCGATTGGGGGGATGGCGATCTCGAGGAGGATTATGACGAGGAAGGGAAGGAAAGGTATGTAAAAGAGAAGAATTACCTTACCCGAGGTCCAGAGAGATGGCAGGAGGGGGCTGAGCATGCAGGCGGAAGGAGGGTGGAGGATGAGAGGGGGGGCAACCTCATCCGCAACCGCATCCAAATCCAAAATGTGGACCGGGCGAACACTTTGAGTAGCTGAAGGGGAAACCTGCAACAGGGGGTTAGGACTAAAAAAAGGAAGATCCTCACAAAAAGTAACATCCAGAGTATGGTAAAAATGACGAGACACAGGATCAAAACATCTATACCCTTTAGACATGGAAGAATACCCCAAAAAGACCCAACGAATAGACTTGTTATTTAACTTAGTGCAAGTGGAACGCCGGTCCTGAACAAAACATGTACACCCAAAAACATGAGGCAAAAGAGGAAAAATGGTAGTATTAGGCATAAGAATATGGAATGGAGTAAGGCCATGTAACACACGATTAGGAGTCCTATTAATGAGATAGACAACACTAAGAACAGGCATGTGCCAATAAGACTTGGGCACACTCATACCACGAAGATGACAACGCACGACAGACATAATAGGACGGCTTTTACGTTTAGCCACACCATTTTGTTTAGGGGTCCGAGGACATGTAAGTTGTTGAAGAATACTCGTTCAATTAAGATGAGAACGAAACTCATTGGAGATGTATTCCCCACCATTATCAGAGCGGATGTTCCTAACATTGATACGAAATTGTGTCTTAACCATTTGCAAAAATAGACCCAAGTGCACGTAGTGTGATCATCAATAAAAGTCACATAATAATGATAACCCGAAAAAGCAAGAACAAGAGAGGGACCCCAAACATCAGATTAGATAAGGACAAAAGCACTAGGGGCACGTGTCATATGTGGTATGTAACTAGTACGGATATGTTTAGACAACTCACAAGTAACACAATGAAATTTAGAATCCTTGTAAGCTTTATTTAATAACGGAAAAAGTTGACATAAATATTGAAAGTTAACATGACCCATACGGGATTGCCATAACTCTAAAGCTTGAACAGAAAAAACATAAGTTATAGAAGTAGGCAAAACAGACGCCTGAAAACTAGCTAAAAGCAAAGAAGGTTGGTTTGGTGGATCCCCAAAGTAGCATAGCCTATCGCGCTCATATCCCCTGCCAAAAATCCTCTTCGAACTCAGGCCCTGTAAAAGACACGATGAAGGTAAGAAGATGATGGCGCAATTAAAGGTTTTGACAAGACGACTAATAGATAAGAGATTATAAGCAAAGTTGGGAACATGCAACACAGAAAACAAAGTGATATCAGGGGATAAGGACACAACACCCTTATGTTGGACAGAAGAGCAAGAACCATCAATAAGACATACAGATTGGGCAACAATGGTGGGTGCAGGAGATGAAAGAAAAGAAAACTCACCAGTCATATGATCATTAACCCCAGAATCCAGAATCCAGAATCCATGAAGGATTAGCAGACCGAACATGGAAAGCAGTAGAAGTACCTATAGCAAGGGTGGCAGTAGAGGATGATGGACCAAGAGAACCAGTGGTGAGAGACCTAAGATGGGCCCGAAGCTGACCAATTTGAGTCTATAATTGCTGTGGATTAGGGACATTAGGAGGCTCAAAAGCAGGAGTAACTTCCACCAAAGCAATAGTGCGAGCAGAGCCAGGACTACGTGTAACAGGACCATGAGGTCAGGAAGGGCGTTGCCTTAACTCAGGATGAAGTTTGAAGCAACAAGCTTTGACATGTCCAGGCGCACCACAATGATGACAAGTAATAGAGCCGGTGGAACTTCGAGAACCAGAACTCGCAGTAAGAGCCATCTGATTTGCTAAAACTGGAGGTTCTGAAGGAACACTAGGCTGAACCAATCGCCGGCGACGCTCATCATCGTCAATAGTGGCAAAAGCCTCATAAAAAGATGGCATGGGTGATGTGTTGAGAATCTGAATTCGAAGAGATTCAAATTCAGAGTTTAAACACACGACAAACCGATAAGTGTGTTGTCAGGCAAGCCTTTTGAACACAAGGGAGGCGGCTTTTGGTGGAAGGTCTGTCAAAGGCTCATATTGAGCAAGTTCCTCCCAACGAACCTGAAGATAGCCAAAGAATTTAGCTACAGAAAGGCTAAGAGAGGACTGAGAGGCCTAGGCTATATCTTGGTAAAGCTCGAAGATACGTGCATCATTGTGAACATAAGCGTACATCTGTGACAATGCCTGCCACAAACTCGGAACTATATCACAATAAAGGAACATATGATAAATTCGATCTTCCATGGAATTGAACATCCATCCCAATATAGTGCAGTTATTGATATCCCACTGAGCACATGTAGGGTTTGTCGCAGCTGGCGGGGTAATAGTAGATAAAAGCCAATGGGCTTTTCCCTTTCCTCCAAGGTAGAGTTTAAGGGAATAGCTCCAAGCAGCAAAATTTTTCCCATTCAACACCACATTTGTAATACGATGAATAGGAGTGATGGGAAAGAGAAAAATCAGTACTTGGAATAGTCACAGGTTTGGTGGAGACCGCAGTAGATACCTTAATAGGAATGGTAGAAGATAAGCTATCCATGGGGAGATAATGAGGGCTGAAACAGACAGTAATACAATAACACAGCAACACTAAACAACCAGAAAAGGCGGAAAAAACTCAACGACTAAAGTGCTTAAACATCAGCACTACACCTTGTAAAAGGGAGAAAAAGGGTTCAAATCACCCTAAAGAGGGTATCGAACCGATCTAGGCCAGGGAAAGACCTAGTCGAAGTGCTCTAGGCCAGGATGAGACCTGGTTGGCAGTAGTAAGGCCCTCGGCAGGTGTAATATAGTCCTGTCGAGGGGTATAAGAGGGTGGTAAGTGGTTTCGGGTGGTCTAGGAGTGGTAGGTTAGGCTGTCGAGTGGTCTAGAGGGGAGAGGAGGTCTGTTGGCTGCTGGAGGAAAAAGAAAGAAGATGAAGAAACTGTTGGGCAGTGAAGAACAGGGACCAATAGGGAGGAGGGAGTGGTTTAGGGTTTTTGTGTTTTGGCTCTAATACCATAAAGAATGAAAAGAATTATTTGGCTTACCTATGAATAAAGTAGAGCCTTGTATTTATAATGAAACAATATTATAAAATAGGAAATGAACAAAATAAAAAACAAAGAAAGTAGAAAATGAAGATAAAAAAGGTATTAAATATGTGATTGACACAATCACAGATTTTATACACACTACTAGAATTACAATATTACTCTTTCCTAATTTCAACACTACCATAATTATAATATCACTATTTCCTAATTCCAACAGGTTGAGTAACATGTATAAAATATAGTGAGATGTATTAATATTATATAAAGAAGGCTGTTATTGGGGTCTGCTTATTAAGAAGTAGGTGGACAAATCTTCCAACACACTTTGTATTGGCCTAGGGTAATACCCCCTTGGCACCCTTTTGATGCAATTCACACTTAACAAACAAACAAAAAGATAGACTTTCTTTGCGATGGGACTGAGTGGGTGACAAAGGATTTATATTGTAATTGAGAAGTTAACTTCGACTAGCAGCACTAGGTGAGCATTCCTAACTAATAACTACCATATGAGTCATAACTGTTAATTTTAGAAGAGAAAAGATTAGGGTATGAGTGGTTAATCATACCCTTTTATGTTAAATCATAAACATAAGTTAAGGCTTAAATAAAGGCCCATTACAGCAAATAAAGAGACTGAATGAGAATAAAATGGGAAATATCCTAACACATTCTAACACATTCTAACACTCTCCCTCGAGCTGGTGCGAAGATATCTTTCATGCCCAGCTTGTCGAGAATGTCACGAAACGGTTTAATCCCTAATCCTTTGGTAAGAACATCAGCCAATTGATCCCCAGACCGCACGAAAGGCATACATATAGTGCCACTAGTAAGCCACTAGTAAGTTTTTCCTTGATAAAATGCTGATCAACCTCCACATGCTTGGTCCTATCATGTTGAACCGGATTGTGAGCTATATTAATGGCGGCCTTATTGTCACAGTATAGCCTCATAGAATCTGTCTAATGAATCCCCAAATCCCGCAATAATAATCGAATCCATAAAAGCTCACACGCACCTTGAGCCATAGCTCTGAATTCGGCCTCTGCACTAGACCGCGCAACAACATTTTGTTTCTTGCTTCTCCAAGTAACTAGATTTCCGCCAACGAAGGTACAATAGCCAGAGGTGGATCTTCTATCAGTTACTAAGCCAGCCCAATCAGCATCTGATATGCCTCCACACTGAGATGACTATGCTTTAAGAAATGAAGAGCCTTTCCCGGAGAAGATTTCAAGTATCTCAGAATCTGCATAACCGCCTCTAAGTGAGTTGCACGTGGAGCATGCATAAACTGACTAACCATACTCACTGCAATAGCAATATCAGGCCGCGAATGAGATAAGTAAATAAGCTTACTCGCTAGTCTCTGGTATCTCCCCCTGTCTACAGGCTCGCCTCCTTCATCCTCACTAAGCTTTAGTCTGGGTTCTAGTGGTGTATCACATGCTTTACTTCCAAGCATTCCAGTTTCTTTTAGCAAATCAAGCACATACTTTCGTTGACCTATGAAGATACCATCTTTGGACCGAGCAACCTCAATGCATAGAAAGTACTTCAGTTTGCCTAAGTCTTTGATTTCAAACTCATTAGCCAAATACTTCTTTAACCGAGGAACCTCCTCAACATCATTTCCTGTGAGTACAATATCATCCACATACACAATGAGGGCTGTCGTTTTACTATGTGAGGAGTGTTTCACAAACAAAGTATGATCAGCTTGACTTTGTTTGAAACCATATCTCAGCATGGCCTGAGTAAACCTCTCAAACCAAGCCCTAGGAGACTGCTTAAGGCCATAAAGTGACTTGCGTAACCGGCACACCTTTCCTGTGGTTTTAACATCCTCAAAGCCAGGGAAAATGTCCATGTACACTTCTTCTACCAAATCTCCATGGAGGAAAGTATTTTTTACATCAAATTGATGGAGAGGCCAGTCAAGATCAGAGGCAAGTGAGAGGACTCTGACAGAATTCATCTTAGCAACCGGTGCAAATGTCTCCTGGTAGTCTACTCCATAAGTCTGAGTAAAACCCTTAGCCACCAATCTAGCCTTGTAACGTTCAATTGAACCATCGGCTACCCACTTACATCCAGCAGGTCGTTTGCCCTTAGGTAACGCAGCTAATTCCGAAGTGTCATTTTTAGCAAGCGCTCTCATCTCCTCCATCATGGCATGCTTCCACTCAGGAGTAGAAAGAGCATCCTGAAAATTGGAAGGAAGACTCACAGAAGAAACTTTAGACAAAAAAGCTTTATAGGAAGAAGACAGATTAGTGTAGGAGACAAAATGAGAAATAGGATGTTGAGTACATGACCTAACCCCCTTCCTTTTAGCAATGGGAACATCTAGATCAGAAAGAATTGAGTTACCTGGAGGTTCACCAGAAGGAGAGGATTCTGGACACTCATAAGAAGAAGATAGCAGTGGAGAATCTGAATTGATCTCTTGTACCCAAGTAACTTTTTGTCTACCCTTGTCCCTGACATACACTTTGTCGTCTTTCACTGCAGATGGAAAGTCAGCATTCTCAATAGTTGGATCATTAGTAATAATAGTCTCAGGAGTCGCAATAACTGATGGTGATGGTAGTGATACAAGAGTCTCTTCACACCAAGGCTCCCTCTGAAAAGATGACGAGGACACCGGGGAGGAGAGAAAATAAGACTGAGATTCAAAGAAAGACACATTCATAGAGACAAACCATTTGCGAGAGGGGGGATGATAACACTTATAGCCCTTTTGAGTGGTGGAGTGACCCAAGAAGACACACCGAAGAGACCGAGGATCCAACTTACTACGGTTAGGAGAATGGTTATGAACAAAGCACACACATCTAAAGGTTTTGGGAGGAATGGAGAAGGCAGCAGAAGCTTGGAAGCCGAACAAAACCTGAAGAGGAGTTTCTTTATGAAGAACCTGGGTAGGAAGCAGATTGATGAGGAACGCAGCAGTGAGAACCGCTTCTCCCTAATAGGATCGAGGAACGCGCATTTCAAAGGATAAACAACGCGCAATATCAAGAAGATGCCGGTTTTTACGCTCGACAACACCATTCTGTTGAGGGGCATTGGTACAAGAAGTTTGATGAATAATACAATGAGTGGCAAAATAGCTGGCAAGTCCAGAATCAATGTATTCCCCCCCATTATCAGAACGCAGAATTTTGACAACTGTCCCAATTTGAGTGCAAAGCATTTTATGAAAATTTTGAAACACAAAAAACACCTCACATTTCTCCTTCATAAGATACACCCAGGTGGTCCTAGAACAATCATCAATAAAGGTGACAAACCATCGTTAACCCTTTAAAGACACAAAACGAGAGGGACCCCATACATCAGAATGAATCAAAGAAAAAGGAACTAAACTTTTATTAATAGAAGGAGCAAAACAAGCTCTGTGTTGTTTACCAAGTTGACACGACTCACAATGAAACTCAGAAACATTATTTTTCAAAAAAAACAGAGGGAAAAAGATGCTTAAGTAACAAAAAAGATGGATGCCCAAGACGGCGGTACCACAGTCAGATGTCTTCCTTGGTAGATGGAAATTGAATGGATGAGTGAGCCAGCTTGTCTGCTTGATCCAAGATATAGAGACCATTCTCGTGTCTACCACTGCCAATCATCTTCCTTGTGATAAGGTCCTGAAACAGACAATGGTCAGGGAAAAAGGTCACATTACAATTTAAGTCCCAAGTAATACAACTCAAAGACAAAAGATTAACACTAAAATTGGGAACATGTAGGACAGGAGATAAAGGGAGAGAAGTAGTGGCATGAATTAAACCTTTCCCAGACACAGAAGAGATGGTACCATCAGCAATTCGAACTTTATCCTGCCTTGAAGAAGGGGTATACGCGGAGAATAAATCAGAAGAACCAGACATGTGGTCGGAAGCACCAGAATCGATAATCCAAGGTAACGTTTGATGAGAGAGGAAAGCACTTGTAGAAGAAGCTAAGTTACCTGACTGGGCAATATTACCTAAAGATGAACTAGAGGCCCGACGGTCTAGCAAGTAGCGAAGAGCAACCTCAAACTCAGAAGTAGAAAACCCCGAGATATCAGCAGATGAATCAACTGGAGCTGTAGACTGTGGCTCAACTATATCAGAATGATGGGCTCGGGCATTGGGCCCATGGCCTCGAGACTGTTCGAAGCGACCCCCTCGAGAACTAGAAAGGTCTCCATGACCTCCAGATGGTTGCCCATGCAACTTCCAATAAGTCTCACAGGTGTGGCGAGGGCGACGACAAAAATCACAGAAGAGAGTATCCTTCTCAGAAGGAGGGCGAGAACCACGATCCCCATCTCGAGAGGGGGCAGAAACTAGGGCAGATCGATCAGAAGAGGCAGCTGGAAGCATAGCAGAACGACGACTCTCCTCATTCTGCACATAAGCAAACGCTTCTTGAAGAGAAGGAAGAGCATCCATACCAAGCACACAATTCCGAACAGGATCAAACTCTACATTCAAACCTTCCAAAAACTTGAAGACCCGCACTTGTTCAACAAATTTCCGGTAACCAGCAGAATCTGTGGGACAGACAGGCTTGTAGTCTTGAAGATGATCAAGTCGCTTCCACCCATTGCTAAGGAAAGTAAAATACTGGAGGATAGTCATCTTACCCTGAACAGACCGGTCAATAGAGCGTCACAACTCAAAAGTCTATGAGAAATTACCTTTGCGGGAATACGTAGTGGCCACAGCCTCCCAAATATCCTGTGCTGTGTCCATAGACAAGTATCCCTTACCGATCTCCAAAACCATAGAGTGTATCAACCAACCTATGATAAGAGAATTGATAATCTCCCACTGATCATAACCTGTATCGGTGATACTGGGAGCCTAAACACGCCTATCAACATATCCCATCTTCCCTTTGCTCTTCAAAAATATAGTCAAACTCTGCGACCACGCTAGATAGTTCTGACCATTAAAGAGAGAGGTAATGATTTTCTGGCTAGGGTGGAGAGAATCGGTCATCGAAGTAGTCAAAACAGGACTCGCGCCCTGTGTGGCAGGCTACGAAGTAGTAGACTCACTAGTCAATTCGTCCATAATGACGTCGCGACGGAACCCTCACAAACACATCTGGAGTGAATCACAAACTCGAAAGATGGGAAAATATAATAATGAATTTAAAATAAATTTAAGAGAACATTTTTTTTTTGTTTCTTTGTTTTTCATAGAAGACAGAGAGAGATTAAGAAGAGGAGAATACAGACTCAGAGAGGCTTACATATTACGAAGACACAGAGAAAAATGAAGACGAAGGAGTTACATGTAGAGACCGAGAGAGATGTCGACGAGGACAGACCACAGGGCTCCAAGCCAGCCGAGAGAGAGATGCGCCTGTGCCTTCGACTGGAGTCGCGACTCCGACTGGGGCTGTCGGAACCCTAGGTGCCTTCGACTGGGGTTGTCGGAGCCCTAGGTTGTGCCTTCGACTGGAGTCGCGACTCTGACTGGGGCTGTCGGAACCCTAGGTGCCGTCGACTGGGGTTGTCAGAACCCTAGGTGGCTTCGCCGGGGGCTTGCGGGCTGGGGTGGTGGTGCTGTGGCTTGGTGGTGGTACGGCTAGGGTTTTTTTTTTTTTTTTTTCTTTTTCTTTTTCTTCTTCTAGTTCTGCTCTGATACCATGTTAATTTTAGAAGAGAAAAGATTAGGGTATGAGTGGTTTTCATACCCTTTTATAGTAAATCATAAACATAAGTTAAGGCCTAAATAAAGGCCCATTACAGCAAATAAAGAGACTGAATGAGAATAAAATGGGAAATATCCTAACACATTCTAACAATAACCATTTGCATGATCTTGAATTTGGTAGCTGGAAGGTAGGGAAAACTTCATAGACATCTCTTTAGGCAATCATGAGGGAAGGAGTTCAAGTACCATTTTGTAAATTGGCATCCCATTTGCACTTCAGTCTTTTGCTTGGGTCCAAGATCATTCGTGTATGAATCATGCTATTTTTTAAGAAAGTGGCTTGAAATATGCACCTCAGAACAAATGACCCATCATTACTTTAGAAAGAACTTGCTATAGGAATTTTTACATCATTACAGTCCTCCATGAATAATTATGGATGGATGACAGATTCCTCTGGTCTGGGAGTGGAACACCATGCATTGGAATATTGTTTTTACTAAAAAAATGTTCTATAACTAGGTGTTGGACTGTGGTCATGCTAAAACTGCCTTTCCTGATGCATGAATCAATGATGTGAAGGTTTCTCTTCCAAATAGTTTTGTCATTTTTCAGGAGGTCATTGAACCAGATTATTTTTTCTTTTTTATTCTCTAGTAGCATGGTTGGGCTTCCATTTTTCAATCATTGGAATTGGTGGGTCTTGATAGAACTAGGAACTTGAGTTTAAATGAGGGCATTATTAAGATTGGCAGGGAGAATAGCGAATATCGCACTTGTGAGTAAATTCTATTAAAATAGCTATTATTCTACTTGGTTTGGGAATTTTACATTTTCACTTCAAATTGGGGAGGCTTCCTCTTTAAGTTAATTGATAGTTCTTCCTTTCAATGGGGCCTAGGCCTTTGTGTGCTGTTTCACATGGTCTATGCCCTCTTTCTTGTCGAACAAATAATTCTTCTTGTGTTTTGTATTGATTGTTTTGGTGGATTTAACTTCATTTTGTTTTCATTTTGATTACGCATTCCTCCTGACAAAGTTAGTCCTACAGATGGTCATATTTCTACCTCCACTTTATCACCAACAAAGCCGACAACAACCCACTCTGCAGATATCATTTCTTTCTCCGATGTGGATATCATTACTCCAGGACAGAAAATGTTGGCTAGGAAGCTGAAGTTTCAGATACTACCAGAGAAGGGCCTGCTTGTTACAGGTAAGTGTAAACTTCTCAGTCATTATCTTTTTATTGTAAATTTATCTGACAAATCCTGTATTTTGTAAAGGTCCAAATGGGAGTGGAAAAAGTTGCGTCTTCAGAGTACTTCGAGGCCTCTGGCCCCTTGTCAGTGGAAAACTTGTTAAACCATGCCAACGTATTGGTGAAGAGGCTGGACGTGGTCGTGGTGTCTTTTATGTTCCTCAGCGATCATATATGTGCTTAGGAACCCTACGGGATCAAATTATATACCCACTCTCTCGTGAGGAAGCAGAGCAAATGGCATTAGATTTGTACGGGAAAGGTAAATATATCTTACTTATGGTATGCTTTCCATTTAAATTTCCAACTTCATCTTTTTGTGACATGCCAACACCTAATGTTTCTGTTTTCCACTTTGAAAAGTATAAATATATGTATGGTCCATGGAAATTTAATTGATTCACTAGTTTTACTACGTGGTGTGGCAGTCTATTGCAGAGTTGTTACAATGAAAATATGGGGCAAAAGCCTTTTCTTTGGCTTCTAGAAGGCTAGAAGCCAGAGATCTCTTTGGCTTTTGAATGGCTACGCATAAATTTTCTGAACAACCAGGTTCCTTTCATTTAAGGAATTGAATTTGTTAACTATGGAACTGGAGCAATATCTTTATCTCGTGATATGGTCCTAGGTAGAATTCAACCTCAAAAGTTAGCTCTTGAAGTGAGGGTGCCCTCACACTTATACATTGTACCTACTGGACTTTGCTTCCTACCCTCCCTCATGCCTAGTGTGCAGGGCCGAAGACACGCACCCTTCCCATCCCTCTCTGATACCATGGGACATTGTGTTGGGTAAAACTCAACGCCAAAAGCTAGCTTGTGAAGTGAGAGTACTCTCGGGATTATACACTGTACATCCCCTTTGTACCCAGGCGATGTGGCTCACATATCTCCCAAAGTGACAAAATACAATTCTGTGGTTGTGTAGGATGGGCAGAGTGGAAGTCAGATGCCCTAGTATTTTGTACAAAGTAAAAAAGAGAAGGAAAATTACCAAAGTAAAAATGGTTTCACTTTTCCCTGATTTGAAGTGAGGATCGGGACGTTTATTGTGGGGTCTAAATTTTTAGCACATATGTTGGTTTGCATGTATTATGTTTCCTATTCTATAATTGTTCTCGCTGTTTCATGGACAATATTTTTACCAATTTTTTTCTTGATTGTTCAATATGATAGTGTGACCTATATTTCTTTTATTTGTCTTTATGCTCTAGTTGTAAAATTGATCTATCCATTTATCTTGTTTCCTAAGTGCCTCAAGCAAAATTTCAGGTGAAACATCTATCGATGCCCCAAAACTTCTGGATTCACATTTAGAAACTATTCTAGAAAATGTCAAATTACTCTATCTTTTGGAAAGAGAAGGTGGCTGGGATGCCAATAAGACCTGGGAAGACATCCTATCTCTTGGGGAGCAGCAGAGATTAGGCATGGTGAGCTCACTCCACCACTAGCATTTCCTACTAGTTTTGAACAAGTTTAAAAAATCTATTAAGTGAATGCTAACCTGTTTGACTTGCAATTCTCTGTATTTGAAGGCACGCTTATTCTTTCACAAGCCTAAATTCGGCGTCCTTGATGAGTGCACCAAGTATGCAACTAAAGCTTTCATTGTTTTGTTCTTTCCTAAAATGATAGGCTTACCCATAATTTCACATTTCATACTAATTTTTATATAATAATTTTTTACTGACAGTGCCACAAGTATTGATATTGAAGAACATCTTTATAAGCTTGCAAATGACATGGGCATCACGTTGGTTACCTCCTCACAGGTGAGTAGTTCTGCAACTGTGCTGAATATGAATGTATCACATGCGAGCCTATCAATTGTTACCTAATTTGTGATTTGTAACCTAGGAGGCCTGGTCAGGATTAGCTGAGATTGTGCTGTATATGGTGGGTATTTGATATTGCCCTCCTACTGCAATATGTCACAATTAGTTATGAACATCATTGTTGCAATGCCAGTGGTACCTGATAAGTGGTTACACACACCCATCTGGTGGGATGGTTTGGGGTTTGGCTCTTTGTTTTGATTTCCCTAGCAAAAAAGATAATGACCCGACACTGCTAAAAATTATCCATTAAAAAACAAAACAAAACAAAATAAAATCAAAATAAAAAAAAACTACACCTAGTTTAGTCTCTGTTATATGGGTGCCTGGAAGTGGTAGATTGGGCATAGATCTAACCTCAACATAAATTGCACAAAGTGGCTGTCTTTAGGTTCGACCCCACAACCACAAGGTTGGTAGGCCGAGTTATAACCCACTAAAACAGTGGCTCCCTAAAAGAATACCCACAAAATAAATGAAAAATTTGTGATGATAATAAAATTTAGCTCACTTTACTATATATATCACAATGCGAGAGATTAGTCTCATTCAAACTGTTCTATAACATGCCTCTTTTTAAACATGCCTCTTTTTACTACTTAAAAATGTGCTATACATAATCCTTCTGCAAACTACTTTGAATTCAAGCTTTGTTTTTATATTATTTCTCATATCATATTGTGCATACTTTTACTTCTTGCAGCGCCCTGCTTTAATACCATACCATTCAACGGAATTACGATTGGTTGATGGTGAGGGCAAGTGGGAGCTTCATTCAATTAAGCATTGAGTTGACAACACCAATCTTGACCTCTGCTCATTATGTTTTGTTGTAAGTCCTGCTTGTGGTGGTGGGTGCAAGCGAATTTCAATTTAGCCATCTAATAAAACTGGTCACTCGGGCTATAACACAAGCTGTGGTGGCATATGGCATCAGATGATTGGGGGCTGTGAAGCAAATTTGGTCTCATCATTCTGTTTAAGAATATGATTAAAGCATACAAGCATTTCACAAATCATTGTATTCTATGGATGTATTATTATGTGTGGGTATTTATTTGTTATTCAAAAGTTGGTCCATTTATGCTTGTAAGAAACAGAGGGCCTGATTATTTTGGTTAGCTCCTATGAATATAATGTTAGGAAAAAACGGCGTTGTTGTCCTTTTTGGTCATTTATAGTATTTAATCTTTTAACACAGAAAGTGTAGTGAAAAGAATGTGAGAGTTTCTTGCAAGTAATCTCCCCTGAATTTCACACAGAACACTGAAATTCATGAAAAACTAAGGTAGCGTTTGGTAGAGTTTCTAAATATGATTTGAGAATAAGAGTTGTATTTTGAGTTTATGAGTTTTAGAATTATGATTTGAGTGTGAAAAATTTGTTTGGTGAATGAGTTTTGAATTGAGTGGGGAATTTTTGATATGACAATGATATTTGATATAAAAATTTACAATTCATAACCAAACACATAACTCAAAATTTTATTAAAGCTCATAAAAAAATTTGAAAAATAATTTTTGTTGAATATATAAAAATTAACTTGTGTCAATTGCAAAAAAAAAAAATAAAAAAATGTACTGTTCCGGATGACCGGTGGGACGACCGGTTAGTCTAAATTTTTCCGACTAATTTTCAAAAGCAAGCGTAGAATTAATTTTTGAAAGTTGCAAACAAACACTACGTGAGAATATTATACTGAAACTAAAGTCTCAAGACTAAAACAAACGAAACCTAAAAGATTCAGATTTAAAGCTGCCTATGTGATGTTTGTATCTCATTTGTACTGAAATCAATTGCAATGACTATTATAGGAAGATAGTCTCTCTTTGGATTGTGGGTTTTAAATCGTTTTTCAAGTTATGCTGAAATTGTGACATTTGAAAGGGTGCTTGAATAATGGGGGTGGTGTGTGTTTAGGGAGGATGAAAATGAGATGATCTTGTTCAGCTAATTGTGTGAGCGCTATGCATGATCTTTATGTGTGTTTGGGTCTTGAGTTTGAGGAGTGATTATAAATAGTTTTTATTTTATTTTCTTTTTTCCAATCATTTTCTATTGCTTCTATAAATTTCTTATCAGGATCTAAACAGTCTAAGTGTATTATTTGGTTATTGAATCTAAGGGTAAATTACATTGGCACCCCGACATTTGGCTCGATTACATTCTCACCCCTGATGTTCTAAAAATTACATTTTTATCCTTGTAGTTAATAGTCTTATTTCACAAACTTCCTTTATCGTAAAGTAGTTGTTAGAAAAATCTTGATGACATAAGCAAAAAAAAAACGTAAGTGATTGATTTGCCTTTTGGGACTTTAAAAAGTCCTTTGTAACCTTATATCCTATTTAAAATTATTAATATACCAGAAACAAAGGTCCAATCAGAGCATACACTATATTATTTCACTTGCATTTACAGTTCATTTACCCGCCAAATATGGCTTGTGGTATGTAAAAAGAACAAAAAGGTATTATCCATCATGTTTAGTTCAGAAAATTGAGTTAACTTTTCAAAAAATTACACTTGCATTTGCAGTTCATTTACCTGCCAAATATGGCTTGTGGTAGGTAAAAAAACAAAAAGGTATTATTTATCATGTTTGGTTCTAGAAAATTGAGTTAACTTTTCAAAAAATTGAGTGTTTTTATTTTTAGTAAATTTTTTAAATATTTTATGCATTTTCTTTTTTTAAAATATTTTTTGATACATCTAATACTTGTGAAAAAACTTAAAAAATTTCACAAAATACAAAAAGAAAAAAAGAAAATTCAATACTTATTCAAATTTTGTTGTATTCAATGAATTTTTTTAAAAATTCTTTTTACAAATTTTTTACTTTCAAGTTTAAGTGATCTAAATTTTTTTTTAAAAATAATTAAAATATTTTAAAAAATCATTAAAAATATAAAAATACGAATTAAAAACTCAGAAAATTATTTTTGAAAACTCAAAATCAAACAAGGTTATTGTCATTTTCTCTAAAGTTACATGAACAAAATATCTACATTTTTTTTTATTAGTTTCTACATATAAAGGTTTACGGGCAAAAATATCTTTTTAATTCCAACGTTAACTCCGTCAAAATAATTAAACTGACAGAAAAATTAGTATAATTTTCCAAACGTGAAGGAAAAATTTATATTAAATCCAAACCTCAGGATGTTAGTGTAATTTACCTTGATCCAAATAGTTGGTAAGAGGTGGTAGATGGCAACCTCATAAATGATGGTTTTCTTTTTATTTATTACTAGTTCAAACACACGTGCAACGCACGTGATTATTTTGGTCCAATTCATTTTTACACCTATTGTAGCATGTACTGCTCGTTCATTTAAGTTAAATTTTGAAAAAAATTGAGATGAACGTCAGCGTACATCCCGCATATATGACGTTTGGAAATGTGGTTGATCCTTTTGTTGGAAAAAATGATTTAAATGCTGATTTTTTAGAAGCTTAGGCTAATAATTATGTAGGACCCATAAGTCAATTTAGGAGGGTCCGAGTAGCAATGTGTTCGTTGCCATGTGGTAAACAAGATTATGTAATTAGTGAGTCAAAACCATTTACAGGTGAATGGAAAATTGACTTCAAAGTAAAGTTCATGAACATGAGACATGTTGATATAAATTCCCAAATGGTGTTGAGTGTTCTTGTCCCACATAGATTGGAAAAAATAATGTAAGGTCCTAGTTTTAAATTTTTGCAGGAAAGAATTCAAATTTCAGATTTGAATTTGCTCCAAAAAATTCAAAAATCAATTTGGTGTCTTCTCCAATCGGGTGTGACTTTTGGTGAACAGACATATCTTTTCCAATTCAGTTTTTTCCTGTTGCCTATTTAAGGAAGTCCTCCATCTTTTTTTGGTTGATCAAAAAATTAATAAAAAAATAAATAAATTTCAGACTTCTAGTTTCTTCCTCCTCCTCTGTTCATCCCTCATATTCATATTTTTTTTTTAGAGTCTAAGTTTGGAAAAGTGCAAAGCACATACTCTGATTCACTGTACACATGGAGTTAGTACGAATTCTGTGTGTGGTGATTGTTGTATCCTGGAGACAGGACGCCTATTAATCTCAAGCACCAGTGAAGAGGGTGTTATTCTATCTTAAAGACACAGTGTCCATACACTGGCCTCAATCACAACTTCGTTAATAATTTGATATTCGAAAAGTTGTAAGCGTATTTTATTTTATTTATTATTCGCTATTAATTAATTTTACTGAAATTATTCTCCAACACCTTTTGTTTGGAAAAAGCTGTGGAAGACTAAAATACCTTCGAAATGGATCTTATTTATTTGGAAGTGTCTTCATAATATTCTTCCGGTGAGTAGGCAACTTAAACGAAGAGGTATACCGGTCGATACAAGATGCGTCAGTTGCGGTCATGCGAATGAGACAATAGAGCATGTTTTTTTCCGAATGTCCTTGGTCCCAAAGAGTTTGGAGGGGTACAGTTTTGGGGTTGGATTTTACTCGTGGGCATGCTGTTGATTTCAGAACAAGGTGGAAGGGGTGGGTTAGGAATGATTCATTCTATTGCTATTCTGTGGGCAATATGGTGGCAGTGCAATATTAAGGTGTTTAAACATAAGCAATTGGCAATAGATCAAACTTTATACTTGGTTACTGAACTTATATTGCAATGGAACAATGGAAGTGCAACAGTCACTACAACATATAAGAGTTTTAAAGACTAATTTGGTCTTTGAAAGTGAAAATTTTGTTGCAAAAGACATTTAGGGAACAATTTTTATTGTCATGAGAATAGTTGCTAAAAGGTTGTTTCAAAAAGTCAAAAACAAGACTTTTAGCGACAAAATTTTGAAAATGTCACTAATAATCAGACTTTTAGGGACAAAATAATTTGGTCTTAAAATAATTTATTTTTTGAGACACAAAATTTGGTCACAAAAAGATAATAATTCATCACTAATGTCTAATTTTTGTTGCTAAAAATATAATGACAACACTTTTTGCTACAAAAATATTTGGTTCCTAAGAAATAATTTTGTTCCTAAATTTTGGTTTCTAAAACCTTAATTTTTTGTAGTGAGTTAGATAATGACATATCTGAATGTGCTTA
Organism: Camellia sinensis; assembly: GCF_004153795.1. NCBI lineage: Eukaryota > Viridiplantae > Streptophyta > Magnoliopsida > Ericales > Theaceae > Camellia > Camellia sinensis. The sequence goes on from NW_021026158.1 coordinate 295,811, forward strand.
TGCAAAGCTGCAGGTTTCTTCTTCAAATAACTGTTTTGTTATTGCTAATAATTCTATTCAATCTGATGATTTTTAGCTCTTTACCTGTGTGGTGGATGGAGCATGGAAGCAGAGCACCGAAGTAGCTGGCCTGGCATGGGTCTCTGCTTGGATGAAGCTCAAGTGCAGGTGTCGCAACAAAGTGCTTTCTATTTGGTTGTCTTCTCCTCTATTAGCAGAAGCTAGAGCTCTTTTGGAAGCTATCAAATGGGTTGTCAAGATGAAGATTTGTTGCCTCTCTATATTTACAGATTGTAAGATTTTAGTCGATAGTTTTGAGCAACAAAGCGATCCGGATTGGGAGGTTGCTTTGGTTGTCCAGGATGTATTGGCTATAAGTAAACAATTTCAATTTCTCTCTGTAACTAAACAGGTTTCTGGTGGAGCCAGTGCATAAACTGGAAAAATCTGTAAAACTCTTATCTTATGTGTAATATATTTGGAAGTTTGTCTGGTTCTCAAAAAAAAGAAAAAATAAAAATTCAAAAATCATGCACACAGGGAAAAAAACAAAGAAAAAGAATAAAGAGTAAACAAGTTTTTATGCAATTGTTTACTTTGCTTAATCAAAAATATAGTTAAATCAAATTTCATTTTAATGGCACACTCATACAATTTGGATACAAACATCTAAAAACGTGTGTTTAAACATAATATATATAAAAAGGTGTGCATAGCAAATGAGTGCACTATTAAAATCAACTTAGTCAAATGTAATTGGAGGATTTTTTTAAGTAACTGATATAAAAAAAAAAAAAAAATGGAAATGGAGAAAAGGAAAACTGAAGAAGTTATCAAAATTTCAAGTAGTTACATAAGAAAAATTTGAGAATTTTAAAAAAAAATATAACAAAATTTACACTAAATCGAGTTGTACATTTTATATAATAATATAGATGTATACCAATAGCCAATCTACTTTCTTATACTTTCAAATTAAATGTAATGTCCACTTAAAAGAGCACAAGTTAGCGCCTCTGTCAACATTTAAAGTCTGTATTATTTAGGCCAAGTTTGGGAAGTGTAAAAAAAGTCAAAAAGTCAAAAAGTCAAAAAGTTACTCAATAAATTAAAAAGTTATCACTATTCACCAAAAGTCAAAAATTATGACTGTACAACTCCCAATACTAATTTTCCCCTACACACTAATTTATACAATTTTTTAATACACATTTTTCATAAAAAGTCAAAAAATTAACCCAAACATGCATATTTTTTCCTCAACTTTTTAGTCTAAAAAGACAAAAAGTACACTTATTTAGAACATCTCAAACAACCCCTTAATAGATGAAATTAATACACGAGTAATGCTATATAAATATAATTTATATATACAAAACCCATATAAATCGATATGTCTCATTTATCTCTATTCAATATTGGAAGTTAAAATAATCATCACTCTAGTTCACAAATACAAAAACATCATGTCTATACCATTCTTTTCTTAAATTTTGTAATGATATTATGTTTGCATATCATATTCCTTAATTACATTCTTTTAGTATTCCAAATTGAATTCTTCATAAAGCAGGAAGAATATTGAAAGCACGTCCCAAAGCAGCAATACATAATAATGTAGACAGCTTGTTCAATAAAATTTATTTATTTTCAGGCTTTATTTGGGATAAAAAAAATTTAGCCTGGCTTTTTAATTTTTAGGCTATTTTAACCTACCTAAAAAAGGTTTGTTTAGGTTAAGCTTTTGGCTCTTTTTACTTCGAATGTGGTAGTTATGGGAGAAAAAATGAAATAATTATCGTTTGGATGTGAGATTTGTCTTAATTTGATTTTTTAGCCTATTTTGTCTTTGTGGGGCTAAATTAACCAACCTATATCCCAAACGAAACCTAAATAAAAAACTTTAAGATAGAGTTCTAACTTAATAAGAAATTTTAGGAAACCTCCACAAAAAAAAAAAAAAAATGTGTCTCTTTCTATTATAATAATCTTAACCCATGGCAAAACAATCCAGCTATAACCATCTTAAAAAAAAAAAAAAAAAACAAATAGCCTTTTGTCAAATAAACAAGACTTTGATGATTTGGCACAACTCCAATCTCTACAATGTGGTAATGAATTGATAAAATTAAGATGAAATACAATCGAAACTGATCAAGTCTGTAGAAACTGAAAGTGAGATAAAATTTAAGAGAAGTTAAGAGACACATCTAAAACTTTTATTCATAAATGTCAATATGTGATTCAGATTTGTTCTAATTCTACATGTGAAAAAGTCTATTTGCCATGAAAATTTGTCTAAGAAAATTGTCACAAATCAAGAAGTATTGTTGAGATTTAATTAACCTATTGTAAGATTTACATGTAGAATAAATTCAACAATAAAAATTACTATAAATAAATAAACGTGGTTGGGATTCAATTAATATAGAATGAGACTTACATTTAAAACGAATTTAAACCATATATTATTGTTTTTAGGTAAAAGAATACTGGATATCTTAACAATTTATATGAACAAGGGATAAGCATAGTTTTGCTATGGTTGTTTATATAGCATTTGGTTAGGGAATTTGAGAAGGAATTTGAAAAGGGAAATAGAAAAGTGTCACGACCTAAACCCGCTCTTACAAGTTTAGCATTATAACCGGCCAGTAATCTGTGATTACCAAAAGCCTGTTTAACAATAATGACAATAACATAATAATAGGGGCTGGCGGAAGCCAATCAATAATAGAAAATAACTTCCAATGAGCTGTGAGGACTTAAATGTACAAAATAACTTTCATATACTTATATATGAAAAAAAACACTTAAGTCAAAAACACGTATAAACAGACTAAAACACAAGTTAGGGAATTAAATCCCATTATCAAAAACAGTACAACAAAAGTCATAGACCACTCTTGCCACTGGAATGATTTCAAAAGGGTGATTCTGGATCACCCAATAAGCCTTGACATGCAATAGTTCGGAACCTCGCAGTGAGGCACGATAGTTGGCTTGACAAAAACAGGTTTTGTGTTGATGCCGCTAACTTTGATTCGGTGCTCGATCACCTATATACATATAATAAACAATGAGCTAGAGCCCAGTGAATAATAACTGTGTAAAGGGATTATGAATGATGTCTTTACAATAATTGTAATAGTCAATTCATCAGTAGATCAATTTCTCAATCAATATGTCATATCATATCAATCATTTCGATTCAAAATAGTCATACGTGATACATCCAATAGCAGAACAATTGATAAGTCTTAAAGACCGAACAATCATTTGATGGCCATCAATACAATAACAATAGTTCCAAGAATTGGACCTGACGATGATCTCTGTAACAATATTAATAACAATAGCAATAATAATACATAATTCCCACATCCAATCCTTCCATAAACATGATAGATAGTTTACATTGACATACAAACATTAGAGTTAATATTACAAAAGTGTATTTCATATTAATTACAAATGTTCACAAAAATAATAAAATGCCCTGTAGGCTTACATCTTTCCAAGTTGCTACTTGGTCAATCAAAAGAAAAGTTCTAACTCTCTTACAGGTAAAGCTCTCAGCTTGCATTTACATATAATTAACAAAATAAATAACAAAGCAGAGTCTTTAACTCCGAAGACCTCCCAAGTAAAGATCTTGAACTTGGCACGTCTCCTGTACCTGAAAATGGTGTCCCAAGTAGGGTGAGCCAAAGCCCAATAGAAATGTACTAAACCCAATATGAGAAATAATTAAAACATTATCACATAACAAATGATCGGCATGTATAAACATTATCACACCCTTCTCATAGCCCAACAACAATTACATCCATGCTACCATCCACTTCCCTTATTTGTCCAGATCAGTTCCTAATTATGGTTCAATATCCAACCAAACAATTTAGGTGAGACTACAGCTCGACTCATTAATACTTTCGCTATCCATGATTCAAGATGAGACTACATCTCATGTAATTAATACTCCAATTAACAATTCTATTCATGCACTTCAATTTATAAGGTTTCGGGACTTTCACCCCGGACGTTCTAGCCAACTTAGTCATCTATAGAGTCCATCACTCATTATCCCCCAATCAAGGATACACATACAATGTATTTAAGCATATAATCACATATGGAGTACATCCCCTATCTCCTCCCAAACAAAGATACATAAATAACGTGTTAAAGTATATGAACATATATGGAGTATATCCCCTATCTCCTCCTAAACAAAGATACATAAATAATGTGTTAAAGTATATGAACACATATGTGTGTGGAGTGCATCCCCTATCTCCTCCAACACACTGGAGTACATCCCCTATCTCCTCCCAAACAAATATACATATATAATGTATTTCAGCACTTCATCACATACAATAATTAGTCAATACACATATTTGCTGTATTAATCCAACCGTCATATTCAATGACATAACACGTTCGATCAGTTTCAGTTTTCCCTAATCAACATGCAGTGTCTACAACAATCTAGACTATCCTCCAGCAATAGCTCAAAGCAGTTATCTCTAAACAGATAGTAAATTTATCAACAGATAAAATATCGACATTTTTATAAGTGAGTGATTAAATCATCCAACTACACCTTTCAACCTCATAATTTCCCAATTTCATGAACATCAACTCAATTTCATATTTCCGCATTTTCCCAAATTAATTATATAAATTAATTTATTACAAAAATTAGAGCATTCTCCATTTTTCTCAAATATTGATCCTAAGACCAAATTCCACCAATTTAACTCTCAAACTTATATTTCCAAGGCTTTAAATACACATGGAGTTATTAAATACAAAACCCCTCTTTTATAAATTACAAACCAAACCCTAACTTTCTCCAAAATTACCCAACAACACCAACTAATCAAAATGACAAATATTTAAGTCAAAACCCATAAGAAGGAGTAGGATATCCCTACCTCGAAATTAGAAGCCCAAAGGAGTAGATGAGGAAAAACCAAAGTGCTCCAAATCCACTATTGTTCAGATTAAAACAAAGCCCTCGTAACCCTCTACCTTTCTTATAAAGAACTTAGGGTAAAAACACACTAAAAATAGATGAAACCCTAGAGAGAAGATGTATAGAGAGAGAGGTCGGATCTAGGGTTTGAGTGAAAGAAGAGATGAAAAAGTGAAGTGTAATCCTGCTGCTGTCTACTGATATAACACAGGCTCGCTCGAGCGAAGGATTGGTCGCTCGAGCGACCAGACACAAAGAACCCTCGCTCGAGCGAATAAAGTCTTGCTCGAGCCAATAATGCAAAGCTTCAGGTCTGCAACCAGAAGCACGCTCGAGCGAAGAACTCCAAAACATAGTCCTCGCTTGCTCGAGCGAAGGAAATCTCGCTCGAGCCAAGGATTGCAACTCTCAGGTCTAAACCCAAACACAGACGCACGCTCGAGCGAAGGACTTCTCGCTCGAGCCACCAGACGCAACACCCAACTCTCGCTCGAGCGAGGGAACCCTGGCTCGAGCGAAGGATCTAAAACAAAAGCCTCGCTCGAGCGAAGAACCAAAATTCTGGGCAACAACACTTGGTTTAAAAACTCACCCAACCTGTTACAAACCTACCCAACACATTCTAAAACTCATATACAAAGAACCGAAGGACAGAAACAAGATACAACAATAACCAACACCCACGGAACCTAGTCCGGGTTACAATAATCAATGGAGGGAAAACCAGGATCGCTATAACCTCCCTCCTTAAAGAATTTCGTCCCCGAAATTAGATACAAGTTTCAAAAACAAGTTTTTCTCAATTCTCAATAACATTACCAACCAATATTCCACAACTTGACCCATTATCGGTCATCTCATCTCTATTCAAGAGGCATTTCTCACAGTTTGCTACAACAAGCATTTCATCGAAATTCAACAAGTTTCTACGTACATATTTCACAATTGCATATCCTATTCAACGTTCATGATAGATTTCCCTTACTACAACACATCCAACATATACAATGTTAAATTAAACTTCCATTTCAAGGCGTATGACATAATACTAACATAAACCGAAACATGCACAATGTTTTATAACTGAAGACATATTCAATGTTCTTAAAGTTTATCAATACAACAAAAAAAATTCAACATTTGTTCAAATATCCCCAAATAGATCCGGGTACTTCTCTCGGACCTCTAATTCGCTTTCCCAAGTGGCTTCCTCGATCCCGTATGTTTCCACAACATCTTAATTAATGGAAAAGTCCTGCTTCGCAAGACTCGATAACAATACTAACAGTATGACCCATCCAATCACTACAGTGTTCTGAGGCATCCACCTCGTCTCGACTATCGACAATACCCAAACCAGTATTTAATACTCAATACCCTAACATAGGAAACATGAAAAGATTCGTACACAAGGTTTTCAGTCAACTTTCACAAAACATGAACGCAAGGCGAAGCACAGGCAAAAAACAATATTATGGTACGTTATTACCCTAAAATTTTGAGGTCTTGCTAAAGACACACAATATGTAACCAGCAACTCAGGCTAGGTTAAATCTAACTTCTCAAAAGATATTCCATTCAGGTTAAAGAAATCGTTTTATTTACTTCATGTGTTTCAAGCACTCAGTTCCTCCGAAAAATATTCAGATTTATACTGTCACCCCTTAAACACATCATTTACAACTGGCCACAGCCGAAAAGAGTTTTCTCAAATTATTTTCCCGAAAATAAGGATCGCAAATTCACGTTTTGATTCGAAGTCATTTTAGTTTATGAAGAGTACCCAATGTCCCTCCCGTGAATCACAACATAACCATCCCACAAAACCCGTCATACTCACGGTGATGACACAACACTCAAAAACAAAACTCTCATGATAGGGACCCCTGAAAATTTGAAATTCTCAACAATGCAACAACACAAAGGATAACATTGCACACCCCCGTGCCTTACACCACATAAACAAGGACCGAACAAGTTGAAACGACTTTAACAGAGTGCCTCACTCACTTTACACAATTTTGCTACCTCACTAGTGTTACCGTTATCTAAACTGGACGATAGACACTTATACCAAAGTGACTTAGCTTTACCAAACATCAAACCACTCGATTTAATCAGTAATCACACTATTGACTTACCAAGGCATGCTTCAGGGATTTCCCTAGGATCGATCCCCTTCTACTCTTCATCTAATAACAACATATGAACCACACACTGACACGCACTGTACTAAGCAAAACCTCCTTATTTAATGCAAGCTATCTTGCATCCATACTGAATCCCTCATTCAGAGATTTCACTCGCCACCTCCTCATTTAATTAATAAGGGTTTACCACACCACGACACTCATCATTACTACGTAACTGTTCGTACCGAACACAAGCAAACATAGCACCTTCCTCCTTTAATGACCTATAGGGTCCACTCTTTATTCCACACCTTACCTGTCACTCGTCCCGAGAGTACCATCAAGACACTAAGCCTCCGTGCCAAACCACTAGCCATTGCTACCGTTGGACAACCACCTTGAACCAGACCCTGACACAGTCGCATGTCGCCGACAAGGCTTTCAAAGACTCACCATCCTCGCTCTCTTGAAGAGTAAAGGTCCTCATCCTCCTCGCTATCATCCCAAGCCTTCCTCCGCAAACACCATACTACTGTGACTCTACTCACGGGTCACACCCAAACCACGGGTCATACGCCCAACCAATCTTACCGACAGTATCTCCTAGCCTACTCGGTATTAAGGTACAAACCTATCACATTCTACAATCACAAAGGGGTCTGGAAACTTAGGGAAATACCCATTATACCACTGCCCAAGATATAACACCAGCTGCTTACAACACACCACTTCCCGATGCCAACAACCACAATCTTATATAGGGACTAACACTCCCTCAATTCAAACAACCAATCAGTACATATGCCAATTTGGCAACGTTACCTACCATGGAGATAAAAGTCTATTCCTAACGGAATTATGCGCTATGCCTCCGTAAAACATCATATTAAATATATAACACCTAGTATTAATCGCACACTTTACATCCTCTCGAGGAGTTCTCACCACAGTAGACCAAAATCTCTACAACGCACATAGGATCAAATAGATAACACATACGAGATTCCATACTTCCGGCAAGTATAACTATTCTCGCTCCATAGTGGTCCTGACTAAGATACGCATCCCTCAATAATTCTTCCAGATTTGAAAACATGGCTCACCAGCCCTTGCTTCCCTAAGCCAAATCACACGCATCCAAATGCATTAACTCAAAAATTTCACGGTTGCACAACTTATCACATTAATAAAACTTTAGAGCCACTACGCCCTCCAATCTGCCCATCTCATGAAAATAAATAAGCACAGGCACAGATAAATATATATATATATATATAAACAAATAACCTTGATGTTCCAACATTCCCAAAATACATTGGTTACACAACTGAACCCAATGATTACAAAACGATAATTCATCGATTACAAAACGGATTAGTCAAAATGAAACCATCCCATCGGTATTACCACCACTACCGTCCCTCGCTGGACCGCTAAAGTTGGTCATCCCCAAACCCATGATATACTACGAGCTTATAAGCCACTGACAAAAACTATCGGTATGCCCCAACTGGCCACACCTGGAACTGCACACTTCCCCAAATGGGGCTTGGGAACTTGACTCTCCCGAGGCCCTCGAAATCTAGCCTGTTTGTTTCTCATAACGGTATTGCCCTTGCCCCGTTGAATAAAGCTGAACCTGACTAGGTTATAAGACTCCCAAAGAAGCCACTGACTGGGTACAGAAACGTTTGATATGACCTGGCTGATTACACACCTAACAAGTAAGCGGCTCCCAAGCGCGAGGCTGGTTCAAAGTCTGAACTGATGGGGATCCCAACGACTACTTCCCCAATGAACATTTGGTCGATCCAAAACTTGGTCGGTTAGGTGATTCTGGTGGTGCAACTACTGGTTGAACTACTAACCCTGCTCTCTTCCTTTGTGGGCAAACCGAAGACTTGTGGCCCAGCAGACCACATCTGAAACAGCCAGCAGACCTCCTACTCTGAGGCTGGCCTGAGACCTGAACCTCTCTGGACCTCCCAGTAGAAGAGTCCGAAATCCCTGGCGAAGAAAAGGACTTAGCCTGGGACGGAGCATACTTTCGGCTCCACCCCTTATTAGGCCTAGAGTACCAATAAACCATAGGAGTTACCGAGATGGCCTCCTTCCTAACCTGACCAACACTCACAACCACAGACTCTTCCCTATTTTGTCCCATAGTTAGCACCACTGCCTCTACATGAGCTGTCGCCTTAACGAGCACACTATAGCTCCTATGCCAAGACCCAGTAATCCTTTCTCGGATGTCGTCACACAGCTTACTCTCAAACTCTGAACAACGCAATTCCTCCGTCTCCACCAATTCTGGGGCAAACCTCGACAGGTTAGCAAACCATGCTTCAAACTGTACCAAAGGTGTAGTGCCTTGGCGTAACTCCACAAACTATTTCCGCAACTCTTCCCGTGTGGAAGGACGGAAATCAAAACTTCCTTGTCTAGGCATCCTAGTAAAAGTAACAAAGGTATTAGTACATTTTCAAATGTACCAAAACTATTTCACTCGCGTCCTATAGCATTAGACAACTGTAATTCATTCCACGTAAGCACATAATCACATAAGCACTTACGAATTTCATTTCCGGATAATGACAGTCTCGAGGCGTTGCTAGAGTTCCGGTTAGAAACAACATTGATCAAGTTGTAGACACCCCATTTTTGATCGACCTTAAGACTCAGACGTCACCAGTTGAGCACTCGGTGATATTGCATATTGTGCTCATTCAGAAGTTTCAGAGCCCTGGCTGCAAGCCTTGCCTTCGGACTTCCGGACTCTTTCGTGCCTTGCCTCGGTTTGCGAACCAGGCTCTGTTTTCTCTGTTTTCTCTTCCCAAAGGAAGGGAGAGGTCTCGTAGACCATCTCTGAGTGGCCGTAGACTACGTTTCGTGGTCGTAGGCCATTTTTCCTGTTTGGAGCCCGGTTTCCGATTTTACGGAGCCGACGGACGTGTGCCTCGGTTCGGGACCGCCTAACCATCTCCGTTTGCTCCGGTTTTTGGCACACACCTTATTTCCTTCCTTTTGAGGAACACTGTGGCCCGAGAGACCAACTTCGTGGTCGAATGCCACCTCCGGTGCTTAACAGCCCATTTTCAGGGCCCCGGGCCGTGCATTTCGGTCCCCGAACCTCCGTTTTGCATCCGTTTTGGTTCATTTTTGGTGGAGACTTTATTTTCATGGTTAGGAAGCTTGTAGGAGGGTGGGAGGCCAGAAATTGTTCTGAAAAGCTAGCTTTATTTCTTCATCGCTCTCCAACACCCGTTTTCCTCACTTGAAAGCCAATGTTGACCACCCCGGGGCCACTTTCTTGAACCCTAAACCCCATATTTGTGTTGTACACACCTGGGAGGCCACCAATATTTGATGGCCGACCAGTAATTGTGCCTGACCCTTTGGACCCCCTCTAAGAAATGGTCTTTTCTCTCTCCTGGTTCACTTTTTCTGGGTTTCAATCACATAGTTGTGTTGTGCACACATGGGAGACCACCTTTCTTTGGTGGCTGACCAGTAATTGTGCTTGACCTTTTTGACCCTTGGTCGGCCGGCCATGGGAGGTGGTCGGCCGACCACCTGAACCCTCAAAACTTGGCCGGCCATGACCCCCTCACCTGGTTCCTTACAAATATGACCTCTTTTTCCCCCCAGATCCTGTATCCGAGAGGGACTCTTTTGGGGGGGGAAATTTGAATTTCATTTTCCCCCCCTTTCCTTGCCTCTCTCCCTCTATAAGACTAGCACCTCTCCACCATTTCTAAGGGTTGACAAAAACCAATTGGAGCCTTGCATACATACATCCTCCATCTCTCTCATTCAACCATCAAACACTCTTGGTTCTTGGACCATTTCTACACCACCTCATAGCACCACACCTCCATACTCCATTCCAGCAACTTGGAGGTTATTTCCAGAGGTTAGGAGCACCATTTCTTCAACCAAAAGCTGCTGGTCCATTGGTCTACAAGAGTGAGTCCCATTTTCCCTCTTTTGTGCCTTATCTTGCTTTGTATCTAAGCCATACTTGCTAGCATTTTTGGGCTCCGACCCAAACTGTAAATAGTCATATTTTGTTCTAATCTCCATGTTTGATTGGGGGTATTTCTCTTTTTGAGGTCCCCTCCTCACCCTTTGTGTTTAAACTCTCTTTTAGGCCAATTTTTGCATAGTATTTTAGGCCCATTTGTGAGTTGTTTTGGACTTTGACATAAACTGTAAAATAGCTTTTTTTGAGCCCCTCTTCAACATTGTTGAAGGGATCTCCTCTGTTTGAGGCCTCCTGCTATCACTTGCTTCTTTATCTCTCTTTTACGCCAATTTTTGCATAGTATTTTAGGCCTATTTGTGAGTTGTTTTGTACTTTAACATAAACTGTAAAATAACTTTTTTTGAGCCTCTCTTCAACATTGTTGAAGGGATCTCCTCTGTTTGAGTCCTCCTGCTATCACTTTCTTTTTTATCTCTCTTTTAGGCCAATTTTTGCATAGTATTTTAGGCCTATTTGTGAGTTGTTTTGGACTTTTCCATAAAATGTAAAATAGCTTTTTTTGAGCCCCTATTCAACATTGTTGAAGGGCTCTCCTCTGTTTAAGGCCTTCTTCTATCACTTTCTTCTTTATCTCTTTTTTAGGCCAATTTTTGCATAATATTTTAGGCCTATTTGTGAGCTGTTTTGGACCTTTCCATAAACTGAGAAATATCTTTTTTTGAGCCCCTCTTCAACTTTTTTGAAGGGCTCTCCTCTGTTTGAGAACAGAAACTACCACTTGTCTCTTTACCCCTCTTTTAGGCCTTTTCTTGCATGATAGTTTGGCCTTATTTGTGATTATTTTCGTGGCTTGATGTAAACTGTAAAGTGCCTTGTTTTGAGCCCCTCTTAAACTTTTTTGAAGGGCTCTTTTCCATTTAGGGTCATCTTCTGTCCCTTGTGTTTAATCTCTCATTTGGGACCATTTTTGCATGATAGATTAGCCCTATTTGTGTTCATTTTTTAGGCTTGTTATAAACTGAAAATATGCATGTTTTTGGACTGTCTTGCTTCTGTCTTCATGCTTCATCATCAAATAATGCATGCTTTGTATAGCTATAAGTCATTCCATGCGCCTAATTTTGAGTTTCGGGGATCATCTCATGCATCGGGTGCCATGTTTCCATGTTTCGGGACCATTTTATATCACATTTCAGTGCTGAAATTCGCATGTTTGCATATCATGTTCTATGCCTTAGGCTTGGTCCTCGGTTTGCGTGCATGTGTGCACGCATTTCGAGTGTCTCATTTTTATCTCATGGCTACTGATGTGAGTGTGGCTGAGGTCCACTCATGTTGGTGTAAGTCCATTATGCATTGTGTATGCCATTTCAATTCATAGCATTGTGTATGCTAGGTTGTATGTTAGAGCATTGTGTATGCCTCGTTACATCGTGCATTGTGTATGCCATTTCATAGCATTGTGTATGCTAGTGTAATAACCCTCATCACTGCTTACCGATAAAACATTGATTACCGTCAAACTGAACTGATTATGACTGATAACTGAACTGATAATGACTGATAATTGAACTGATTAAAGTACTGAACTGACTGATTGAAAACTGGAACTGAATTGACTGAGTGTGTATGTTAATTTGTATTCTATCTGTTTGATTGTTTATTTGATCTGTTCATGTTTTATGTTCAAACTGCTAATAGGAGGCCTTATCGGCGGCCGAACCGGGAATTGATTGATGTTTTATGATCATCATAATTAATGTGATTTTATGGTATAATTATCTGAAAACTGATTAGGTATGATTAAATGAGATTAAAGATCAATGAATTGCAAGTGTTAGGCTTATTTACACTTTTGCCACATGAGTGGCCCACTACTGAGTCACTATTAGAGCCTTGCACACTTGAATCAAAATGTTTTCCTCAGCCTTCTTCCTTGCCTTGCTGACCTTAGTGAGAGAGAGAGACTTGAGAGGTAGATTTCATCTCACTTTGCTTGGTTTTGCTTGGAAATTTAAGAGAATTGAAGTATAGATTACATATCTGAGCTCCTAGTCTTCTAATTCAAAGACTTAGGTAAGGATTTCATCTTCTCATTCTTGTGTTTGAGCTAATTCTTGCATGGTCCATGTTAAATTGTAGAGCTAAGTCATGTTTTAGTTCATACATGTTGATATAGAGCATAATTCGTGCATGCATGTTCGAATTGTTGAGTTGTGAGTTGATTTCATGATAAAATGGTACATGCATGTCCATAGTTTTGTAATGGTCCATGTTTTCAACTTGTTTTTGGATCAATTGGCTCCTTAGAGCATCAAATTGAGCTTCAAAGTTGTTTAAAATTCATGCATGTTGCATGTTCATCTTGTTCATGAAAATTGGTTTGAAATTGAGTTTGAATTAAATACCCTTGGGCTTTGATTTCTCAAGTTGAGTTTTGAATCATGTTTAACTATGTGTTTACAAATGTTTTCTGGAAATTCAGCCCAAGAGGTCGAGTTTTGAGTTGTTAAAACTTGGTTTTTGGCTTGGAGGTGCAATCTGGGTTTTCCAGATTTTGCACTTCCGCTCGAGCGGGGAAAAGTGCCGCTCGAGCGTGGAATCCAAGCGTCCAGTATCTCTGCACTGTTTTACAGTCCGCTCAAGTGGAGGATTGGGAGCTCGAGCGGAGTCATGTGTCTCAAGCTCGAGCAGGCGTCGAGCGTCCGTCGAGCGGAGATTTCACCCATCCAGTACTTTTACAGTACGCTCGAGCGGGAAAGTTTACGCTCGAGCGTGTACCTTTGTTGCATGACCGCTCGAGCGGGACTCTATTTTTCTGAAAAATCTGAAAATGCTTTTAACCGTGCATCTTTGTATCCTCATCCCATTCTAGGCACTCTTAGGCCTAGTTTAAGACATCTTCATGAGGGCGTAGATGTAGAACACACCGAGGCAAATTAGGGATTAAGTTATTATCTTTCCCAGCTGTGTAGCTTAGTGTGTTCAATCTATTAACTGTGTAGGGTTGGCGACTGGGGAGGCACGCTCTAGCATATTGTAGCCCAGAACTCTGTGAGTAACGATTGTGTAAAGATATGTTCACAAACGATTATCTTCTGAACAACTGAACCGTACT
>NW_021026158.1:311281-413575 GCF_004153795.1 Camellia sinensis
TAGCTAGTTATTCATTTGGTTTATTTGTTTTGTAATAATTAGTTTAATTAGCTTAGATTAGATTTGGGACTGTATATTATTTATTCGGACCCTCTGCGCGAGGGCAATGTTGTAATAAGTGTGCGTGTGTGTGATGTATGTTTTCCAACCCCACGTCTTTCTCCATTTTATTTACCCGCTTATGATGGATAGATTACGGCATGTTTCAATTAGCATACAGTATGATAGCATGTTTGCATTCATTTCATCTGTCTTGTATGCACCGGGCTCGGGGCATCATACTAACTACATTGTATTTTCAATTTCAAGTTGAATACATGTTAGCTGTAGCATTTCATATGCCATGTCTAGAATAACCGAGCCTGCTATAGTTGCACTTTTGCATGTGTTGCATTAGGCATTTCTGTATAAATTAGGATCATGCATGGATTTCTAATTAGCTTCTGTTTTTACTTGGAGTACTCGGTAAGTTTTATGCTTTAGCATCCTTGCATGCGTATGAGTGACTGCCATGATAACATGCTTACCATGAGGCTAATTGCTTATGTGATATAACTGCCTGAATGCCTGTGGGTGAAGGTTAGGTTATTTGGATTGGAACAATTCATCAATTATGAGTTTTTTAAGCCCACTAGATAGTGGCAAAATCATGTTTTCTAAGCCCACCCGAGGGTGGCAAATCCACGTCTTAGCCTACTTGCGGGTAGCACCATCAAACCATTCTCAAAATAAATAAACATGAAATGTTTTGTTCCAATTCAGGCGGCCTAGTCTATACTTGTATGCTGTGCGCATCACATAGTAAATCTAGGCTAATAACCGGAATAAGAACGCATAATGTTTTCAAAAATAGATATCATGGTTAGTAGAGGCCGATCTTTGATCGGGCGAGCGGGGGTGCTCACGAAGTGACCTTCCCCAATCGTACCCAAGTTCTTGAGCCGAGGCAACTTTGGTGATGACGGACACGTGGCCTTAAGCAAACGAGTCAGGGTTTCCTAAATTTCCCCAAAATAAAATTTTTAGGTGGCGACTCTGTATCTGGCAAAGCATTCCATGTTTGGCACTTCTTTCAAAATCTGTTTTCTCAAAACGATTTGCCAGATTTGGACTCTTTGGTTCAGATTGAGAACCGTGACAATTCGAGAGTCTGAGCTATAGTGACCCCAATACGAACGGAACGGGACTCATCCCTCCCGGGGCGTTCGGAGATGTCTACAGTTTCTGGTGACTCCGCTGGGGAGTTTGGAGAACTTGACTCGAACTCATGATATCTGTTTTTTTACTACACTTGTGTGTTTCTTTGCATTGCATGTGCATTGGTGCGCCTAGGACACCGTGTTTTCCATCTGCTATTCCTGAACGGTTTGCTGGAGGCTTATCTTGTCAAGGCATGACCATGAGGCTGACCGGTTATGGGCTCTGCCAGTATGGGAACACAAACCCCGGTTTTACCGGGGCACCCTTTTTGACCATTCGACCTAGTGCATATTCGGATCCATAGTGACCATTCCAAACTAGGACAGGTTGCTTACCCGTTTATAGGTTGTTTGAAACCGCTGCATGCGTAGTGAAACCCTAGCTTCTGACAAAATAGGGCAGGGAAACCCTCCCCTAACATAAGGGTGTTTTGGCTCTCAATTATCTGTTATGTGCTGTCAGAGTGTGTCTCTACAGGGGTTGCATGTATCAGTTTGCGAGTTTTGGGCATCAGGCCTGCGGGCATCAGTCAGTGTTTGAGAATCAGTTATCCGTGGGTGTCAGATTCAGTCTTGGGGAACAGTGATTTAGGGACAATGATCAGTGTTTGAGGACAATGTGTATTCAGCTTATCGACCGTGTGTTGTTATGCCCAGCTGTGTGTTGTGTATTTATTTTAAGCTGTTATGTTATCCGTTTATCTATTTATTTATTTCCTTATTGCTTTATTTATCTTTTTACTAGGGCAGTTTTAGCACAATTGCATCCGACCAAGTAGATATTCCCCAAGCACCCTAGACAAGAGGTCGCCGACTCAATCGATCCGAGGATCTGGTCGACGGACAACCAGTGTTTCACTCTCTACCCCTAGTTATCAGATGGAGGCCAAAAGAATGCAGTATATCCGAGCAGAGGTTGCCAGAGCAGTGGATTACCCCGTCAGTAGACAGTCAGATTGAGATCCCGATTGTTGCTATAGAAATAGACCTGCCAATAGTTCAGACAAATCAGGGCAGTATGGCGGTACCGACGGGAGTTGAGGAAATGATGCGTCAGATGCAAGAGACCATGAGAGCCATGCAGCAGGACGCTGTTCGTCGGGATGAGTTTGCCAAACAACAAGCTGAGATCATGGCCCAGCAAGCGGAATTAATTGCCAGGCTGCAACAACAAAACGGAGCATCTGCTTCACACCCGGTCCCTCCCCTACCAGGAATCCCAGCACCCGAGGAGGCACCAAATGTCCAGGCAGATACGGACATACCAACAGGGCCAGCTCCTCCCCCAATTCTGCCCCAACTATTTAAGGCACCTACGCCTGTCAATCAACCGGACTCTCCCTTTGAGTTCGAGGTAGACCATACAACATTGAAATTGAGCAAGCTCGAGAAGCTATTCAAAAAATCCCAGGGGGTAAAGGCTATCCCGGATATCGAGGACGGATATACCGATGTGGTCGTGACACTACCGGATAGATTTAAAATGCCGCAGATCGATTGCTTCGACGAGTCTGGGGATCCCATGGTCCACCTTCGGCTATTCTCAGATATACTGCGGCCAATGGGCCTAACTAGACCCCAGAAGCTTTCACTATTTGGCCGGACCTTGTCGGGTGTAGCCGCCATCTGGTATGCAAAATTAGAGGATGATGTCAAGCGGAGTTGGAATGAAATGGCTGAAGCCTTTGTTGCGCAATACTCTTACAACACCCAAATTGAGATTACAACTCGTGATCTCGAAATGACAAGGCAGGAGCCCAAAGAGAGTTTCTCGGATTTCGTAACCCGGTGGAAGGTGAAGGCCTCGATAATGACTTTAAGGCTCACCGATAAAGACCAGATTAGGATGATTATGCGCAATCTCCAGCCAAAATTGATGCAAAAGATGATTGTACTCCCCTTCCCCACTTTTTCAGATCTGCTCGAGATGGGGGTACAGATTGAAGATGCAATGAAACAGGGTCTGATCGACCAAGATAGGGAGCAACCAAGGAGGACTTTCAACCGTAACAACAATGCAAGCCCGAGTGGCGCTGCAACTGCAAGAGCTTCAGAGGTGAGCATGGTCACCACCATTCCCCCTCCCCTTCCAAGACCCATGGCAGCCACGCCCTTCTCCGGTGCATCCGGAAGTAACACCCAAACCACCAAATACCAACCCAGAGGCCAAAGAACCTTCACACCCTTATACATGCCCCTGTCCAAAGCTCAAGGGGTATTAATCAGGAAAAAGCATTTGAAGCCCCTGGAGCCAAGGCCACTACCAAATCCACTCCCTCCCTCTCATGACCTAGCAAAAGACTACGCGTATCACCAACAACACGGTCACGACACCGACCATTGTTTTAGATTGCATCATGAGATCCAGGATCTTATTGACAAGCAGGTGATTGCGCCTCCCGACAAACCCAATGTCACAACCAATCCTCTCCCACCGCATAACCAAGCTCCCCCTCCCAATAGAATCAATTTTATCCAAACTGGGGTCGCATCTTACGATCCTAGCATCTATATCACCCCATCCCACCTACCCAAGCTGGAGGTGCTCCTTCTTGACTGCACCGACTCTTTGTGCATGATGGACATCTCCACAACCCAACCGGAGCCGACGGTGGTGACCATCGAAGATGGGACAGTGTAGACTTCAGAAAAGAATGGAATTGTTCAGTCTGGGATTGAACAGTCTGAGAGTTTTGCTGGGGAAGTCTATGATCCGAGTGAGTACATCTTGTCAACAGGCTAGATTGGGCTGGGTATAGAATTGCCAGAGAAGGAAGAGCTGTGTGTGATCTAGGAGGATGGATTTGAGCAAGGGGCAAATGATTTGACGGCTGTGGAGGAGGACTTTGCCAACCTATAGTTTTTCGATGACCAAGAATCAGGGGGCGCGGCAGTCAACTGGTTTGATTATGAGGAATCAGTAGAGGCCACTGGGTGGCTGGATGATCAATCGGATGTGGTGGAAGAGTCCCAACCAGAACAGGGCCCGGCAGGGGCGAGAGTATCAATTGTGGCCAGAAGGGCCGGAAGTCAGATTACATTGCCGGAGAGCGTCGGTACGAAGAATTTCGCTCAGAATAGGAGCATTGTGAATGCAGGGAAAGCTGAACAACAAACTGCGCTAACACAGGTAGAACAAGAAGAGATATGGGATTCTGAGAGAATCCAGAAAGCCAAAGGCCATGAGGGGACCGAAAGTGCTGTGTGCACAAAGACAGAAGATATTGCGGGCATGTGGGCTGAAAGTACTAAGAGTACAAGCATACCGGAGCCAGACATGTGTCTGTCGGTGGCCGATGGAATGTGGTGGGAGGACGATGATTTATGTCTTGCCCACACAGATGAAGATTGGGGAAACCATCAGCCAGACGACACCTGGTATGTCGGAGAGGTCGACCACATGACGAGAAGCGGGCGATATTTCAAGCCCCCACACCCGGACCAGCCAGAAGCATCTGGGAAGGATAAAGAAGTTGAGAAACAGAAGGAGAAACAGCTTGAAGAGGAGGCTGTACTCAAACAGTTAAAGAAGATACAAGCAGACATCTCCATCTGGGGACTGCTTATGGCTTCACGAGTGCACAGACAGGCTGTCCTATCTGCTATGGACAAGGCCAAACTCTCTATAGATACCACACCAGACCAGCTGGTTGGACTGGTCTTTCCGGGAGGAGGTTCCCCGACACTAACCTTTTCAGATAAAGAACTGCCGCCTGAGGGCACAAATCATAACAAACCCCTTTACATCTCCGTGGAATGTAGAGACAAGTGGGTGCCAGTGGTTCTCATCGACACGGGATCCGCCATTAATGTATGCCCGTCAAGGACGGCATATGCGATCGGGTTGAAGCCCGCGGACTTCGTGTCGACTACTCAAGTGATCAGAGCCTATGATAACACCAGCAGGGAGGTGATAGGGACTGTCAAAATTCAGACCCAGGTTGGTCCAAGACAACACAACATTGAATTCCATGTCTTGGACGTTCCCGCAACCTTTAACCTACTTTTGGGGCGACCTTGGTTGCGCCAGGTCAAGGCGGTCTCTTCCACTTTGCATCAAATGCTGAAGTACCCTCACAGGAAAATGGTGGCCATTGTTTTCGGGAATTCATCAATCCATCCACCGCCAGAAGTGTCTACACCAGTCTTGGAAATCGAGCACGGCATGGAGGATGTGCTCTTATCAGGGTTTACTCTGGCTGAGGCCCGGGTTGTGCAGAATATCATGGCCGTTAATGAGGGAGTATATGTCAGTGCTTAATCTGTGTACCTCATGAACAAGCTACAACATATCCCCGGGATGGGATTAGGAAGGAGTGGCCTGATGGGCATCGCAGCATTGGCCGAAGTGCCACACAACCCTCATACCTTTGGCTTGGGATAGCTGCTCATCAAAGAGGACTGGGTAAGGAAGGGAAAGGAAATGGCTGGAAGAGCCAGAGCAAAGCAGGCCGGGAAGCCTTTTGAGCTGATACATAGGCCCATTCAGGGTACCTTGAACGGACGCTTCGTCCGGGAGGGGGAGGACTTTCCATTTTGCGGCTTCCCAGAGCCGTGGCTGAACGCGGAGAGGAAGCGCGTGCCTGGGTTTGAGATTTTCTTTGACCTGCAGTTATCTGGGGATGACGTTGCTGAAGAGTAAACAGACCCACCAGTTGAGGTTGAACCGTGCAAGGAGGAGGATTTTGTGGATGTAGAGATTGAAATGGGGATAGCACTGGCGAGTTAGGTTAAATGTGGAGTGTTATTCAATATGTTCATAATTAGAGAGAGAAAGCCCTAAATTTTCAAGTAATGTCCAATAGAATAAAAAGGGAGTTAAAATTGTGGAATAATTATGTTATGAGTTTAAGAAATGTGGTGAATGAGTTGATGATTGATTTATGCCAAAATTGGGTTTTTATAAATTGAAACATTAACTTGTGTTGGAATGGTCATTTTTTAAAACATGATAAGTTGTTGAGTTGTGGAGATTAATTGAGCCTCATAGATTCTTAATACTGACTTAGTGTTGCGTGTTCAATGGTTAGTTGTAGGGCTATCGTAATGAGCATATTAAAGAGAATGAAATTAATCACGAGATTAGGAGATCCTTCAGTACACAGCCGCTAAATAGAAATTGTGTAAATTATAACTTGCCAACCATGATAAAAATCCTTTAATTAGAAAGAAAGGAATCGTATTGGTCATGTCATTGTGAAATGAAACAAAATTTGATTGAGGCATAAGGTGAAGAATATTAGTACGAAAGAAATAAAATAATCGATTTTGAAATGGAAGAATTGGAACACTAATACTATGTGAATGTTGGAAATTTACTTGGATTGAATCGTGAATATGTTTTGTGCTTGGTCATCGGTGGAGGATGACATTGTGAATGCTGAAATGATTATGTGTCTGTAGTACACCTATGTTATCTTTGAAAGTGGTTAAAGATGATGGTTGGGAGATGTGTAATGCGCTGAGAATCAAAGGTACCATTACCTTCTAGCTAGCGCCTGGAGAATTGGTTGCACTGAGAATCAGAGGTACCATTACCTTCCAGCTAGTGCTTGGAGAATTGGCAGAGGTACCATTCCCTTCCAGCTGGTGTCTGGTAAATTGGCATGTTGTTGTGTGAAGTATATTATTGGCTTACCGTGCTGCGGTCCGATAGAGCAGGGGTTATTTATCGTTGTTGTTTCAATCTGGTTATGTGTATCATTTGCTTTGATTATTGTGATTTTGTAAGGTAAATTGTCTCATATGTTGAGTAGAGGTGTTTATGTAAACTTGGATGTACTAGAGAGTGGTTAAGGGAGTTTCCACCATAAATTATTTAATTGAAGTTATTTCTTAAATTTTGAGTCTAAGTTGTGAAATGTGACAAACCCGTCGAGACGGATTATGTTTATATTTGGGTTACGAATAAAGCGAAGAAAACGGATTTAATGAACGTGTTTTCGAACATAAAATGAATGTTATGTGGTGTTTTGTCGCAAATGGAAAACCTGGTTATCGAGTAATAATTGTTTGAAATGGGAAATGGGTAAGGGAAGCAAAACTTGGTTTTGTGGTACAAACTGAATGTTTTCAAGAAAAGTATTATGTAAGTATACGTTAGTTATAAAACGTCATATTATTTATATGGTATGAGATTAGCGCAAGTTCAGCTACAGACGGGTCAACCACTTCAAAGAGAAGAGTGAGGTTCGTCACAGTCATCGGAAAGTCAGCCAAAGACTTAAACAAATAGACCGTTCATCCTCCACTTAGCGCTTAGCAGGAGATAGAAAGCCAGTACACAGCTCATAGGGGCACTGCGATGAATAGCCAAGCAAGGACTACACAGACAGAGCCAATGGTCGTGTACGCAAAGTAGAGATGTTGCCATCAACGCTTCCATACATAGGTCAGAGAATGAGATCAAAGCGTCACTGCTGCAATGTCCTTCTCGGTCTGCATCAGGATCCCTGGTTTGGTTGGCGGTAGTTGCTCGCCTTAGACCGGAAGATGTCACTCCAGCGGGAACTGCAAAAGAATAGCATGCGCTCGAACAACAGGGATGAATTCATTCAGCAGACCAAGAAGAAGATTTGCAATCACATCTGCTCAAGGAAGTGTTCTTCTTGAACTCGGTAAAGCAGTTGATGCTTACTTGATTGCGGGTATTGGCCTCAACCTACTAATAGGTATGTGACTGTCCTCTAGCCCTAGTTGGAACTGCCCTTTCCCGAGAAGAAGAGGATATAGCTAGTAAATGGAACTCCCTCGCTCCTAACTCAACTATGCCCGGATAACCTACTAAATTCATTCGTTGGCCGAAGCCGGCTCACTTCATTCCTCATAGAGGAGAAAGCTCTAACTCTTCTCTTTACACTTTGTCCTAGAAGCCCGGGACTAGCAACCAATAGGAGAAGAGGATCCTAGCAACAATAGCAAGAGCCGCCCTGCCTGCGAGTAGAAGAACAAGGATACTAGCAGCGGTAGAAGGAGCAGGGTACATTTCCAAGAGGACCCTTCCTTGCTGAAGATGCAACCCTTGAACTCAAAGCGGACGTAACTACAGGGTTAACTACTGAGCGAGAACTCTGGGTTTCACTACTGAGCTATAACTCACAGCTGAAGGAACTACTTGACTTGGAGTTACGGATTGAGAGGGGTTTATGACTGAGTGCCGCCTCGAAGGACGTCGGATTGACGAGGGAATGCTCTCCCACTCGAGCGACTCGGTTAACTGATTTTCATCCAACAGTCCGGAGTTCTTTTCAGACAAAAGAGTCAGGGGATTGAGTGGAATCCACGAGTCCGGATTGATTTTCATCCTTCTATCTGTTCTCGAACAGGTATCTAATCGTATCTAAGCGTCTTAATAGGATAGCGGATTTATTCAAATGCCGGAATAAGAGTCAAATACCTTTGACTCCAACTATGCCCCTATTAGTAAAGCTTGAAAGCCATCATTTTTTTTACTAGATAAGTCTATCGTATTTACTCCTCCTCCCTAGAGGGGATAGAAGACTGGACTAGAGACTGCCTCGGATTATTAGTGGAAGGAGCGATCGAGAATCAAGCTTATTAGTGGAAAGGAGGTAGGTTCAGTATTCTCTCTCTACCGCCTCCATCCCACGTTCCTCCCTCGAGGGAGAGAAGCCTTCTGACTCAACGCCTTTCTAATAATTAGTAGAGATTGGAGAGGAGATAGATGCCCGAACAATCATCTGTATCAGTAAAGATAAAGAAAGAAATTTCTTCTTTATTTCCTTTTACAACATAGGAGGGAGGGGGACCATACTCAACAATGTAGCTTATATGGTATTAGGTGCACTAGAGCTGGCATGATCGCTTCTATATCTTCCATCTCCTAGACTACTACTACTATACTAAAGGGGGCAAGCAAAGCCCTTCTTAGAAAGCAATTAACTCTTAGCAATACTTCACCATCACCCCTAGTAAATGATGTAGCCAGTGCAGAATCAACAAGTTCCAACCTACTATAGCTACTGGGCAAGCTATGGCAGAAGATAAGGTTCCGTCCTGTAGAAAGAGATTTGCTTTCTTTAACAGAAGAAATTAGTTCCACTACCCCCTTAGCTTGGTTGGTTGAACTCTTTGCTTGGTTACTTCTCGATTGCTAAATTGGTAATACCTTACTTCATTCCCTTCCCGTCAGTCAGGAATGGATGGATGGCTAGACCTCTTTTTCTTGGTTGTTAGCTACCTCTTTGTACTGGGCATATGTATTGCGCCGCATCGGGTTTTGCTTTGTGGGCTTGTACCCTAGCCCATATCTGTCAGCTCAACTGTTTTCTTTAGTTTGACTGGCTTGATCTCCACATTGGATTATTGATTATTGATTCGACTAGAGGGTCTTATTCCTACCTTACCTTATATATACTATCATCATAAAGATCTTGTTCCGGATCAATTCCAAACCCTATCTCATAGCTTTAGTCAATTATATAAAAGATTCCAAAACGTAAATCAACGACCCCGAGTCTTTTTTTATTGAATTATGGGTTCCAGTCCTACCTTATTCTTCTCGGTGCATATTATCATATAGAAAGAAGCGAAGTGAAGAAGGTCCCAAGGGTTAAGGTGGTAGCCATACCCCTCCTCTAAAGAAGAAAGAAGTCAAGGTTCTTTCCTTGAAGGTTGTATGTAGTGCTGTCATCAAATTGCGAGTTACTCTGTGCAAAGAGAAAGCAGAACCCAACCCGTGGTTCTCGTACAGTAGTTGGAGTGTGCAAGGATTCGTCAACCCTCGTCAAGCCGTAAAGCCTTGGAGTTAGACTCTTGGAGTGAAACCTTGGAGTTAGCCTACGGGCTCAAAAAGAAATAGAAAAGGAAGGAGTTCATCGAGAAAACCACTTGCCTGACTTCTTTCTTTTATTCCTTGCGCTTAGGGCGGTAGTCAAGTCAAGCCAAGCTAAAAGTAGTGAAAGCTCTTTTCTGATCTGTCTGCTGAACGTGTTTCCGACTTACGCAACCGGAAGAGAAAGCCAAAAGCAGGAGTTTTTACTAAAAAAACGGATTTTGTCTGGTTTGTTCCCTCGAGACGTCTACTCAACGAAGAAGCCCACTCGCTAGATAAAGCCGATACAGAAACAGATACCGCTAGCCGTAACGTAAAGAGTGGATTCTAGGCTTGATTCCCATCTTTGGGATACGTAGGCAACTTCATCCTGAAGTTCAGCCATAAACTTTTCCCCGATCAACTTTGTCCATTTGATCATCTCAGTTATCTTTGTCTATCAGCATTTAAGGGCTTCTATTGGAATCTCCGGTGCAGTGCTATTCAGACTAGGGGCAACTTTCCGTTGCCATGCAGTGCCGTGGTGCTCTTTAGACTAGGGGCAACTTTCCAGTTGCAGGGATCCAGGGTTGTGCATCTCAGTGATAGATCTCAGGCGTGTCCAGTGCTGATCCATATCGAAAATGGTTTTGAAAAGTTTTAATAAAAAGTTGACTTTGTTCAAATTAATCTTTCTACAACTAAGACCATTTTTGGACCAAAGCGGAAAATTTTCAGTACCACAACCTTCAATTTCATTGATTTCAAAACAGAGTTCTCCTGTTCTTGCATACAATCGAAGTTGCTTTTTTATTACATTCATAAAGAAAACTTGAAAGTACTAATAAAGTAATAAGTCCGGGGCATAGTTGAGTCAAGTGTCCCTACGCCCCCTCCCAGAGCTGGTCGGAGCTTCTGATACCGAGCTGGGCCCAATTTGTGCCTTTTCATTGAGCCAATCCAAGCACTCGTCAGACAAAGTGCAACTGAAAGTGGGAGCGGGGGCCAGGAGTTCTCTCGTTCTCCATGCTGTGGCATATCGGGCAAGCTGTGCACCTCGAACTGGGAAGGCAGCCGGATACTCTATCCCCTCTGGCGGGCAAGTCTGATCATGACCAAACTAGCGTTGGAACCGGAACGGAAAGTAGAATACGCAGTGAGTCAGACCAACCAACTGGATCCCGGTCTGCCGGAACATACTATAGCTCATTGCCGGGAGACTGAGCCAAGGGCAGCACCAGGCGATGCGATCTGCAGACAAATTGCACATCCAGTCGAACCACCATCCCTCATCAAAGGCATCGACTAGGCGTTGTCGAAAGAAGTAGCAGCGAGCTGAGTAGGCTGGGCAAGAGTCCACAACTTGCAATTTATCCATCAACCATAGCTGGGAAGGGATGAAAAATGAGAGATTGAAGAATAGAGAGATGTGCGCTGAGAGAAAAAGTGAGAAAAGGGTTTTATGAGAAAAACCGAGCCTGAGGGCCGAGTGATGTGAGCATTACATATGTGAGATTGGGTGGGAAACATTACCTGCAGCAGTAGTGGACTCCCCACAAATCTGGTCGTCTCCCGGCGATGGAAAGCATCCAAGCCCATCAGCATCTCATCCAGTATCATCGCAATACAACTCTTTCCATCCTTCAAGCCTTAACCAACTTCAATTAGGCGAATGCTAGATCCACCAAAGCCCGACGCAAGCAGAATGTGAGATAGCATACACAAGCAAAGGGCATGATGTTGGAAACCTTGCCAATGATGGTCGCCACGGTCACCGGCGTCAGAAAAGCGATAAATCAATCCGAGGATGTCCAGTTCCCCATTACAGGTCAGAGACCGAGCGTCATGCGTGGTGAGTCCACATATCCACCCTAAAGCTTGGGCGTGACCAAAGCGAAACTGAGGCAAGATCTCTTCGCAACTTTCGGATTCCATCAAAGCTTAAAAATCTTCGAAAGTTGGACATACCTCTTGCCCGCCGAAACTAAAGACATGCGTTACCGGGTTCCAAAACCTTGCCGCGGCATGAAGGAAAGGAAGGTGTAGCGGAGTGCGGCTCAGCGTGAATAGTGCATTCAAGACAAAGCCCCGGAAGTTCAACTTTTTCGAGCCGTCTAAAGAAGCAATCCAAGCTATGAGATTTTCAACGAGAAACGCTTTCATTTTGGTGCAAAGCTGAAACGAAATGAATGAGCCACAGAGCTAGGACTTTTAAAGGGGATAAGGCACTGTTCGGGGGGACACGTGTCGAAAATTTGGTGGTGGCTGGACTAAGTGGCCGGCCGGCCACCTTTTTTAGCAGGTCGGCCACCTCTCCCTCCCTCAAATGCAAAAAGTTGGTCGGCCAGCTCCCAAAAGTGGTCGGCCATGTTGCAATCTGCGTATTTGGCCCTGTTTTACTCTCCAGAAGAAAGTTCCTAGCATTTTCATGCATCGGGAGTGTCAAAAGCCTTAATTTCTCTCTGTTTCGGATGCGTTTCGTCGCCCAAATCATCCGAAATACACTTTGTTTATAAAGTTGTTGTTAAATCTTGCTTATCGAGTTGTTGTTTTGCTTATCGAGTTGTTATTTTATTGGTCGAGCTGTTTCGTTTACCGAGTCTTGTTTAATCGAGTCGCCGAGTCTTGTGCATTTGAGTTATTACTCTTTGTTTATCAATTTTGTTGTGTTTTGCTTATCGAGTTGTAAACTTGCTGAGGTTTTTGTTGTTGTTTCTCAGTAAGATTAGGTTGCTTAGTTTGTCGTGCCAGTTCGCTACCTGACTTGGCATATACACTATGCACATTTACCGTTCAATCTCTTTACTTGCAGAATGATGCGATGCGATGCTGAGAACATAAAGTACAACACTTTTTCAAAAAAAGCTGTTTCATTCCATCATGCTTCCTTTGTTACAACATTTTACAGCAAAGGTACAAGTTTTACAGAAAATAAAACTGCCTAATAATGTACAATGTGCTATAACTACTAGTAAAAAAGATAAATAAAGCAGGAAACAGCTGCACCAATGCTCTCAAGAGCAGGAATGAGAGGCCCTCTTCGTCCTCTTCTACGGAACAGGCTCTGCACCACCGGCACCATCTGAATCGGAACTGTCATCCTCAGGATCCTCCTCAGCCTACTCTCCACTCCCGGAACCAGGGTCGGAACCCTCCTCTCTGTCAACAGAGGTCTCTGACTGACGATCTGTAGCCTCCTCCTCCTCCTCCTCCTCCTCATCCTTATCAGGCTCCTCCTCTACGATGTGTACCCTGCGTCTGCGGGACGACTCCCCTCTCTCGGCCCCGCAAGAAGGACGAGATGGCCCGGCTCCCCGAGAAGGTCGAGATGGCCCGGTCTGTGGCGGATATACTGGAGGCATTTGAAAGTAAAAAGTGCAATTTGAATACATCAGCTAAAAATGTGTGTATCAGATACAGATGCAAGCAAACTACATGAAATGAGGATGCATGCGGATACAGTATATGAATGTGGTGTGTCAAATGTGCTCTACACAGACAATTAATCAAAGCAGTAAAATGTTCAAAGTCAACATGTTGTCAGAAGTACGATAAATGCGGAAAAACTAAAGAGTACCTGGAAACCCATGATGGACAGCTGCGCCTCTCTCCGCAAGACCATGCCCTCGAGTGAGGCCACCAATCCGATCACCCCCTCCATGTATTCTCTGGGTGGCTGCAAATACAAGCTCAAATCATCAATGAATAAAGGAATGTCTAAGTATTTGAATGATAGATGAAAAGCAATGGGGCATACCGGCGGTGAGTCGGGATCAATGACATATCGATGATCAGGTATGGGAGGCTCTATTGGAATCGGGTAGGAGGTCCCGTATCGCCATCCTGTCAACTCGGTCGGCATGTCTGGCCATCCGGCATGATGATGAGTCGGAGGAATCGGGGGGACCAGTCTAGCCCCTCCTCTCGATGTGCCAGCCCTGCTAGTAGAAGGGGCGCTTACAGCCCGAGCTCGACTCAAAAACGGCATGTCAGTAGACCTCCTCGAGGGAGTACGAACACCAGTCAACGGAGGCATCAAGTAGGTGTGACGGTAGGTCGCGTACTCCCCGTCCTCTATATGCAGCAGTGCATCAGTGCCCAGTCTAGCGTTAATGACACCCTAGGGAGTAAGCCTATGAGCGAGCCGCATATCGTCCGGAGGTGCTGAGGGAACACTCGGCTCAGGAAAGCCCATAGTCTGACGAAGGAAGCGTTCCCCCAGGAACCAGGCCCTACCAACTGGCCCTTCGAACAAGATCCTATATCGAGAAGAGCCCCATCCTCCAGCAAAATGAAATCGAAGGTCCCCACCCAAAGGCAACCAGGGCTGCCAGGTAATCTGCGGATAACCAATGCATAGGCTGATCAGAAATCATAGATGTACGGAATAAACCAGAGATGAAAACATTGGGAATTGGGAGTTTTAGTTTACCTCTGACGGCCGCACCGTGTCGAAGTACTGCCGTAGGTAGAAAAGAGTCTCCCGAGGCCGCGGCCGGTACTGGCCCTCGAAAACAAGCGAGTAAGGGGTCACAAGGGGCGCCTCCACCTCCAGCTCTGGCGCTAGTACGGAAAAATATGCGAAAACCCATAACTGCGAAAAACGGGGCAAAAGCCATCAGAATACAGAATGCTGAGTGCAGGATGTCAGGACAGAGTATAAAGTGTGCCGTGTGTGCAATATACATACATTTGAAAAGCAGAAATGTAAATCAAGAGGGCAGAAGGTACCTTTCAGGCTCTCCAGTAGCCGTCAACTGTGTTCCCCCGTCCACGGGAGGTCGCGCTCATATAACAATAGAGGGTAGCCAAGCTGGCGCCACCCCAATCATACCGACTAACTTGTGTGAGGTCTGCTAGGGCACCCAGTAGATATAGCCCAACGGTGTTCCCCCTGTCGGAGAACAGAGTGGTCCCGAAGAGGAACATCAGAAACCCGCGGGCGTACTGTGTAATCTCCTCTAGAATCTCGGGCTCAGTATGCCTAAAATGTGAAGAAAACCAAGTGTACCGGACTCGGCCCAAGGATCGGTCGACCGGTGGACGAGCTCCCAGTAAGTAGATCCAAGCGGCCTCCCACTGGCCCATATCCTCGTCATATGGTATCGCCCAGCCTCCCACATCAAGGCCGGTCAATACGGCAAAGTCAAAAGGGGTCATGGTCATATCCCCGGCAGATGAGAAATGAAAGGAGTTGGTGGTGTCCCACCACCTCTCCACCAGGGCACCCATCAACGTCCTGCTAGCTGGATGACGAGATATCCCGGCACAAAAGGGCCCGAATCCTGCTAGATCAACCCAATCGCGGACGGCCTCTAGGAGCTCCGCGTACCAATCTCTCGCAATAATGGAGCCATATCCTCGTGTAACACGGGAGGACACCTGCATTCATGGTGAATACATATATTCAGTTTTAGAATGAAATAAACAAGATGCGCGCAAATGAGATATACAAGCTGCGTGCAAATGAAATGTATAAGCTATATACAAAATCAAATCAGAATTCAAGTGTTCGGGCTGCGTGCTCGACTCTCAATCAATGTGGACTGTGTGTCCACCTCAGCAATGAGCCGCGTGTTCAGAATTCAAAATGTTTGGGCTGTGTGTTCAGATTTCAAAACCAGTGGGCTGTGTGTTCACCTCAAAGTTCGAGCCGAGTGTCCAACATCAAAGTATTTGGGCTGTGTGTTCAGATTTCAACAAGTGTGTGCTGTGTGCTCACCTTCAACTTGGGCCGCGTGTTCAGAAATTCAGAGTTTGGGCTGTGTGTTCTACTTTCAACAAGTGTGTGCTGTGTGTTTATCTTCAACTTGGGCTGCGTGTTCAGAAATTCAGAGTTTGGTCTGTGTGTTCAACTGTCAACATATATGTGTGCTGTGTGTTCACCTTCAACTTGGGCTGCGTGTTCAGAAATTCAGAGTTTGGGCTGTTTGTTTTACTCTCAACAAGTGTGTGCTGTGTGCTCACCTTCAACTTGGGCTGCGCGTTCAGAAATTTAGAGTTTGGGCCGTGTGTTCTACTCTCAACAAGTGTGTGCTGTGTGCTCACCTTCAACTTGGGCTGCGTGTTCAGAAATTCAGAGTTTGGGTCGTGTGTTTTACTCTCAATAAGTGTGTGCTGTGTGCTCACCTTCAACTTGGGCTGCGTGTTCAGAAATTCAGAGTTTGGGCTGTGTGTTTAATTGTTAACATATATGTGTGCTGTGTGTTCACTATCATGGTTATGGGCTACGTGATCAGAAATTCAAGCGTTCAAAACGAAAACAGAATACTCTATCATGGGCTAAGTGTCAAAACAAACTACGTGCTAAAAGGAGCAGATATGCATAGCTAGAGGCATGAAACGTACAAAAATGCGGAATACGTTGCAGAAATGTAAAAAAGGCGAAATAAATACCTCTCATGCCTCATGAGAAAGGTGAGACTCCAGCTCCTGCAAAAGCAGATCCCCAGGTGCTCGATCATCAAAATCAGTGAAGTGATAAAAAATAGCCCGCGGAAGGATATGTGCTCGAGGGGCGTACCTCTCGGGTATAAAGGGGCGAACCCTCGGAGGCAGAGCCATAAAATCGGGATCATCCCCGGCGCCCGAAGGACCTCCACCATGAGGAAGATGACCGGCCATTTCAGAAAATCTGCAAAAGGAGCAAAAATGAGCAAAATGAGCCAAAATTGGAAAAAGTCAACAAAAGTCAACTCTCGGGAAATGAAAAAGTCAACAAAAGTCAACCCCCGAGGAAATCTTCCAAATGTTGAGAAAAACTTACCTCAAGTGGCGAAAATGAGAAAAGAAGCATCGAAATCAAAATTTAATCGGTCCAAAGTGATGAAAACTGAAAGATTTCGCGAAAACAACTTGCGTGGGGCGTTGGAAAACGCGTATAAAGCTCAGATCTGAAGGGGAAAATGGTCTAGGAAGGAAGAGAAGGTGTTTTTGAAGCTGAAGTTGTGAGGAATGAGGCTTTGGCCGAGTGTATTAAAAGGAATGAGAGCAAAATGATCGAACTGCCCCGGATTTGGGCTAATTAGTCGGCCGACCACCTTTTGTGGCAGGCCGACCACACCCTTTGCAAAATGCTGGTCGGTGGCCTTTCCCTGGGACGAGACCTGGTCGGTGGTGTTCCCCAAGTGCCCACCAAGCTCTCTGCAAATTTTGGGAAGGATTGGAGTCCCCGGGACCTGAAAAAGTAAAAGAGAAGTGCACTTTCCGTCGCGAAATCGCTCTACCGGAACTTCAGCTGCAACTTTCGATGCGTTTTTCATCGTTACTCGTCAAAAATGAGATGTATCCTTTTCGAACATGTTGCGACCCCTTCGGGAGGTGTTGTCAAATCCTCGTGCTTAACCCGCGTTGTCACGCGCGTTACTCCTCGCACTGCGATGCACCTTTCTATCGATGCCACGAGTGTCTGCATTCAATATCACTCTGAGCATGTGTTGCTGATTATGTTGTGCTTGTCGAGTTTCTTTCTTTTCTAGGCACGATATTGTATGTACGGTTCATTCGAGGCTGGTGCAACCAGACGAACCGCGCAGGTATTGTATCTTCTCCGTGTGAGACGTGGCAAGAATTGAATAATTCTCCGCATTCTTAACTGCATGAAATGTAGTTGTTGCTTTGCATTCTTGCTTAAAACTGTTGCATCTATTGTGAATATGTGCTTCATTACAGCTTGCAGCATTTGCATGATCATTGAGTTACCTTCGGCTTCTTGTATTGTCGATTGCATTTTACCACTGCCTGCAGGCATGCCTGCGGGTACATCTCTGTTTGTCTTGCCTGTTTGTCTAAGTCTTCGGCCTTGTCAAAAATGGGTCGTCTCTGGGCTTTGACATTCACTCCCGTCACTTATGACTTCCGAGTTCTGTCAAAGAGGGGCAACTGTAGACACCCCATTTTTGACCGACCTTACGACTCAGACGTCACCAGTTGAGCGCTCGGTGATATTGCATATTGTGCTCATTCAGAAGTTTTAGAGTCCTGGCTGCAAGCCTTGCCTCCGGACTTCCAAGCTCTCTCGTGCCTTGTCTCGGTTTGCAAACCAGGCTTTGTTTTCTCTATTTTCTCTTCCCAAAGGGAGGGAGAGGTCTCGTAGACCATCTCTCAGTGGCCGTAGACTACGTTTCGTGGTTGTAGGCCATTTTTCCCGTTTGGAGCCCGGTTTTCGATTTTTTGGAGCCGACGGCCGTGTGCCTCGGTTCGGGACCACCTAACCATCTCCGTTTGCTCCGGGTTTTGGCACACACCTTATTTTCTCCCTTTTGAGGAACACTGTGGCCTGAGAGACCAACTTCGTGGTCGAATGCCACCTCCGGTGCTTAACAGCCCATTTTCGGGGCCCCAGGCCGCGCGTTTCGGTCCCCGAACCTCCGTTTTGCATCCGTTTTGGTTCATTTTTGGTGGAGACCTTATTTTCATGGTTAGGAAGCTTGTAGGAGGGTGGGAGGCCAGCAATTGTTTTGAAAAGCCAGCTTTATTTCTTTATAGCTCTCCGACGCCCGTTTTCCTCACTTGAAAGCCAATGTTGACCACCCCGGGGCCATTTTCTTGAACCCTAAACCCCATATTTGTGTTGTACACACCTGGGAGGCCACCAATATTTGATGGCCGACCAGTAATTGTGCCTGACCCTTTTGACCCCCTCTAAGAAATGGTCTTTTCTCTTTCCTAGTTCACTTTTTCTGGGTTTCAACCACATAGTTGTGTTGTGTACACATGGGAGACCACCTTTCTTTGGTGGCCGACCAGTAATTGTGCTTGACCTTTTTGACCCTTGGTCGGCCAGACATGGGAGGTGGTCGGCCGACCACCTGAACCCTCAAAACCTGGCCGGCCATGACCCCCTCACCTGGTTCCTTGCAAATATGACCTCTTTTTCCCCCCAGATCCTGTATCTCACCTGGTTCCTTGCAAATATGACCTCTTTTTCCCCCCAGATCCTGTATTCGAGGGGGAAACTTTTGGGGGGGAAATTTGAATTTCATTTTCCCCCCCTTTCCTTGCCTCTTCTCCCTCTATAAGACCAGCACCTCTCCACCGTTTCTAGGGGTTGACAAAAACCAATTGGAGCCTTGCGTTCTTGGACCATTTCTACACCACCTCATAGCACCACACCTCCATACTCCATTCCAGCAACTTAGAGGTTATTTCCAGAGGTTAGGAGCACCATTTCTTCAACCAAAAGCTGATGGTCCATTGGTCTACAAGGGTGAGTCCCATTTTTCCTCTTTTGTGCCTTATCTTGCTTTGTATCTAAGCCATACTTGCTAGCATTTTTGGGCTCCGACCCAAACTGTAAATAGTCATATTTTGTGCTCATCTCCATGTTTGATTAAGGGTCTTTCTTTGTTTGAGGTCCCCTCCTCACCCTTCGTGTTTAAACTCTCTTTTAGGCTAATTTTTGTATAGTATTTTAGGCCTATTTTTGAGTTGTTTTGGACTTTGACATAAACTGTAAAATAGCTTTTTTGAGCCTCTCTTCAACATTGTTGAAGGGCTCTCCTCTGTTTGAGACCTCCTGCTATCACTTTCTTCTTTATCTCTCTTTTAGGCCAATTTTTGCATAGTATTTTAGGCCTATTTTTGGGTTGTTTTGGACTTTTACATAAGCTGTAAAATAGCTTGGTTTGAGCCCCTCTTCAACATTGTTGAAGGGCTCTCCTCTGTTTGAGGCCTCCTTCTATCACTTGCTTCTTTATCTCTCTTTTAGGTCAATTTTTGCATAGTATTTTAGGCCTATTTGTGAGTTGTTTTGGACTTTTTCATAAACTGTAAAATATATTTTTTTGAGCTCCTCTTAAACATTGTTGAAGGGCTCTCCTCTGTTTGAGGCCTTCTGGTACCACTTGCTTCTTTATCTCTCTTTTAGGCCAATTTTTGCATAATATTTTAGGCCTATTTGTGAGCTGTTTTGGACCTTTCCATAAACTGAGAAATATCTTTTTTTGAGCCCCTCTTCAACTTTTTTGAAGGGCTCTCCTCTGTTTGAGAACAGAAACTACCACTTGTCTCTTTACCCCTCTTTTAGGCCTTTTCTTGCATGATAGTTTGGCCTTATTTGTGATTATTTTCGTGGCTTGATGTAAACTGTAAAGTGACTTTTTTTGAGCCCATATTAAACTTTGTTGAGGGCTCTTTGCCATTTAGGGTCATCTTCTGTCCCTTGTGTTCAATCTCTCCTTTGGGGCCATTTTTGCATGATAGATTAGCTCTATTTGTGTTCATTTTTGAGGCTTGTTATAAACTGGAAATATGCATGTTTTGGGACTGTCTTGCTTCTGTCTTCATGCTTCATCATCAAATAGTGCATGCCTTGTATAGCTATAAGTCATTCTATGCGCCTAATTTTGAGTTTTAGGGATCATCTCATGCATCGGGTGCCATGTTTCCATGTTTCAGGACCATTTTATATCACATTTCAGCGCTGAAATTCGCATGTTTGCATATCATGTTCCATGCCTTGCCATGCTTTGGGTAGAGTGGCATTTGATGCCTTAGGCTTGGTCCTCGGTTTGCGTGCATGTGTGCACGCATTTCGAGTGTCTCATTTTCATCTCATGGCTACTGATGTGAGTGTGGCTGAGGTCTACTCATGTTGGTGTAAGTCCATTATGTATTGTGTATGCCATTTCGATTCATAGCATTGTGTATGCTAGGTTGTATGTTAGAGCATTGTGTATGCCTCGTTACATTGTGCATTGTGTATGCCATTTCATAGCATTGTATATGCTAGGTTGTATGTTAGGGTTGCATTCACGCATATCATGCATATTGCATTGTGTTTGGGATAGGAGTTAGCCCGAGCACGGGAAACGAGGGACGTTTCGTACTTCGAGTGACGGAACGTGTCTCAAATCCCAGTCACCGACACTCCGAATTATCCATGATGGAGTTTAGGTCTTGTTGTGTTTATATGTGCGTTCATTTCATATTGAGTCGTGCAATTCGACTCCTCGGCCATCATGCATCGATATGCGTGATTGGTGGCACGAGAATCGAGGACTACACTCCCCGAAGAGTAGTCATGCATACATATGTGAAAATACTTTGCCATG
This sequence comes from Camellia sinensis, assembly GCF_004153795.1. NCBI lineage: Eukaryota > Viridiplantae > Streptophyta > Magnoliopsida > Ericales > Theaceae > Camellia > Camellia sinensis. The sequence continues at coordinate 332,308 of NW_021026158.1, forward strand.
CCCCTTTGTTGCTCTCTGTTGCAGCAAATTAGAAATCGGCAGCCTTCCAGAGCTTGGCACGCATTCCAAGAACAATTGAAAACAGAGGCAAACCGGGGCATCACAAGGGATTTTCCGACAAAGGCAACCGGAGCATGCATCATTCATCATCCGGAGCAGATTTGAGGTAGTCCCTAGCTTGCATGCTAGTTTACTACTTTCCTAGTTTAATTTGTTAATTAATTAGGATTTTGTATTTATTTGAACTGTAATTATTCATTTGGGACTGCATATTATTTATTCGGACCCTCTACGCGAGGGCAATGTTGTAATAAGTGTGCATGTGTGTGATGTATGTCTTCCAACCCCACGTCTTTCTCCATTTTATTTACCCGCTTATGATGGATAGATTAGGGCATGTTTCAATTAGCATACAGTATGATAGCATGTTTGCATTCATTTCATCTGTCTTGCATGCATCGGGCTCGGCGCATCATACTAACTGCATTGTATTTTCAATTTCAAGTTGAATACATGTTAGCTGTAGCATTTCATATGCCATGTCTAGAATAACCGAGCCTGCTATAGTTGCACTTTTGCATGTGTTGCATTAGGCATTTCTGTATAAATTAGGATCATGCATGGATTTCTAATTAGCTTCTGTTTTTGCTTGAAGTACTCGGTAAGTTTTATGCTTTAGCATCCTTGTATGCGTGTGAGTGACTGCCATGATAACATTCTTACCATGAGGCTAATTGCTTATGTGATATAACTGCCTAAATGCTTGTGGGTGAAGGTTAGGTTATTTGGATTGGAACAATTCATCAATTGTGAGTTTTTTAAGCCCACTAGATAGTGGCAAAATCATGTTTTCTAAGCCCACCCGAGGGTGGCAAATCCACGTCTTAGCCTACTTGCGGGTAGCACTATCAAACCATTCTCAAAATAAACAAACATGAAATGTTTTGTTCTAATTCAGGCGACCGAGTCTATACTTGTATGCTATGCGCATCACATAGTAAATCTAGGCTAATAACCAAAATAAGAACGCATAATGTTTTCAAAAATAGATATCATGGTTAGTAGAGACCGATCTTTGATCGGGCGAGCGGGGGTGCTCACAAAGTGACCTTCCCCAATCGTACCCAAGTTCCCGAGCCGAGGCAACTTTGGTGATAATGGACACGTGGCCTTAGGCAAACGAGTCAGGGTTTCCTAAATTTTCCCAAAATAAAACATTTAGGTGGCGACTCTGTATCTGGCAAAGCAGTCCATATTTGGCACTTCTTTCAAAATCTGTTTTCTCAAAACGATTTGCTGGATTTGGACTCTTTGGTTCAGATTTAGAACCGTGACAATTTGAGAGTCCGAGTTGTAGTGACCCCAATACGAACGGAACGGGACTCATTCCTCCCGGGGCGTTCGGGGACGTCTACACAAGTGCTTTTCCAACAGGACTCCCAGAAACCCAAGGATCCAATCAACATCCTAGAAACTAAACCCCATACCCATATAGTCACGTAAACATGTTATCAAATAAACACATAACATCATGCATAAGTCTCTAACAAGCGAGACAAACCCATTGTGGTACTAACCACTTCCCGCGTACCCAAAGTATTCGAACCCGATATGCTCTGATACCAAATTGTAACGCCCTCAAATAATACATATTTCCCACATCCAATCCTTCCATAAACATGATAGATAGCTTACATTGCCATACAAACATCAGAGTTAATATTACAAAAGTGTATTTCATATTAATTACAAATGTTCACAAAAATAATAGGATGCCCTGCAGGCTTACATCTTTCCAAGTTGCTACTTGGTCAATCAAAAGAAAAGTTCTAACTCTCTTACAGGTAAAGCTCTCGGCTTGCATTTACATATAATTAACAAAATAAATAACAAAGCAGAGTCTTCAACTCCGAAGACCTCCCAAGTAAAGATCTTGAACTTGGCACGTCTCCTGTACCTGAAAATGTTGTCCCAAGTAGGGTAAGCCAAAGCCCAGTAGAAATGTACTAAACCCAATATGAGAAATAACTAAAACATTATCACATAACAAATGATCGACAAGTATAAACATTATCACACCCTTCTCATAGCCCAACAACAATTACATCCATGCTACCATCCACTTCCTTTATTTGTCCAGATCAGTTCCTAATTATGGTTCAATATCCAACCAAACAATTTAGGTGAGACTACAGCTCGACTCATTAATACTTCCGCTATCCTTGATTCAAGATGAGACTACATCTCATGTAATTAATACTCCAATTAACAATTCTATTCATACACTTCAATTTATAAGGTTTCGGGACTTTCACCCCGGACGTTCTAGCCAGCTTAGTTATTTATGGAGTCCATCCCTTATTATCCCCCAATCAAGGATACATATACAATGTATTTAAGCATATAATCACATATGGAGTACATCCCCTATCTCCTCCCAAACAAAGATACATAAATAATGTGTTAAAGTATATGAACATATATGGAGTACATCCCCTATCTCCTCCCAAACAAAGATACATAAATAATGTGTTAAAGTATATGAACACATATGTGTGTGGAGTGCATCCCCTATCTCCTCCAACACACTGGAGTACATCCTCTATCTCCTCCCTAACAAATATACATATTAAATGTATTTCAGTACTTCATCACATACAATAATCAGTTAAAACACATATTTGCTGTATTAATCCAACCGTCATATTCAATGACATAACACGTTCAACCAGTTTCAGTTTTCCCTAATCAACATGCAGTGTCTACAACAATCTAGACTATCCTCCAGCAATAGCCCAAAGCAGTTATCTCTAAACAGATAGTAAATTTATCAACAGATAAAATATCGACATTTTTATAGGTGAGTGATTAAATCATCCAACTACACCTTTCAACCTCATAATTTCCTAATTTCATGAACATCAACTCAATTTCATATTTCCGCATTTTCCCAAATTAATTATACAAATTAATTTATTACAAAAATTAGGGCATTCTCCATTTTTCTCAAATATTGATCCAAGACCAAATTCCACCAATTTAACTCTCAATCTCATATTTCCAAGGCTTTAAATACACATAGAGTTATTAAATACAAAACCCCTCTTTTATAAATTACAAACCAAACCCTAACTTTCTCCAAAATTACCCAACAACACTAACTAATCAAAATGACAAATATTTAAGTCAAAACCCATAAGAAGGAGTATGATATCCCTACCTCGAAATTAGAAGCCCAAAGGAGTAGATGAGGAAAAACCAAAGTGCTCCAAATCCACTATTGTTCAGATTAAAACAAAGCCCTCGTGACCCTCTACCTTTCTTACAAAGAACTTAGGGTAGAAACACACTAAAAATAAATGAAACCCTAGAGAGAAGATGTATAGAGAGAGAGAGGTCGGATCTAGGGTTTGAGTGAAAGAAGAGATGAAAAAGTGAATTGTAATCCCGCTGCTGTCTACTGATATAACACAGGCTCGCTCGAGCGAAGGATTGGTCGCTCGAGTGACCAGACACAAAGAACCCTCGCTCGAGCGAATAAAGTCTCGCTCGAGCGAAGAAAAGCTCGCTCGAGCGAAGAACTCCAAAACATAGTCCTCGCTCGCTCAAGCGAAGGAAATCTCGCTCGAGCCAAGGATTGCAACTCTCAGGTCTAAACCCAAACGCAGACGCACGCTCGAGCGAAGGACTTCTCGCTCGAGCAACCCGACACAGCACCCAACTCTTGCTCGAGCGAAGGAACCCTGGCTCAAGCGAAGGATCTAAAACAAAAGACTCGCTCGAGCGAAGAACCAAAATTCTGGGCAGCAACACTTGGTTTAAAAACTCATCCAACCTGTTACAAATCTGCCCAACACATCCTAAAACTCATATACAAAGAATCGAAGGACAGAAACAAGATACAACAACAACCAACACCCACGGAACCTAGTCCGGGTTATAATAATCAATGGAGGGAAAACCGGGATCGCTATAATTATAATGGAACATAGCTTTATAACAGTGTTACTCATAGTGGGCTCCTAAAAACAAGTGATATTCGTGCGGCGTCTAACCTAAACAACTAAGGTCAAGCACAACACAATTACAATCACACTCATATAATTCTATTCAATTCGGTTACTTGATTTCTATTCGGTTTCACTCGTTTTGTTCTAATCGTTCATTCGTTCCATTCAATGCACTTATGTAATGCAAATGCATGTTTAAACACTTTAAAACCATGCAAAGGAGGCTTGGAGGATGGAGAAAAGAAAAAAAAAATGAAACCAAAATTTTCCCTAAAACCGCACGTGCAGCAGCCCTATTCTGCACGACCCCTATTTTCCGCACATGCGGGACCCCAAGCCGCACATGCGGAACTGCAAAAATGCAGCCTGAAAATCTACTTTGTTTTTGGAATCCTTCCTTTCAAAATTCAACTTCATTTTTTTGTATAATTCAATCCCAAAATCCTCAAAAATAGTTATGAACTTTAATTTTCAACCATCAAATTCAAACTATAAATTTATAACAATACTTAATTGTCCAATTTATAACCAAAAATCTTTAAAGCAAATTGTAAAATCTTAAATGTTTATTCAAGCTACAGCTCAAGCTTTTAAATGAGAATTTCTTAGAAATTATGAGAGATCAAACAAGAATTCATGTATATAAAACAAATTTGTCCATGAGATGATCATATTTCCTGGACTCAAAACATTTTCAAGTGTAAAATCACCATTATGTATACAAAATATGTTCTTTTCCCTAACTTTTGAGATTTCCTTCTTAAAGTTCATAAACCATGCAAGAAAACAATTGTTTTGTTCATGGATTCTTGAAAACATGACATGCACGTAAGGATCATGCAACCTACTAGGTGATTCAACTAAAATTATGCCATGCATGTTGAGTTTTAAGCATGTATTCTTCTAATTCCTCATTTTATAATTATATAGACCCAACTCTAATATTTACTCCATGAATTGAAATGTTTAATCTTAAAACTTGCATCCTTCAGCTTAAAATCCTCAACTCCCATGGAAAATTACTTCATTTTGTGAATCCATGCAAGAGAATGAATCTATGTTTATGAAGTTTTAGAAATCATACCATGCATGTATATATATATATATATTTTCTAATTTTATCAGCAATATGTACAATTAAGCTCATGTTCTTCCTCTGTGATCTTGATTTCCAAAGGTATGAGTACAACACCTCAATTTCATGAGAGTAGGGAGGAGAATCTTACCTAGAAGGAGTGAATTGAGGAGAATTATGTTGATTTTCAATAGTTCCTTAAGCTTCCTCTTAAATTTTCTTCTCCTTCTTATTGGTGTTCTTGATGAGCTCTTACTCTCTCTTGATTCTCCCTCTCTACGTGTTTGTGTTTCAAGGGATGAAGAAGACCACTATCCTCTCTTTTTTATTCACTTAGTTGATGAGTAGAACTCATACATTACTTAATTATAATTAATTCTTTATTTTCTTTTTATATTATTTCCTAAATTAATTTACATTCAATTATTTCTAATTAAATTATATCTCATCATCTCATCATCTCAATTACACTATATTAAATTATACTAATGTAAATTAGGCTCTAATGCCTATCCAATTATTTAATTCTAACTTGTTAAAATTAGCAAATCAGACATGTTTAATTTTCATTCTAACCTATCTATTCAAACAATACAAGTCAATAAATCTCATAACAATCAATAACACTTAATCACATAATTAACATATAGGAACATAATGAATAGTTCCATTTAAGGCTCAATTTAATCGCAGACAATTTTAGTAAACTGAATCAATTTTCAATTAAACTTCCCAAATGGCTTTAAAAATTCCCATAAGCCCATCTATGTACTTGAGAGGGAGATTTCCGTAATCCCGGCTTGGGTTGCGATTCTGGCCGGGCTGAAAGTGGTCCAAGTGTATTTGGGCTGAGCTGGGCTAAGCCATGCCGAGAGGAAGCTTGTCCAACCGAAGTCCAGACCAGAGTTGGCCAAGATGATCCCCTGTCAGCTTGTCTTCTCTTGTTCGCTGGTTTTAGCTCGGTGATCGTGATTTGCCGCAGACCGGCCTAACTTGGCTGGAGCACAGTCGCACCGGAGTGCTACTGAGCTCGGTAATGATGGTGCTCGGCGAGGAGCATTGTTGGGCTCGTTAGGCAGCACAGTCGAAGGAGGCCGGGATAGTGCTGCCGGGCTACCCGTTCCCGCTAATGTTGTATGGCAGTTTGATTAGGTGGTGTTTAGCTGGATTTGTGCCGACAGATGGGAGAGCAGCTCTACGTGTCAATAGACGAATGGATGCAGAGGTGAACGTAGAAAGTATACAAGCATGACTGTGCCCCTCATGCTGTGGATGGAACTTCATCTGGTGAGAGAAACTCTTTCTCTCTCTCTCTCTCTCTCTATCTTTGAGTGTGCTAGCTTGACCGTTGGAAGTGTTTTCCGGCAACACACCGCCGGGTAGCTCACCGCCGTTGTGCTCGCAGGTTGATCGGATAGATTCGGAGCTTGGACGAAAGGAGTACGGACAGCAACGAATATCTTTTCCCCATACAATTGGCGCCATCTGTGGGAAGTCGACAGACAAAACCTTGTCCTCCAAGCTTTTTCGATCATCTTTTATGGCGAACCACGACGACATTCCGTTACTCACCATCGATGGCATCACGCTAGAGTCCGTTCGGCGCAGAGATGGCCTGTCCGCCATTCTAACGATGGCTGATTTGGAGACCTCCGCACAAGGTCTTCCCAGAGATATGCGAAACGAGCACGCAAGGAGTTCTAGGCGCTCTATCGGTGCAGAAGAGAGTCGCCGACAGCGAGATTCATACACTCGGCACCTGGAAGACAAGTTGAGAGATCAAGATACCATCATTAAGAAAATGGCGATGAGGGTGGAGGCCATGAGACGCCAGATGAAGGAAAAGGGCGTCACAAGAGTGAGAAACCATAGTAAGCACGCCCACTCCCGCCGTTCCGGCAGTCAGAATAGATGCCGCACCCCTTCACTCTTCATCACGAGAAGCTTCAGAGCTGAAGACTATGTCACGCCGACGATGACATCTCGTACGCGGGATAGCAGTTACTACCCCTTACGTCCGACGACGGCGTCGGGATATTCACGCTCCAACCGTTTGAAAGACCTAAGGAATGTGTTAGAGGAGCACACTCGCCGACAGGAAGCGCAAATGATAGCGGTGCAAACAACCATGGAAGAGATCTAGGGAGTTTGGTTTTGGAAGATGTCAGTCAGAAGACAGAGGAAAAGGGGCAATTGACAATCATTTTGATGGAAAGATCATAATTCCTTGCCAGGATGATTTTGCACGACAAGATGAAAGTTGGTGTTTTGTTCAACTTTGGAATTCCTTACCGGGCAGATTTTGCTCGGCGAGAAATTTGTTGATGGTTTTGATCAACTTTAGAGTTCCTTGCCGAGCTGATCTTGCTCGCCAAGAAGAAAGTCGCCGAGCTAACCTTGCTCCCGCTCTTGGAGTTCCTTGCCGAGCTGATCTTGCTCGCCAAGAAGAAGGTCGGGGAGCAGACCTTGCTCTTGCTCTTAGAGTTCCTTGCCGAGCTTATCTTGCTCACCAAGAAAAAAGTCGCCAAGCTGACCTTTCTCACTGACCTTGGAGTTCCTTGCCGAGCTGATCTTGCTCGCCAAGAAGAAAATCCCGGAGCGGACCTTGCTCCCGCTCTTGGAGTTTCTTGCCGAGTTGATCTTGCTCGCCAAGAAGGAAGCCGCGGAGTGGACCTTGCTCGCCGACCTTGGAGTTCTTTGCCGAGCTGATCTTGCTCACCAAGAAGCAAGTCGCGGAGCAGACCTTGCTCCCGCTCTTAGAGTTCCTTGCCGAGCTGATCTTGCTCGCCAAGAAGAAAGTCGTCAAGCTGACCTTGCTCGCCGACCTTGGAGTTCCTTACCGAGCTGATCTTGCTCGCCAAGAAGCAAGTCGCGGAGCGGACCTTGCTCCCGCTCTTAGAGTTTCTTGCCGAGCTGATCTTGCTCGCCGAGAAGAAAGTCGCTGAGCTGATCTTGCGAGCTCCTTGCCGAGCTGATCTTGCTCGCCAAGAAGCAAGTCGCGGAGCGGATCTTGCTCCTGCGCTTAGAGTTCCTTGTTGAGTTGATCTTTCTTGCCAAGAAGAAAGTCGCCGAGCTGACCTTGCTCGCCGACCTTGGAGTTCCTTGCCGAGCTGATCTTGTTTGCCAAGAAGGAAGTCGCGGAGCGGACCTTGTTCACCGACCTTGGAGTTCCTTGCTGTGCTGATCTTGCTCGCCAAGAAAGTTGCGAAGCGGACCTTGCTCCCGCTCTCGGAGTTCCTTGCCGAGCTGATCTTGCTCGCCAAGAATGAAGTCGCGGAGCAGACCTTGCTCCCGCTCTTGGAGTTCCTTGCCGAGCTGATCTTACTCACCAAGAAGAAAGTCGCCGAGCTGACCTTGCTCGCCGACCTCGGAGTTCCTTGCCCGAGCTGATCTTGCTCGCCAAGAAGAAAGTCACCGAGCTGACCTTGCTCCCGCTCTTGGAGTTCCTTGCCGGGCTGATCTTGCTCGCCGACCTTGGAGTTCCTTGCCGAGTTGATCTTGCTCGCCAAGAAGCAAGTCACGGAGCGGACCTTGCTCGCCGACCTTGGAGTTCTTTGCCGAGTTGATCTTGCTCGCCAAGAAGCAAGTCGCGGAGCGGACCTTGCTCGCTGACCTTGGAGTTCCTTGCCGAGCTGATCTTGCTCGCCAAGAAGAAAGTCGTCGAGCTGACCTTGCTCGCTGACCTTGGAGTTCCTTGCTGAGCTGATCTTGCACGCCAAGAAGAAAGTCGCGGAGCGGACCTTGCTCCCGCTCTTGGAGTTCCTTGCTGAGCTGATCTTGCTCGCCAAGAATGAAGTTGCGGGGCGGACCTTGCTCGCCGACCTTGGAGTTCCTTGTTGAACTGATCTTGCTTGCCAAGAAGAAGGTCTGGGAGCGGACCTTGCTCTCGCTCTTAGAGTTCCTTGCCGAGCTTATCTTGCTCGCTGAGAAGAAAGTCGCCAAGCTGACCTTTCTCGCCGACCTTGGAGTTCCTTGCCGAGCTAATCTTGCTCGCCAAGAAGAAAGTCGCAGAGCAGACCTTGCTCCCGCTCTTGGAGTTCCTTGCCGAGCTGATCTTGCTCGCCAAGAAGGAAGTCGCAGAGCGGAACTTGCTCGTTAACCTTGGAGTTTCTTTCCGAGCTGATCTTGCTCGCCAAGAAGCAAGTCGCGGAGCAGACTTTGCTCCCGCTCTTAGATTTCCTTGCCGAGCTTATCTTGCTCGCCAAGAAGAAAGTCGTCGAGCTGACCTTGCTCGCCGACCTTGGAGTTCCTTGCCGAGCTGATCTTGCTCGCCAAGAAGAAAGTCGCGGAGTGGACCTTGCTCCTGCTTTTAGAGTTCCTTGCCGAGCTGATCTTGCTCGCCATGAACAAAGTCTCCGAGCTGACCTTGCTTGCCATGAACAAATTCGCCGAGCTGACCTTGCTCGCCGACCTTTGAGTTCCTTGCCGAGCTGATTTTGCTCGCCAAGAAGTAAGTCGCAGAGCGGACCTTGCTCCCGCGCTTGGACTTTCTTGCCGACCTGATCTTGCTCACTAAGAAGAAAGTCATCGAGCTAACCTTGCTCGCCGACCTTGGAGTTCCTTGTCGAGCTGATCTTGCTCGCCAAGAAGGAAGTCGCGGAGCGGACCTTGCTCGCTGACCTTGGAGTTCCTTGCCGAGCTGATCTTGCTTGCCAAGAAGAAAGTCGTCGAGCTGATCTTGCTCGTCGACCTTGGAGTTCCTTACCGAGTTGATCTTGCTCGCTAAGAAGAAAGTCGCGGAGCGGACCTTACTCCCGCTCTTGAAGTTCCTTGCCGAGCTGGTCTTGCTCGCCAAGAAGGAAGTCGCGGAGCGGACCTTGCTTGCCGACCTTGGAGTTCCTTGCCGAGCTGATCTTGCTCGCCAAGAAGAAAGTCGCCGAGCTGACCTTGCTCCCGCTCTTGAAGTTCCTTGCCGAGCTGATCTTGCTTGCCAAGAAGGAAGTCGCAGAGCGGACCTTGCTCGCCAACTTTAGAGTTCCTTGCCGAGCTGATCTTGCTTGCCAAGAAGAAAGTCGTAGAGCAGACCTTGCTCCAGCTCTTAGAGTTCCTTACCGAGTTGATCTTGCTCGCCAAGAAGAAAGTCGTGGAGCAGACCTTGCTCGCCTACCGTGGAGTTTCTTACCGAGCTGATCTTCCTCGCCAAGAAGCAAGTCACTTAGCTGACCTTGCTCCCGCTCTTAGAGTTCCTTGCTGGGCTAAATTTGCTCGCCAAGAAACAAGTTGCTGAGCTGATTTTATCTACCAAGAAGCAAGTTGCCGAGCTGACTTTGCTTGCCAACTTTGAAGTTTCTAAACCAAGCAAAGTGAACCACCGAGCAAAAAGTAGAACCTGGCCTTGTAATGTAATTCCGGTCACGCAAATGCGGACGAAATTAAGGGGCAATTGAGAGGGAGATTTCCATAATCTCGGCTTGGGTCGCGGTTCTGGCCGGGCTGAAAGTGGTCCAAGCGTATTTGGGCCAAGCTGGGCTTAGCCGTGTCGAGAGGAAGCTTGTCCGACCGAAGTCCAGACCAGAGTTGGCTGAGATGATCCTCTGCCAACTTGTCTTCTCTTGTTCGCTCGTTTTAGCTCGGTGATCGTGATCTGCCGCAGACCGGCCTAACTTGGCTAGAGCACAGTCGCACCGGAGTGCTGCTGAGCTCGGTAGTGATGGTGCTCGGCGAGGAGCATTGTTGGGCTCGTTAGGCAGCACGGTCGAAGGAGGCCGGGATGGTGCTGCCGAGCTGTCCGTTCCCGCTAATGTTGTATGGCGGTTCGATTAGGTAGTGTTTAGCTGGATTTGCGCCGACAGATGGGAGAGCAGCTCCATGTGTCAATAGACGAATTGGTGCAATGTTGAACACAAAAAGTATACAAGCATGACTGCGCCCCCTATGCTGTGGATGAAACTTCATATGGTGAGACAAAATCTCTTTCTCTCTCTCTCTATCTCTGAGTATGTGCTAACTTGACCGTCGGAGGGGTTTTCCGGCAACACACCGCCGGGTAGCTCACCGCCGTTATGCTCACAGGTTGATCGAATAGATTCGGAGCTTGGACGAAAGGAGTACGGACAGCGACGAATATCTTTTCCCGTATAGTACTCAATTTCAATTTGTGCACCCAATGAGATTGTCAATTTCAGTTTCAAAGTTGTAATCTTAACAGGTAATTTTTTAATTTGGACAGATATGGACAAATTAAATTACTAGGCACTTAGTTTAATTAGAATTAACACATAATTAATTAATTAAAATCACGATTAGCAAGTTTAGGTCGTCACAAAAAGGTAGATGAAATGTGAATAAAGTATAGTTTCACACACATTTTTGCTTTTCCATTCTAAATCTCTCTTCAAATTTCAAAACCAAACACAGTGTTAGAGTTGGATCATGCCAGTCATTAAAGAGGATCCAATAAGTACTTTGTCACATGGAAAATTAAATCACATCAACAAACGTTGGCTCGTTGACGTAATGAATGAATCATTTTCTTAACTCTTCTTCATTTTGGACTTTGTCTCTCTTTTGTTTTCTTTTTATGCCATCGAAAATGGCAAACAAGAAGCAAGAAATACAAAAAATATATATATATAACAAATTGTTGTTTGCTTTTCAAGAAGAACTTTTTCCTTGTCTTATGGCAGACGGGAGGCCATTTGACTCATGGCAAATGGAAGGAAGACTCATTTCAATAATTTGAATCGATCACATTTTAGAATACATCAAGTAAAACATAACCAAACCAAACCAAACCAAGCCTTAAGTCCCATCAAATGGGATCGGCTACATGAATCATTCTTCTCCAAGCGACCCTATCAAAAGCCATTTCATTAGTCAAATTAAGTAGATCCACATCTCTATTTACAACGCTAGCCAACGTTAATCTAGGTCTACCTCGTCCCCTAACACTTCCATCTACCATTACAGCATTGCATCTCTTTACTACTTCCTCTGTTGGACTCTGTTGAATATGACCAAACCATCTCAATCGATTCTCTCTCAACTTATCTTCTATTGGTGTTACTCCTACCCATTTCCGAATTTACTCATTCCTAATTCTATCTTGTCTAGTCTTGCTACATATCTACCTTAGCATCCTCATCTCAGCCACACTCATCTCACCTTAGCATCTTCATCCCATACAACATCGTTGGTCTAATAGCCGTTCTATAGAACTTACCTTTTAGTGGGTATTCGTTTATCGCACAGTACCCAAGACGCACTTTTCTACTTACACTATCTCGCCTTAATCCTAGGGGCCACATCCGCATCAATTTCCCCTGTTGTTATAATAAGCGACCCTAAATAATGAAAATGTTCACTCTTAGGCAGTTTTTGGTTCTCAATCTTTACTTCTCCTCTGCTTTCATTGTTACTGTTACTAAATTTATACTCCATGTACTCCGTTTTAGTTTTGCTTATTCGGAATCCTTTAGATTCAAGAACTTTCCTCCAAATCTCCAACTCTGTGTTAACTCCTTCTCTAGTCTTATCCACTAGCACGATATCGTCTACAAAAAGCATACACCACGACATGTCATCTTGAATATTTCTCATCAACTTATCTATAACTAAAGCAAAAAGATAAAAACTTAAGATAGATCCTTAGTGTAATCCTACAGTGATAGAAAATTCATTTGTCTACGAAAATAAGATATTGTATCTATAAAAAATTAAGTAAATCTGATATTGTTTATCCATTCATCTACTCACATTTGTATCTACGAAAATAAATAATAATTGTGATTTAAAATATTAAAATGAATATAAATGTGAGTAGATAAAATGGTTAATGATATCCAATTAACTTGATTTTTTGTATACATCTTCTACTTATGTATTCTAAAATGTGAATGGTTCGGAATACTGAAATGGATCCCGAAATGGGTCCATTTCGCTGCACAGCAGTGACTGCTTTGCCCTCCGGATAGCAGCCACCCCAAATCCCCATTTTGAAGGTGTGAATATGATCAACATGAAATCCCATGGTGATTTGTTGAACTTTACAAAATCAGAATATGAAACTAACGATTCATCATCTGCAATAGAAATCAAAACACGAAAGAAGAATTATCAGCTTTGTTTAAGAATTTAATCAACATAATAGAAAGGCCAAAGAAGGCTTGAATTCACAATATCAATTCCAAGTGATCTAAAGTTTTGGATTTTGCTTTAAAAAAGAAGAACATAATTATAAATATATATACATGCGCATAGTATATACGCATGCACATAGAGCTGTTTTGTTGATTTTTTTTCTTTTGGCTTCTTGTGCAGTAGATTTTTGGGTGCAAAAGTCAGATGCAGAACAGGAAGAGAAGAGAGAGTTGAAAAGAAAGGAAAATTTAGAGAGAAAGAAAGTGCACTGGTTTTACTCCATCAAAACAAATGTTTATTAATGTGGTTTTATTTGCCATACCTTTTCCGTTCCTATTGTTACCAATATAATAAATTGAGGAAACATTAACAATAACGTTGTATTTGGTTGAAAAATTTGAAAAAAAATTTGAAAAATGAAAAGAAAAATGTGAATAAAATATACTTACATTTAACTTAATTTCACACCCCTCATCCTTTTCATTTTCCAAATGACTTCATAAATCTCTCAACCAAATACGGCATAAGTAAACCGCTATGAGCATTGTTGGAAGAAACAGTCGTAATATTTGGACATTCAGTTGTTTCTAATATAGTAACGAAAATTGCTTAATTATTTAGGGTTATTTGTGGAATGGAAAGTGTAGAAAACACTTGCAGGCTTCGTACTTTTTAAAGTAGAGTAGATTTATGTATCTTTTTATGAAGATTGATCACAGGTGAACAATTGATACATAGCAATTTCTGTTGAGCAAAGGGCCAATGGGCCATTAGTGTTTTATATTATTAGGGGGAAAAAAATGATGAATTAGCCCTTGTCTTTTTTGTTTTCTTCTCCGAATGAAGTGGGCAGCGAATAAATAGACAGATAAATATGATAATATGATTTTTTAAATTGTTATCATCTTTTTTGACCCAAAATAATAGAGTTTGGGGTTGTCCCAAAAGTTCTGAAATTAGACTATGGTCCATTGCCCTTAAATTAAATTAAAAAGGATAAATTACATTAACTTCCTTTAAGATTTGAACAAAATACATTAATCTTCATATATTTGACATAATTACATTTATATAACACTAGAACTTTTTTTTATCAATATTTCTACTTTTTACCTTGAAATATATATATTACTCATATCTATTCATGTGCCTACAACTATCTACATTAGTCCAATCACTTTAATTCAAGAGTAAATTACACTCATCACCTAAGGTACAAGAAAAAACAAATTAGTTTAACACTTTTGACATAATTATATTATCTTCTATTTTAGTAAGATTAAATTGACTAAAATTAGTGCAGTTGATAGGTACAAATTGAAATAAATAAAGATAAATATACATTTTAATAGATAAGAGATGATAATATCTTTTTTTTTCATCCATACAATTAAAAAATTATTGATGAAAATAACTTAATCAAAATCTTTAAAAAAAATAGTATAATTATTGAAAAATCTAGAAATCCCCTAGATATTGATTTGTGATTATGTAACAATTTTAAGCAGTATATAACAATCCCAATCAAACAATCAAGACAAATCAACACAACGATTTTAACGTGGAAAAAACCACAATTGGACACCTCCAACTGTAATTAAAAAACCATAAGCAACAGCCACAAAACAATCCACTAAGAAGATTTAAAGGAATTACACAGGTATACTCTCAATTACCTACCGAATCCACGCCTAATTGAACCAACCTCTATGTGCCTCTTCCAACCCGTCTTCACCTCGGAATTGTCTTTACAATGAGCCACTCCGGAATCCACCAAAGCTTCAGGCTCGAATTCTTCAGAATCCACCGAAGAACAACTCTCTCTTTTGTAGAACAAACAAAACCTTTGATGTATACTCTTTAAAACATGAGTTGAATACTCAATCAAAATATCAAAGAAAACTCACAAAGTATCTCTAGATATAAACCCTAGAACCCAAAAAGAAGATCTGGAGTAGTAATCCTAAAATCTGACCCAACACGCGAATTTATAGAATTTGTCCCACGATCTCCGCTCGAGCGCCCAACAGCCCGCTCGAGCGGCTTCAGCAAAATATGCGCGTGATATAACAGAGGTCCGCTCGAGCGCTAGAGAACCCGCTTGAGCGCGAAATTACACATCTCAGTACTTTTACAAGCGACCAAAACTGCTGGAACCAGGAATTCTCCGCTCGAGCGGACAGGCAACTTGGAATGTATTTTTGCATTTTGCTTCGGGGGTGCTGCCCCTCGACCCCGCCGTGGCGCTGCCCCGGACCCGCCAAGGGGCGCTGTCCCCTCGACCCCCGCGAGCTGACTGGGCAGCTTGATCCCCATCATAATCAGCAAAGTGGCAATCTTGAAAGCATTAGCATCACAAACTTCTCTAAAAGGCACAATTCAGGTTGGATTCGCACCTAAACACTCATAGCCTCACTGAAATAAAAGTGCGAAAATAAATACAACTGAAAGGAGTTTTGTCAAACGGGATTGCCAAGAATAAAAACCTAACAAAAATAACTCTCCCAAAATATACAACCAAACAAATTTTGACATTCTCACTTTCACATGCTTTGAGTTTCTTTGTGATTTTGTCATTCAATTTGAATAAGTTAAGTGAATCCTATTAGTGCCACAATCTCCAAAACAACTATTAGTCCCACAAGAGTATATGAAAAAGCAATAGACATATGACACGATTATCTTGAAACATGAGATGGAAAACATGAATAGATGAAAACTAAGACTCATGAAAAACAACTCTCAAACAACAAAAATAAGATCATAAACCACACAAGCAATGATATGACGATGTAAATACCAGGAACATATAAAAAGGAAATAATTAGCAAACAGTGCATAGCAATTTGCAAAACAATTAAAGCCAATCCCCCTTACCAAACATATCAAAGTGTTCATGCTAAACAATTCTTGCAATGAAAAACCAAACTCCCTTACCAACCCAAATCAAGATGAACCAAACTCCCCCTCACTAAAAGCAACCACAAACACTGAAAACAGTGAACAAGAAGAAAACGATAAAAATAATATGGTGGAGCAAGCAAGGAATTTCAAATTAGTACCTTAAAATACATAAGATTATCCAAGAAGCACAATTACTAGTAAACACAATGTGCACAGTCTGTAGAAGATTCCTCATGCAAGAAAGTGATGCATTACGTGAAAAGCATAGATCCCATGATAAAAGTGTGTGTGTGACTCTTGAAGTTCGACAAACACTAGATTCAATCCTAGTAGTGATATGAAAGCTGGACCTCCGTCAAGAGAATCTAAGCACAACAAAGGAAAGTCAAACCACTAGGAATCAAGGGGTATTTGGTGAGTAAAGGCGGAGACTCCCCCTTAATCAATGAATCTTTTTTTTTTCTTTCTTTTGCACATTTTTTCTTTCTTTTGCATATTTTTTCTTCTTCTCTTTCTTTTTCTTTTTCTTTTACTTTTTCTTTTGCACAGTCATTGGCGGCTGACACGCTCAAGAGTATGGAAACCAAACTAGAGAAGCATGGATATAATAAGGATGGCCTGGTTGGTGACTCTGAGGTAGCCTTTTCCTCATGGCTAGACTGCAAAGAATAGAGGGGAAAGCCATGGAGATGCAAAAAGATGGTAGGTGGTTAAGAGACTCAACATCACTCATGATATGCTAGTATAGGTCAATTCCTCTAGAAACGCAAAAGATCAATGACAGAAGTCCATAGAGAAAAAATAATCACTAAGGTGGAAGACTCCAAAATTTGCTAATCCAAGAGTGTGTACAAAATGAGACATACTAATCAAAAAACACACACTCCAAAACGAGTAATGACCACAGAAAACACACATATATTAACATGTAATGGATATTCTCATCAAATCCAATATGCACCAAGGACCACTCAAAAATTTCAAGCTTGCAAAACCATACTAAGAAAATATTTTTGGGATTTTTTTTTTTTTTTTCAAAAAATAAAGCAAGGCAGAAAAAAAAGGAACAAGCACACATTTTTTTTTTCATTAAAAACAACACACAAAAACCCAAAAGCTAAAACAAATAAAAAAATTAACACAAGTCAAGTTTTCTCACCCAAACCGCTTTAGTACGAACAAAGTTGTGAGTATTGCGGTTCTTGGGTGGTGTCTTGATGTTGTGGTTCTTTTCCCAAGCAATAGGAACCCGTCTCGACATGATTTCCAACTTCCTATTCCTAGGTCTAGGCAAATACACTTTCCCATGCAACTTATAACAATACGGGCGAATATGACCATGCATACCACAATGATGACAAATAAAAACAGGGTGTACAGGGTGTACCTTCTTTTCTTTTACCTTACCAACTCTAGGAAGTTTGAGAAGTCCATCCTTATGTTGAATTTTTTATTCTCCCTTTCCTTGAGTTCTTGTATCATGAGATGTTGAAGCACTCTGTTTTTGCTCTTTCTTACCACCAAAGCCAATGCCACTCTTGTCACAACTCATTTGTTGAGACCCAATGATATCCTCTAAAGTCTTTGATCCTTTGTTCCAAACACCAATGGTAGCCATAGCACACTTGAGCTCTTCCTCTTTCTTGATTATTAGTTCTTCCAAAGCAACTTATGACATCTCGAGAGATTCAATCTTTTCTTCATACATGGCATGGGTTTCCAGTAGCTCATTCCTCTCTGTCTCACAAGTCAATAGTTTTGCACAAAGAGCTTGTCGATCATTAGCGATTTTGATGGCATCAATCCTGTCCTCGGAAATCTCCTCCTTAAGTTTGACATTCTCACTTTCACATGCTTTGAGTTTCTTTGTGAGTTTGTCATTCAATTTGAATAAGTTAAGAGACTCCTTATACAACTTTTCATAAGCTTGCTCAAGCTCTTCATGATCACTCTCCGAGGATTCATCATCAGTGGTATTCTCAACTGACCTCTTCGAAGACTCTATTTGTCCTTCAGTTTCAGAGGCCGCCATGAAAGCAAGGAATTGTTTATGTCCCTCTTCACCTTGATCTTCCTTGTCACTTTTATCTTCATCAGATTCTGATTCATCATCCCAAGTGATAGCGAGGGCTTTCTTCTTCCTCAAACGAGTGGGCATTCTGAAGCAAAGTGGCCAAATCCTTGGCATTCATAGCATTGGACTCTTTCAGAGTTCCCTTGTATCTTTCCTTTCTCCTTCTTGGATATATAATTAAATTTGAGTTTATCTTTGCCTTTAGATTTATGAGTATGAATAGATTCCAAAAGATTACGAATCTTTTTCAAAAAAGATTTTTTAAAGTGTTTAACAAAAGCAGCCGTAATCTTGGAATCTATCTCATAATCCTCATCAGAATCCTCTCCAACTCTATGAGCACTACTAAAAGCAATACCTTTTTGTTTCTTTTTGAAATTCCTATGTGCCTCATAAGTTTGGAGATTTCCAACCAACTAATCTAGCTTGAGGTTGTCAACATTTTGAGCCTCCTCAATAGCCGTAACTTTTGGTTGGAACCGATCGGGCAAGGATCTCAAAAATTTTCCCACAACTTTGGATTCTGGTATTTTTTAACCTAAATTGAAGGTGGAATTTACAATGTCACTCAACGTGATTTTTTACAAGTATATAATAATCAACGAATTCTACGTATTGCACGGTTAGAATTTTTGAAACGAGACTCGTGGTGGAACCCCACGGGCGAAGGAGTGCCCTCATGAATAGTTTGTAAGATATCCCAAGCCTCTTTTGCGACTTCACAATTACAAATACGACTAAACTCTTCAGGTGTGACAGCGCAAAAGAGAGAATTGATAGCTTTACTATTTCAGCTACTATTTTGGTAATCAATTGTGTCCCACTTATTAATTGGTTTGGGGAAAGTTATTCCATCAATAGTAATTGTTGGTTCAGTCCACCCATACATGACAGATTACCAAACTTTTTCATCAATAGATTTTAAAAACGATCTCATCCGAGCTTTTCAAAAAGAATAATTAGATCCGTCAAGTAGGGGTGGTCGAACCATAGAATTTCCTTCACGAATTGTATCCATTATCACAAATCAAACAAGATCTCGTTCTAAAAGAATATTTAAAAAAAAAAAATAGAACGACCTGCTCTGATACCAATTGAAAAATCTAGAAATCCCCTAGATATTGATTTGTGATTATGTAACAATTGTAAGCAGTATATAACAATTCCAATCAAACAATCAAGACAAATCAACATGACGATTTTAACGTGGAAAAAATCAAAATTGGACACCTCCAACTGTGATTAAAAAACCACAAGCAACAGCCACAAAACAATCCACTAAGGAGATTTAAAGGAATTACACAGGTATACTCTCAATTACCTAGCGAATCCACGCCTAATTGAACCAACCTCTATGTGCCTCTTCCAACCCGTCTTCACCTCGAAATTGTCTTTACAATGAGCCACCCCGGAATACACCAAAGCTTCAGGCTCGAATTCTTTAGAATCCACCGAAGAACAACTCTCTCTTTTGTAGAACAAACAAAACCTTTGATGTATACTCTTTAAAACATGAGTTGAATACTCAATCAAAACATCAAAGAAAACTCACAAAGTATCCCCAGATATAAACCCTAGAAACCAAAAAGAAGATCTGGAGAAGTTATCCTAAAATCTGACCCAACACGCGAATTTATAGAATCTGTCCCGCGATCTCCGCTCGAGTAAAATCTGACCCAACACGCGAATTTATAGAATCTGTCCCGCGATCTTCGCTCGAGCGCTAGAGAACCCACTCGAGCGCGAAATTACACATCTCGGTACTTTTACAAGCGACCAAAACTGCCAGAATCAGGAATTCTCCACTCGAGCGAGGTAATGTCTGCTCGAGCGGACAGGCAACTTGGAATGCATTTTTGCATTTTGTTTCGGGGGCGCTGC
The DNA here is from genome assembly GCF_004153795.1 of Camellia sinensis. Taxonomy (NCBI): domain Eukaryota; kingdom Viridiplantae; phylum Streptophyta; class Magnoliopsida; order Ericales; family Theaceae; genus Camellia; species Camellia sinensis. The sequence goes on from NW_021026158.1 coordinate 352,331, forward strand.
CCCTCGACCTCGCCGTGGCGCTGCCCCGGACCCGCCAAGGGGCGCTGCCCCTTGGACCCCTGCGAGCTGACCGGGCAGCTTGATCCCCGTCATAATCAGTGAAGTGGCAATCTTGAAAGCATTAGCATCACAAACTTCTCTAAAAGGCACAATTCGGGTTGGATTCACACCTAAACACTCATAGCCTTACTGAAATAAGAGTGCGAAATAAATACAACTGAAAGGAGTTTTGTCAAACGGGATTGCCAAAAATAAAACCTAACAATTATGTCAAAGTGTGAAACTATTTTTTTCTTTACTCTCTTTCTTTCTAAACGTCTTGAGTGATGGGTGTAATTTACCCTTAATTTTATTAAATGAGAAATTACTATCTTTTGAAAACCTCATATTAGTGTAATTTGCCAAAATAAGACTCTTTTCATCTCAAAATATTAATTTATTATTTTATTTTTCATTATCTCAAAATATTAGTCTATTTTTAAAAATTAAGAACTAAAATAATATAAATTTTCTATTTTATCCTTATTTTAAATTCATTAATTATGACAATTGATATTCTCAAGAAAAAATGAAAGGTAGTTTTGAAAATTTATTGCTTTTAAAGTATAATAATTATATTACCAAAAAAGTTAGATTTCTTGGACTAATATTTTAGAATGGATGTAATAATAATAATAATAATAATAATAATAATAATAATAATAATAATAATAATAGGGTGTTTGGTAAGTTTTTTTTTTGTTTTTTTATTTTTACTTTTTACTTTTTACTTTTTTGGCTAAAATAGTTAATAAAGACAAAATAAGTTAAAATAGTCAATAAGACAAAATATTACATCTAAACCATAATAATTCCACTTTTTTTCTCACAACAATCAAAAAAAGCTAACCAACTTCCCAAACACAACTTTTTTAGCCAAATTAAAATAATCAAAAACTAAAAAGCCAACTAAAATAACTAACTTTCAAAAGAGCCCAATAAGGCTATCTTTAACCATGTTCCAAATCCATCATCAAATTCAAATTTGATAAAAAGTATCCTTTTTTTCTATTCCAATGGTTTCATCAAACAGATATCAAATTGAGAATATCAAAAATGTGTCACCAAACTGAGGATACATTGTGCCTTTTGTCAAATCACTTTTAATTGTCGTTGTATTTTCACCACCAGATGTCTCCCGGATGACTGCCTTGAGGCAAAATTTTGTGAAAATTTTACACTGGCCGGTTGATCTCAGATGACCCCTCAATTGGAGTCATAGCAGCAATTGCAACGGTTAGGCAAATAATTCTTGATGCCAAAACTTATAGATTATTTGCAAATGTCTAATTAGAAACACTCTACTACTTGAACAGGGTTCATCAATAGCATTAGTCAATCAATAAATTGGAGATAATGCAAAATATATTGAATCAAAATGGTTTTAGGAATTACTAAGTTGTTATCTGTTATCCCAGGTAGGTAACCTAAGAGGGGGGTGAATTGGGTTTTTAAATTTTTTTACAATATTCAGAATTTTAACAAATAAAAAATAAAATAATAACTATCAATATAAAAGTAAGAGAGATAGGGAGAGAAAATCAAACATTGAGATTTATAGTGGTTCGGCACGCCAGGCCTACGTCCACTCCCCAAGGAACCTCCTTGAGAATTTATTTACTATCAAAATGAATTAATACACCACCAATTCTTCACCAAGTTTGTGGATTTTGCATAGGATTTACTCTTATCTATTGAGTCTCACTCAACAATAAATGCCTTACCCTTTCAAAAATCTCTCACAAAAATAATAAATAAAAATAAGTGGTACTTAAACCCTCTTTTATCTCTCACAAAGGGTAGATATGAAAGTGTAAGAATAAAAGCCACACTTAGATCTGAAAGTGAAAGAGCAGAATACAATATACTTAAAATTTTGGAGCACATAGAAATTTTTTCTCTTCAAGTTCTTGATTTTTCTTCACACACATCACTTCTATTTATACCTAAAAATATACCCGTTGGAAGAGACAGACGCTCCTCAAGACGTCAGCTGAATTAATTTAGAAGAGAATCATGTGAAAGAAAAATTTGCAATCATGCAAATCTGAACCTTTTTAGGCTTTAATCAAAATTGTACAAAAAAAAAACAAAAAGAAAAGCTATTGGAAATGATGTCTTGTATGACTTTCCATATGCCAACATGCATATATGTAACATGATATACTCAAAAGTAGTTTAATTGCTTTCGTGATGTATTCTATTAGATGCATTATATAAAATATTATAATCAAATATTTGCATACATAGTAAAATCTTTTTTATAATAGATCTGAAAATATATATATACCTTTTTTAAATTTTTGTAGAGATTTTAAACTAGACATAATCTACCACTTCATGTGGGTATATCAATTTTGTCAAAAGAAGACAACCCATCAATATTACATTTGTCAAGATAATACAACCAATCAATCAATTTTGTCAAAATAATACAATTAATCAATTTTAATTTTGTCAAAAAATGAATAGTGATCAGTCAACCAATCAATCAGTTTGTCAAAATATGAATAGTGATTAACCTAATTTTTCAAAAAGTGAATAGTAGAGTTTTCAAAAATATTTTTACTTATATAATATTTTGTATCAAATAATATAAAATACGTATATTATTTACAAATTTTCAATTAATATTTTAAACATCATCAAAATTAAACAATATGATTAACAATCTCCCCCTTTTTTATGATGGCAATATTTGTATGGATTTTATATAGATTTGACACAAAATAAAAATCAACAAGTTATTTGATAATTTTACAATATAAGATATTTAAAGCACATGCATGCACATCAATTCAAAATCATATTTTTTTCCCCCTTTGACATCATCAAAATAAAATATGGAGATAGGAAACAAATACATTTGATAAAATAATCTGAGATGCAAAAAATATAATAATAGTCCTTAGGTCTTGTTGAGATCATTGTGGGGATTCTGAAGTATCTCTGGCTCACAAAATATTAACAAACAAAAGATTTGAGCAGATATGTATCGAGTATTGAATCGATGGAGTGTATAAAAAATGACAAGGATAATAGGCAAAAATATGAAATTATCAAGTGTTGGAGAGAAAAATTTGTTTTACCTTCTTGTGTAATCATGTCATTCCTTATCTTAGCCATCAATGGTTCGGACATGCATGAGGTGCCTGTAATGCAGGCAAATAAGAGGTTACCAGTGATGTAGGTACACGTTATTCCTGTAAATGAGGGTCCTAGTGTTATTGGTAATCGGAATGATATCAATACTATTAATAACACTATGGTTCTGAGTATACAGGCAATGACTGCAGTTTCCAATATGGCTCGATGATTACAAGTAAGAATACAAGAAAATCAGCAATGGAGAGATGAGATGTGCTTGTTAAAACAACAGCTGGTTAATATTCGTAAGGAGAAAAGAGAGCTAGAAAAGAAAAATGCACAGTTAGAAAGTGCGGTGCAATATTATGCAACGGTTATAATGCCAAGACTCACATAAGTCAAAAATAAAGAGATGCATGTAAATAAGGCTCACAAAAAGTTATTGAGAGAAATGAAACGAAAAAAATTTGTAAAGCCTTCTGAAAACGTACATGTAATCGTGTACTATTTTCTCCTTCTAAAATAAAATTGCAAGCATTTCTCCCTTTTTCTTTTTTTTAAAAAAAAAAATTCTTTTCTGTCTTTAAAAAAAATAGTTGGTGCAGATAAGGAGTAAAAAAATTTATATATACTCCTCCTAAAATTATGCACAGGATATACAAACACCTTAAATTTATTATTATTATTATTATTAATCTCAAAATATTACATAATATGAGTCTCCTCCTAAATTAATGCACTAAAAATTACATAAATTGAAAGAAACAGATTACCAATCTATAATACCAAGGGCCATTAAGATCCGGCCATAAACAACTACACCAAGTGCACTAGCATAAAAAGATAAAATGTAAATAAAAACGATTTCTTCAGACAATGTACAAGCAATCATTATCAAATCCAAAAGAGGTTGGAGCACATACAACAAGATAAAAAATATAACACAGTGCAAAAATAATTTTAACATGTTGATCGGTAATGCCCTTGATGATCAGAAAGAATGGAGAAGATCGTGTAGATCGGTGATGAATTTTTGTGGATCGGTGATGGATCTTGGTGGATCAGTAACTGATCTTGATGGATCGGTAATTGATCTTGATAAATCGAAAATGATGTTGAAGATCGGTGATGGAAGTAGAGCCGTGATGGATCTTGGTAAGCTGGTGAGAAATTTGAGAGGATGATGGTAATGATGACGGTGATGAATGATGTTGTGGATGGTGGAGCAGGCTATGAACGATGGTGAGGATGAAGATGGTGTCGTCTGAGAAAGAAAGGAAGAGCGAGAGAAAGAGAAAACAGAGAGTGAGGGAGAGAGCGGGTGAGAGATAGAGACAAAGTGGGTGAGAGAGAAAGAATATATATATATATATATATATATAATTTATTAATATTTATTTATTTATTAAAAAAATTATTTTTAATATAAACATTATATTGGAGTATTCATCATACCAAGTTCAGTTTTAATATAACAAAATTGTTCTTCACTTAGAGGCTTGGTAAATATGTCAGCTAATTGACTTCGAGTTCAATGTCACTTTTGAGTACATGTTCTCTTAGAAAATGATGCCTTATTTCAATGTGTTTAGTGCGTGAGTGCTGAATAGGATTTTTTGAAAGGTTAACGGCTCTTGTGTTGTCACATTTTATAGGAATATGATCATAGTGAAGTCCAAAATCTTGAAGTTGTTGTTTCATCCAAAACAATTGTGTACAACACCCAGCACCAGCAATGTATTCTGCTTCAACAGTTGACAGAGCTACTGAGTTTTGTTTTTTGCAAAACCAAGATGTGAGAGAGTGTCCAAAAAAATGATAAGTGCCATTAGTACTTTTTCGGTCAAGTCTACATCCCGCAAAGTCGGCATCTGAGTAACCAAAAAGTTCAAAAGTGGTTCCCTTAGGATATCATAATCCCAAATTTGAAGTGCCAACAAGATATCTGAAAATACATTTGACTACGGTGATGGGTGACTCATTCGGTGCAGATTGAAAACGTGCACATACACAAATATTAAACATTATATCGGGTATACTTGCAGTAAGATAGAGTAAGGAACTAATCATACCTCGATATTTCTTTTCATCTACAGGTTTACCTTGCTCATCTTTGTCGATTTTTATTGATGTGTTCATTGGAGTTGCTACAAGCTTTGATGATTCTATTTCAAACATTTTGAGTAGATCCTTGATATATTTTGTTTGATTTAAATGGATTCCATCATTAGTTTGTTTAATTTGTAGACCAAGGAAATAATTTAACTCCCCCATCATACTCATTTCAAATTAACCTTGCATATCTTTTGCAAACTTTTTGTACAAATTTTCATTAGTAGCACCAAAAATAATACCATCAACATAAATTTGAACAATTAGCATATCCCCCTTTTTGATTTTTATAAAAAGTGTTATATCAATTTTTCCTCTAGAAAATCTTTTGTTAAGTAGAAAATTATTTAATCTTTCATACCACGCTCTAGGAGCTTGTTTTAAACCATATAAAGCTTTTGAAAGTTTGAAAACATGATTCGGATATTTATGAATTTCAAAACCTGGAGGCTGTTCAACATAAACGTCATTCGAAATGTACCCATTTAAGAAAGCACTTTTAACATCCATTTGATACAATTTGAAATCTTTAAAACATGCAAAAGTAAGTAACATTCTAATAGCTTCAAGTTTACCAACCGGTGCAAAAGTTTCATCAAAATCAATGCCTTCTTCTTGATTATAACATTGGGTTACCAATCTAGCTTTATTTCTAGTAACAACTCCGAATTCATCCATTTTGTTTTGAAAAACCCATTTTGTTTCAATAACTGGATGATCCTTAGGTCGATGAGTCAAAAACCAAACTTCATTTCTATCAAATTGATTTAATTTTTCTTAAATTGCTAAAATCTAATTTTCATCTTTTTCAGCATCTAAAAACGATTTTGGTTCAATTTGTGAAACAAATGCTAAGTTACCACAAACATTTCTAATAGAGGAACGAGTTTTAATACCTTCCATTGCATCACCTATGATAAGGTCTTTAGGGTGGCCATGAGCATACCTCCAATCCTTTTGGTAGATTTGATTAATTTTCTAGATGAGCATATTCTTCTTGAAGATTTTTCATTGTAATTTCTTCTTTTTGTTCAGGAGATGGATTTTCTTCATTTGTTATGTAAATGCTTTCTATTCTTGGATGTGTTTCTGCAGTGTCATCACTTACAAGATTTTTGGAAACAATGTTGTTAGATTCATCAAAGGCAATGTGTACAGATTCTTCAACAAGTAAAGTTCTTTTATTGAATACTCTATATGCTTTACTAGAATTCGAATAACCAAGAAATACAGTTTCATCTGATTTTGCATCAAATTTCTTAAGTTATCTTTGTTGTTATTTAATACAAAGCATTTACAACAAAAAGCATGCAAGTGGCTAATATTAGGCTTTCTACCTTTCCAAAGTTCATAAGGAGTTTTCTTAAGAATAGGTCTAATCATGGCACGGTTTACAACATAACATGCAATGAAAACGGCTTCAGTCCAAAAATATCTAGGTAAATTATTCTCACAAAGTAGAGTACAAGCCATTTCTTTAAGAGTTGTATTTTTTCTTTCAACCACACTATTTTGTTGAAGAGTCCTAGGGGCTGAGAAATTATGATCTATTCCTAAGTCATCACAAAACAAAAAAAAATTATCATTTTCAAATTCTCTACCATGATGATTTCTAATACTACAAATATTAAGATTTTTCTCATTTTGAATTATTTTACAAAGTTTTGAGAAATTATAAAAAGCTTCATTTTTGTGTGCTAAAAATAATACCCATGTATATCTAGTATAATCATCAACACGAAAAAGGGCATAAGATTTTCCTTCTAAACTTAATGTTCTAGATGGTCCAAATAAATCAATGTGCAAGAGTTGAAGCGGTCTAGTAGTTGAAACGATATTTTTGGATTTAAAAGAAATTCTAATTTGTTTTCCAAATTGATATACAGCACAAAGTTTGTCTTTTTCAAAAATAATTTTTGGTAAACCAATGACTAACTCATTTTTTAAAAGCTTAGAAATTAAATCAAAATGAGCATGTCCTAATCTTCTATGTCAAAGCCAACCATTATCATTTATAGCTGATAAACATTAAATGTTAAAATGAAAAGACAAATCATGTAAATCAAACACATATACATTCTTATGTCTAGAACCTACCAATAAGGTTTTGTTTTCTAGGGTGTTCTCAATAGTGCAATGAGTTTTCTAAAAAATAACTCTATAACCTTTATCACATAATTGACTAATGTTAAGTACGTTATGTTTTAAACCTTCAACAAGTAGAACATTTTCAATAATAGGAGAAGGATTTTTACCGATACTACCTACACCTATGATTTTACCCTTGCTATTGTCACCGAAAGTCACATATCTAGCATCCTTTGGTTGGAGTGTGAAAAACATAGTTTTATTTCCAGTCATGTGCCTCGAACATGCCCTGTCAAGATACTATCTATTGTTACTGGATTTTGTCTTGAAACATACCTACACAAATTTGATTTTTCTATTGGTTACCATATTTTCTTAGGTCCATAAAAGTTAGAATTTGACACTCTTGAAATGTCCTTAGGGACCCACATCTTTTTTATTTAAACAAAGGGATTTCTTTTAACAGGACATGGAGGTGAAATATAATCTTTTGTACCACAAAAATGACATGTGAGATGAGAGTGACTAGAAGATGCATATACAAAACTATTTTTGACAGTTTTTACTTTTGAAAAAAGTTTATATCCAATTCCGGCTCTACTAAAAGTATGATTTTGATTTTTAAGAATTTTATCTAAAGTCTCTCTACCTTGAGTAAATTTTGAAAGAATATTTTTCAAGTCTTCAATATTTTCTTTCAAAACAATTTGCTCTTTTTTTAAAAACTCATTTTCTTTTTGCAATACAACTAATTTTTTTTTTTCAGAAATTGAAAACTCTTTTTGAGTTAAAATCTCATTTTTCTTTTTTATTTTCATGGCTTCATTTTCTAAAGTATTTATCTTAGAAGCTAAGGATTCATTTTCTTTTGATAAACTTGAAATCACTTTCTTCTGACAGTTACTTTTAAGTTTCTTAAATTCAGCATACAATTCATCAAAAGCTAATTAGAATTCATCAAACGTAAAAGATTCGTCATTTACATCATCTTCGTTTCCAAGTGCCATTAAGCATAGGTTAGCAACCTCATTTTTGCAAACTTTGGTTTCTGAGTCGCTTTCATCGCTATCTTCTCCCCATGCTACAATCATGGCTTTCTTCTTGTCCTTCTTGAATTGTTTCTTAAGTTTCGGATATTCTGATTTGTAGTGTCCAATTTGTTGCATTCGTAGCAGGTAACTTCAAATTTTTTGTGATTTTCTCTACTTTGAAAATCCCTGTTGTTAAAGTCTTTTCTGAAAATTTTTTGCACGCTTTGTTTTTTTTTACAAACCTTTTGAACTTCCTAGTGATGAATGTCATTTCCTCATTATCATCCGAATCATCTTCCTCATCCTCGTAATGTTTCGAGGTGGATTTGAAGGCTATTCATTTCTTCTTTGTTGTTGTCCTCATCTTCTTTTCCTTCTTGCATTATAAACTAATGAGTTAAGAGAGATCCCATTAACTCATCTAGACTTAACTTTGATAAATCGTTGGCTTCGGTAATGGCAATGACCTAAGCACTTTTCTTATAATTTCAGCATTAGTATATATTTTGCCAAGAGAAGTTAAACCATTAATAATATCAGTAAAGCGAGTAAACATTTGAGGAATAGTTTCATCAGGCTTCATTTTAAAGAGTTCATAATTATAAACTAGCAAACTGACTCTAGATTCTTTAACTTGTTCAGTTCTCTCATGAGTCACTATAAGCTTATCCCAAATTTATTTTGCTGTTTTACATGTGGAAATTATGTTGAATTCGTTGGCATCTAAGGCGCAGTACAACATGTTTATGGCTTTGACATTAGTTTGGACCATCCTAGTATCTGATTCATTCCACCCATCTTCAGGTTTTGGTACCTTAAAGCCATCTACAATTTTGGTAAGAATTTTTGGACCATTGTAAATAATTTTCCAACATTTATAATCATTGGATTGAACATGTATGGACATTCTAGTTTTCCAATAGCTAAAATTTGTGCCACTAAACAGTGATGGCCTATTGGATGCTTATCCCTCAGGTAATGAATAACTAGGGGTTGCCATGATTTACTCTAAGATGGTTAAGTCACACAAACTAGAGTTTAGGCTCTGATACCAATTGTTATCCCAGGTAGGCAATCAAAGAGGGGGGTGAATTAGGTTATTAAAAATTTTTACAATATTAAAATTTTTAAACACAATATTCAGAATTTTAACAAATAAAAAACAAAATAATAATTATCAATATAAAAATAAGAGAGGTAGAAAGATAGGGAGAGAAAATCAAACACTGAGATTTATAGTGGTTCGCCATGCCAGGTCTACGTCCACTCCCCAAGGAACCTCTTTGAGAATTTCTTTACTGTTAAAATGAATTAATACACCACCAAGTCTTCACCAAACTTGTGGATTTTGCATAGGACTTACTCTTATTAATTGAACTTTACTCAACAATAAATGTCTTACCCTTTCAAAAATCTCTCACAAAAATAATAAATAAAATAAGTGGTACTTAAATCATCTTTTATAATAAATCTCTCACAAAGAGTAGATATGAAAGTGTAAGAACAAAGGCCACACTTAGATTTGAAAATGAAATAGCAGAATACAATATACTCAAAATTTTGGAACACATAAATTTTTTCTCTTCAAGTTCTTGATTTTTCTTCACACACATCACTTCTATTTATACCAAAAAATATACCCGTTGGAAGAGATAAACGCTCCTCAAGGCGTCAGCTGAATCAATTTGGAAGAAAATCACGTGGAAGGAAAATTTGCAATCTTGCAAATCTGAACCCTTTTAGGCTTTAATCAAAATTGTACAAAAAAGGCAAAAAGAAAAGCTATTGGAAATGATGTCTTGTATGACTTTCCACATATCAACATGCATACATGTAACATGATATACTCAAATGTAGTTTAATTACTTCTGTGACGTATTCTATTATATGTATTATATAAAATATTATAATCAAATATTTGCATACATAGTTAATTCTTTTTTATAATAGATCTGGAAATATATATATACCTTTTTTAAATTTTTGTAGAGATTTTAAACTAAACATAACCTACCACTCTATGTGGGTATATCAATTTTTTCAAAAGAAGACAACCCATCAATATCACATTTGTCAAGATAATACAACCAATCAATCAATTTTGTCAAAATAATACAATTAATCAATTTTAATTTTATCAAAAAATGAATAGTGATTAGCCTAATTTTTCAAAAAGTGAATAGTAGAGTTTTCAAAAATATTTTTATTTAAATAATATTTTGTGTCAAATAATATAAAATATGTATATCAAAAATATTTTTATTTAAATAATATTTTGTGTCAAATAATATAAAATATGTATATTATTTACAAATTTTCAATTAATATTTTAGACGCCATCAAAATTAAACAACATGATTAACATTATCGAACCAATGATTGGAAACAAAGAAGGGCAGCAACTCATAAGCTGTTAACAAAGTCCTCTCTACATCTTTATCAATGACTGGAACTCTAGATAAAATTTCAATGCTCAAACCTTAGTGGATCATTTACATTAATAATGTTATGCATGTGATATTTAGAAAATCGAGAGAAATGGAACAATTTGATTTCATTATACATATTTTGGACTCAAAACAAGCAAGAAATTGTCATTTCCACAGGATTTTTAGAGTATATGGCAAATTTATTAGGGACAAAAGGTTTTTTAAAGTAGTTTTTTACTGATCTTTATTTACTGGAATGTCAAGTTAATTTTCTTTTCGTTTTTTATGTGCTTTTTAGTTTGAGTTTAGTTTTATTTATTTGTTTTGTTTTTCGTTTCTTTGGGATAATAAACAGTGAATGCATACTTTATTTCATTCTTTCCTCCAATCTTTTTTTATCACTCCAATTTTAGGCAAAAATTAATATTTGGTTATGATGCTTATTTTTCATTGCCCATAAATATAATACAGTTTTTGTTCGTAACTATCAAATATGTCATTGTATCAAACACTTCAGAAGGAAGATAATCTTGTGTTTCCAGGCTCCTCCTCAGTCTAATGTTGTGAAAAGCTTGAAAAATGGAATATTAGGGAATCTTCTAGGTATGGGTGCTGCTGTCCTTGGTATGCAAGCCATGGTAGGATTGTTGGTTGCAAAAACTTTAACTTCTTCGGCCACTCCTTACTAACAGGGCATCTCACATGGTTATTGCCCTGTGAAAGCTACCACCACTCTCTGAAAATATTGAATATTTCACCTGATAACATGAAGAAGAAAGAAAATAGCCCCTTGGTATCATTTCAATTGAGAGAGAACATACGCCAACCATTACATCTCAATAACACCACTGTGGGGACATATTTTGTGAATGACAGCACGTGGCCAAGGTAACATTGAAGTGTCAGTCACGATGCCATGTGGCCTGGTCATGCGCCGAGATGATCTTGGCTAGGCCAAGGTTATCTACGGAGATACCGAAATCTGAGATAAACGAATAAGGGACAAGTGTCCTAAAACAGGGGAGGATCTCAATCTGGATAAAGATAAAGCTCTAAGGGAGTTTATCCCTATCTAACTGAAAGTTCAGGATGAGCATTGTGCCTGAGTCCACTGAAGTGAGGCTTCTACAGGGATCATGTCAGTGCTGGCTATAAAAGCAAGGCAGTCCCGTGGGTCTCAGGTATGTGTGATATACTGTGAGCAGTAAGTTCTTTCCAGTGAGATTAAACACAATTTGCTATCTTTGAGAGATATTTGATTACTGACTTGATCGTCGGAGTGCCCCCGGGTGGACGAACCACTGTTGGATTCTTATCTTTCTGTGGTAGGTTGTTCGGGCTTAATCTATTCTACCGGTGCTCTCCAGTTGAGTTTTCCGTTTGGTTGTGTGGTCAAAAAACAACACCCACAATTTGGCGTCGTCTATGGGAAACTAAGAAGAATAGATGGCCAACAACAGGCAAGGAGAAAAGATCGGGACAATGTCCCAGGCGAGAGTGGTAAACATGCCGTTTCCAACATCGAGGAAGAAAACCATAATGAAGGAGCACGGGATCAGAATCCTAGGGATAAGGACGTCGGCAAAGAGGGAGACATCCTAAAGAAATTAAGCTGAGATGAGTATTACAACAAAAGCGACCTCCAGGTATGAAAGGATAGATGTCTGAAGAGGGATGGCGAGATGAAGAGAATAGCCAACAAGTTGGTAGATCTACAATCGGTTGTCAACTTCATGATGCAGAGCAACGTCATGCAACCACTGTTTCCGTTGCAAGACACGTCGATGCTAGGAGGCCAAGACTGATGCCCAAAAAGGGGGGCACAAAAAATCCCAATAGTCCTGCAGCATGGCAAGGAAAATGAGCCCTTACATCGACCTTCACGGGATGTCGGGCGAGGAGAGTTGATCAGAGGCGACTCGTAGAGGACGCCTGGCCCTAGGGGAACTTATGTTAAAGAACCCCGGCATATCCGGGGGCCTGTGTTTTGATATAGTGAATGAAGAGAAGTCCAAGAGGACACATAATGACATCGGGAAGAGCACACCAAAATGACATCGGGAGGAGCACACCAAAAAGATTGAAATCTGATAACAGCCGAGCTTCTGGTTGGACTAAGGAGGATTTGAGGGACTACCTCTAGAGGAAGCGGCAAAATGCCGAGGTCACATTCCCCCGTCAAGCTAAGAACGCCGTTCTTAGTGGAGTTGGATAGGTTTGAAGCCCCAAAAAGGTTCCATATGTCGAGGTTCCAGATTTATGACGGTAAGTCCGATCCAAACTTTCACGTCAGTTTATATCTGAATTCAATGGCTTTGTACACTGGGAACGAATAGTTACTGTGCAAGGTGTTCCTCTCATCCTTTGGGAAAATCACATCAGATTGGTTTCACAAGTTGCCAAAAGGAACTGTGAAGAGTTGGGAAGGCTTGGCCGAGATATTTGTAGCTAAGTTTGTTACAAATAAGTTGCAGCCACTAAGGGTAGACTCCCTGATGGCTTTGAAAAGTAGCGAGGGTGAAAGCCTCAGGGCTTATGCCAAAAGGTATTATGAGATATTCAACCAAATACCGGGATGCAACCAGGAGTTGACGGTCATGTCTTTTAAGAACGGCCTGGAGGATAAATGCCCACTATGGAAGTCGCTGGCAAAAACTCTACCAAAGAGTATGGAGGAGCTCATGGCACGGATCGAGAAATATGCCAGAGCAGAAGATGATACGTTGGGAACGAAGGTGTCAAAGCAAGAGAAGAGAAACGGCTCACCGAATCGAAGCTAAGTTAATATTAGTTTTAATAGGCAGGAAACAGGACTGAGGGCTGTACAGGCAGTTACCACTGTGTTCTAAATCCCGGTTTATAAAGTTCTAGAAAGGATCAAGAACTAGTCACATTATAAAGAGCCGGAGAAGATTCCTGGTGAGTTCATGGGAAGAAGCCTTGGAAAGCACTCCGCTTACCACAACGAGGATGGGCACCTGACTCAGGGGTGCAAAGCCCGGAAGACGCACTTGGAAGACCTGGTCAGATAGGGTCACTTGAGGGACCTAGTAGTGAGGCCAGAATGAGGGAAGAGCATGCAAGGCTTTTCCTAGCACCAGCGGTACCACCACCGCCACAACCATAACAAGCAGAACCTCGGGTGATCAATGTGATTTATTCGAAGGTTAATGAGAATGATATGCGATGAGAGACCCAAAAGGTGAGGCACTTACAACATGTGTATCAGGTCCAGCAAAAGAGGCTCAGGACAAACAAGTACCAAGGACCAATAGTGTCCTTTACTGAGGCAAACCTAGACTTGGTGCAACATCCACACAACAATGCTCTAGTAGTGACCCTCAAGATTGAAGAATGCCAGGTAAGGCGCATTCTGATCGACCAAAGCAACTCTTGTGACATCATGAATGTCAGATGTTACAAGGAGCTTGGCCTTCACCGAGATAATTTGGAGCAGTCAAACAGCCCAATGGTCGGGTTCAATAAAACACCGACATCCTCTAGGGGCAATAAATTTGGAGGTGTAAGTAGGCACTAGGAATGTTAGCACAGAATTTATGGTAATTGACACCTCTTCCTCTTACAATGCTATTAAAAGGAAGACCGTGGCTATACGCAATGAGGGTTGTTCCCTTAATGCTGCACCAGTTGTTATGATTTCCAACTGAACAGGGGATTGAGGAAGTCAGAGGGGATCAAGTGCAGGCAAAGAATTGCTCCGTGGTAGCAATAAAATCCAATTGCAACGTGCGAGAGATAGAAACAGTAAAAATTGAAAATGAGGATATAGAGGTCCTGGATGACGTCGGCAAAGAGCCAGCTGACAAGAGTGAGGAAGCCTTGAAAAAGATTCTGGTAAAAGAAGATGATGTAGAGTGCTTCTTCCTTCTCAGCTCGGGCTTAGCCGAGGAGGAGGAGAGGGAGTTGAAGGCTTTCTTAGGCTTAATATAGACAAGTCGGCTAAACCTGTCATTTAGGGAGCAAGGAGGCAGACGTTGATTCATGTGGGGGCAGTAGAGGAGGAAGTGGACAAGTTGTTGGAAACCAAGGCTATTCAGAAGGTGAACTACCCAACTTGGCTGTCCAACACAGTAGTTGTTAAAAAGAGAATGTGAAGTGAAGGGTCTGCATAGACTTCAACAACCTGAATAAGGCTTGTCCTAAAGATAGCTTCCCTCTACCTAAAATTGATCAACTGGTGGATGCCACTTCAAGGCATGGAAGGATGAGCTTCCTAGATGCTTACAGAAGATACCACCAGATAGTAATGTATCCTCCTAACGAGGAGAAGACTGCATTTGTCACCCTAAAAGGGCTGTACTGCTACAGAGTGATGCCTTTCGGGTTGAAAAAGGCATGAGCAACCTACTAGAGGTTAGTGACCAAGATGTTTAGACATCTGATTGGTAAGATAGTAGAAGAGTATATTGATGACATGGTTGTGAAAACCAAAGAACCTGGGAATCATCTGGCCGAATTGAAAGTAATTTTTGATATCCTGAGAACATATCGGCTCTGACTCAATGCTTCAAAATGCGCATTTGGAGTCGAGTCTGGTAAGTTCCTGTGATACTTGGTTACCAGAAAGGACATTGAGGCAAGCCCAGATCAAATTAAGGCCATTTTTTACTTAAAGAGCCCGACATTAGCCAAGTAGGGCCAGATTTTGACCGACAAGGCGGTAGCCCTGAACAGGTTTATCAGCCGAAGTTTTGATAAGTGTAAACCATTTTTTAGTTTGTTAAAGAAGGCCATAGATTTTTTGTAGACGGAAGAGTGCGAAATCACCTTAGCCGACTTGAAAAAGTACCTGACAATAGCTCCAGTTTTGTCAAATCCAATACCTAGAGAAGAATTGTTCCTATATTTGGCAATTTCAGAACACGCAGTAAGCGCGATAGTAATCCGAGAGGAGGAAGGAGAACAAAAGGCGGTATACTATGCAAGTAAGACCCTAACAGGTGTAGAAACCAAGTAAATGCCCTAGGAGAAACTAATACTAGCCCTGGTGATGGCTTCGAAAAAATTGATTCACTACTTCTAAGCCCACAAGATTGTGGGACTGACTGAGCATCCTTTGAAGTCCCTATTATAGCAAGGAGATCTGACAGGTAGGGTAGCCAGATGGGCAGTTGTGCTGGGTCAATATGACTTGGAATTTAGGCCCAGAACAGCAATTAAGGGCTAGGTTCTGGCCGACTTCGTGGCCGAGTTTACCCCTGGTACCATCCCGCGTTGGTCTCCGGTGAGCCGCGGCTTAGGATGCCCAAGGGAGCAGGAAGAAACCCAACTGGGGTCCAAGAACCCCACTCTAGCAAAACAGAAGAAATAAGAGAAACCAAAGCCCTGTGACATCTACATCGGCGACTTCTTCCGCCTGTTTGTTGATGGAAGTTCAAACCTTCAAGGAGCGGGGGCAGGAGTAGTGTTAGTATCGCCAAAGGGGCGAATGTTAGAGCAGTCTATTCATTTAGGGTTTAAGGCCTTAAACAACGAAGCAGAATACGAGACATTGATTGATGGACTAAAGTTAACAGCAGCAATAGAAGCCGATGAAGTGGTAGTCTTCTGTGACTCCCAGCGTGTTGTGAATCAAGCAACGGCTGAGTATGTAGCCCGAGATGAAAGGATGATAACCTATGTCAAAGAGGTTGTCAAGCTACTCACATTATTCCATGATTGCTGACTACAGCAGGTTAGCCGAAATGATAACAGTCATGTCGATGCCTTGGCTAACTTGTCTAGTGCAATGAAATCAGGAGAGACAATGACAATAATGACTGATTATTTGTCAGGCCCAAGTGTAGAACCACTGATCACAGAGCACGAAGTAATGTGTATGGAGATGGGTCCAAGCTGGATTGATGTAATAATAATGTTCTTAAGGGATGGCAGGCTGCCAGATGACCGCCAGGTTCTACTTGTTAGCAGATGGCCATCTTTACAGAAGATCCTTTACTAGGCTCTTTTTAAGATATATGCATCCATCCCAAGTTGAGGATTTTTTTGTGTGAAATACATGAAGGAGTTTGTGAAAGCCATGCAGGGGGTAGGTCACTTGCCATAGAGCCATATCCCAGGGATACTGGTGGCCATATATGCAAAATGATGCTGAAGCCTATGTTAGAAAGTGTAAGAAGTGTTAAAGGTTTGCCCATTTGATATATTAACTAGCAGTAGATATGAACCCAGTGTCCAATCCTTGGCCGTTTGCCCAGTGGGGCATGGACCTAGTAGGACCACTGCTACAGGCAACCGGACAAAAAAAGTTCTTGCTAGTAGCCACATACTACTTTACAAAATGGGTAGAGGCTGAACCCCTTGTAAATATTCGAGATATTGATGTAAAGAACTTCATATGGAAGAACATCATCACCAGGTTTGGGATTCCAAGGGCAATAATAGCAGATAATGGTACACAGTTTGACAGTAAGCTATTCAAAAGCTTCTGTGCAAAGTACAAAATTAAGAACTATTACTCTACTCCAAGTTTCCCTTAGAGCAATGGTCAAGTAGAAGCATCTAATAAGACTATCTTGGATGGGATCAAGAAGAGGTTAGAAGTAGCAAAAGGGAAGTGGGTGGAAGTGTTGCTCAATGTGCTCTGGGCATATCAGACTATACCGAGAAGATCAATTGGGGAGTCTCATTTTGCCATGACTTATGGCACTGAAGCAGTTATCCCACTGGAAGTTGGCATCCCTGGAATCAGAACCCAGGGAGTGGAAGATAGGACCAATGAGGCATTCTTAGCCTGAGATCTGGATCTATTAGAAGAAAGAAGGGAGAGAGCAGTAGTTCAGCTGGGGGCATACCAGCAACAACTTGCTAGGGCTTACAACAAGAAGGTCAACCCAAGAGAGTTAAAGGTTGTGGACCTCGTCCTGAGAAAAGTTGTTGGCAACAAGAAGGATCCTAGGGAGGGAAAACTTAGCCCAAACTGGGAGGTGGGAGGGGCCTTATAGAATCATCTTGGTTGCCAGCAATGGGGCATATCGGCTTGACGACACTAATGGCAAGGAGTTGCCAAGACCTTGGAACACTTGCAATTTGAAGTTTTTTTTTTATCATTAGTTTTTTGTTTTTTGAAGTTTATGTCATAATTTTATTAGTCGAAGTAATAATAAAATGCTAGTTTGATTTTTATGAATTTGAAATTTGTGCAATAGGACTGATCAGTCCTATGACGATGTTTCTGAATGAAATATGACAAATAACTTAGCCTTATTATATACCAAAGTTGAATTATACTTGCATATAATAAAGTTGAACTAAGTTGGCGATATTTCTGAATGAAACATGACAAATAACTTAGACTTATTATATGACAGAGTTGAATTATACTTGTATATAATAGAGTTGAACTAAGTTGAATTATTAACTTAGACTTTCCATATTGGTAGAGTTGAACACAGTTGAATAAAATCAGACATGCTTAATGTATTGGCGAAATGGAACTAAGTTTGCTTTAGTTAGATTAACAAAGAACCAAGGTCGAACACCTCGGCTAATCTTTGTTTGAATCTGACTTCGACAAAAGACCATAAATGCATAAATGTGAACTTAAGTGGAACTTATGTTCACATTAAGGGGCAGGGAGAAGGAATAATAAATAAGCTTGAGAGCTTGGCACTTGTTAAAATTTTTAGAAGAAATTTACAAGTTAGACTAGGCTTGACACTTGTTGAAAATTTAGAACAATTTACAAGTTAAAGTTAGCTGAGATAATAAGGGAAGGGGTATCCGAGGTAATTATTACCTGAGATAACCAACTAAGTTGTCAGACTTGGAAGGGTTGGAAAGGTGAAGTCCTGCTAGAAGACATCAAGTACAAGTAATGGAAGAACACTTGTAAAAATGTTTGAATCAAATATTTTTAAGTGTTGTTTCATCAAGATCACAATAAAAGGTGAACTTTGAGGTAGTTTGGTTCGAGGTAACCAACTATGGGTGGATCCGAGGTAATACTTGTCCAAGGTGTTCTAAGCCGAAGTAATCAAGAAAGTTGTGGAAGTGCAAAAATATTCTAAAGTATGGAAGCATACAATGCATAGAAGAAAAGCAGTAAAGCATAAAGAAATAAGCATACATTCAACACTTAGAAGAAAAGAATGCATGCATTTGAAAAAGAAACTTGTTCATATATAAAAGGCACATCGGCCTGACATAAAAGACTACTTGTCCAGCTATAAGAGATGACACTATGGCCAAAACAAACAAACTATCACAAGTATTCAAAAGTGAAAGGAAAAAGTACTAAAAAGAGAAAAAGTTCAAAGAAAATAAGGAAGAAACTAAGCATCATGATCCTTTGTAGTAGTCTCAGACTGATCAACCTCGACTGTATCAACCTCAACTGTTGGTGTTGTATCGGCCTCAGCAGACAGTTGTTTCGACTTCTCAACCTGGATCTCGGCATCAATTTCAAGAAAAGTCTTGTCTAGGCTCCTCTCGGCAGTAGCAATCTTGGTCTCAGATACGCCTCTTTCAACAGAGGTATTTTTGGGGACCTCATCCTCCTCATCATCTTGAGTCAAGTCTAGGACTTGCTCATTCAGAGTCGGGGACTTGACCGCAAAAGCTACCACTTCTTCGAACTTGTTGGCATTGGCATCTTCTTCTATCTTAGCCTCGTCCTCAAAGTGGCTTGGAGTGGGAGGAAATGGTAAATCAAGTCGGTTGGTGTCGTGAAGAGGCGAGTCGTCGAGAATGGCCAACTCCTTTAATGCAACCATCCATCCAAGGGTATAACCATTGTTGCATGCCTAGTTGACTTGCTTCTTATAGCCGTCCCAGGCATCGGTTGTCCCTTCGACGTAAGCCTTTTCATCTGCATCGTTGAGCTCAGCAACTTTTGTGGCAAGTGTCGTTCGAAGCTCGGTCTAAGCCTCAGCCTCCTTAACCTTTGCTTCTTTTGCTTCGGCCTTTGCGACCTCGGCAACATTTTTGGCCGTTTTGGCTCGCTTCTTGGCCTTGCTTTGGGTAACCAAGGCAACCTTGTTTTGATCTAATAGGCCTCGGATATGAACCTTGGCCCGGTTCAGAGAAGTAAGGAGTTTGGCTGCCTCCTTGGTCTTCTTGGTCATCTCCTTGTTAAATTCCTCAGTTTTGACCGCAAGGAAGTGACCTTGTTGAATAGCCTGTAAAAGAAAAAGACAATCAGAGAGACTTTGGCTAAAGTACAAGCAAAGGAAAAAAAAATAAACTAGCAATTGAACAGGATGAAAACCAAGGCATGAAAGCTTACCAAAACACAATACTGCATTATCAAAGCATAGTTTTCGTATTTAGTCAGCTTGGCCATTTGGTTGATGTCGGTCGGTAGTAGAACGACAGTAGAAAGGGCAGCACCGACTTCCGCAGAGTCAAGGGCACTGTCCCCAGCTAGCAAAGGTCGGTCTCCAACCATGACCACCGGGGTCCAGGGCTCATTGGCGCGGAAAAAGCCAGGTGGAGTAGCACCATTGGACCTCGGTTTCTTTGATGGTTGTTGGTCAGATGCTTCAGACTTGGCGAGCCTCTTTTTGGCAGCAGAAGCAATCTTCTCGATTTCGGCCAATTTGGAAATTGGCATTGTGTCCTCGGACTCGACTTTGGTGGCGGTGGCTTTGGCCTTGGCCCTTTTCACCCTTTTAACTTTGGGCTTGGGCTGGGTTTAAGAAGGAAAAGATAAGTGGACAGACACCACCCCAAAGGATGTCGGCAAGAAGGTCGTTGAGGACTATTTTGGCGCTGCTCATTTCATCTGCTGTAGAGGCGACAGTGACTCTGGAGCCGAAACGAATTGTTGGTAGGGTAATTGGAGGATTTGAGGGGTCAACCTCTAAGAACTCAAGACCTCGGCGTCTTCTACTTCAAGTTCTGCCGACAGGGGCGTTGGTAGGAGCTCAACATCGGCGCTGGTGCTAGGCTGGAGGAATTAATTGGGGACAGAAGTTGATGGCCAGTCTGCAAGAGAAGATGTAGAAGCCTGGTCTGGCCTTGGTGATGAAGTAACTGGTAAAATTGTGGCAAAAGGAAGAATCTTGCTTCAGTGGGGAACATCTGGAAGGGTAGACTTGTAAGTCGGAATGTAATTGAGCAATAGTGGGGCCTTGCATTTTTCAATAGGCAAGCCCAATAGCTTTTTCAGATCTGGGCTTGGGAAGAAGGTCCTGCGGAAGTCCTTTGATGGCTGGGGAAGAGCTGCAAAAACAAAGAAGCAAACATTAATGTCGACAAATAAGTTGACGAGTCTTAACTAAGGTAAAGTTATGGATGACTCAGTTCTTACCATCACCCTCCTTAAACACTCTTCGGCACAATGGGAAGAGATGAAGATCGTCATCTGGTGAAAACTCCTAGTTACTCGAGACGATCAGATAGTCATCTCCTGCACCCTTGTTTGAATCTGGGAGGTCGGCTATAAGTTTGAAGGCGGTGGATCTGGGTTTGAGGTAATATATGTAGCCTTTTTCAGACTTGAGGCCACACATGGTATAACAGAATTGGATGTCAGCTAGTGTGATCCTAGCCTTTTCTCGGTGTGCTAGTTCGATTATGCCATTGATAACCCTATATGAATTTATGGCAAGTTGCATGGGTTTGAGTTTGTAATAGTGAGGGATTTCTCAAAAGAGAATGTCTAGAGGAAGCCGAAGTCCACACTTAAAGAATGCAACAATGGGAAAGGGCATGGAATCTCCATCATGCATGATAAAGTCCTCCTTCCCAGCCAACCTCAAGTGGACATCGGCTGGGATAGAACTCACACCTAAAGTGCTCAAGTTTTTCTTGGGTGTCTACCCTCCACCTGAACATACCCATGATGTCGGCTTAGTGAAGTTGGAGCAAGATTTCAGGAGAAAATGACTGGTATGGTTCTAAAGACCTCAGCTAAATCCTAAACAAGCACTGGAGCTAGGGTTTTTGAAGATCTAAGGAGAGTTTGTTTCAGTTTTACCTAAGTGTTTGGTTTCTAGGCAAATCCCAAACCTAAAAACTAAGCGCAAAAACAAAGGTGCAAGGGCAAGAATCTGGAAAACAAGACAAAAAGAAAAGAACATGATTTAGACTCAAGAAAACAACAGAGATTCAAGAACACTGAGTAGATGTGTGCAAATGTGCAAAAGTCAAGAGCAGTGACAAATTGTTAAAGCATCAAACACGTGAACAATGCATATGTATGTGCAAGAATCACGGACAATGTAGATAGACACATAGATAGATTGAACAGCACAAATCGCAAACAAGCATGTTTGACATTCTAAATGATAAAATTCAAAGCACAACGAAGATTCAAGAAACCAGAAATAACTCATGATGACCAGAACATGAGAATAGACAAAAAACAAAACATGGATTCAATGGCAACATGTGAGGTATTTAAACAGACACAATGTAAAACAATATGGTGAAGAATAGTACAAGTTATTTGAAAATATGAACAGAAATACGAATAGAAATCAGGGACTTACCGACTGGAGTCGAAAACGAGGACACCGAAGTAAGGTTTGCCGAAGTCAGACAGACGAGAATGCTTCGCCGGAGGTACAGAATAGAGCACGGCTGCAGAAAGCTTTGAAAGTATGAAAATGGAGGTTTTCGTAGAGAGAGAGAGAATTTGAGCAAAGAGGGAAATCAAATTTGTGAAGTGAAAAGACAGAGAGAGAAAGGAGGAGCTTTGTCAAAAACACGAAAGGGCGGAAAAAATGTTTTGATGGTGCTTTAGGCGACATGCCTGTCATGCGGCGTGGATTGAATCAACGTGACTTTATGGTGCGTGTCAAGTACGACCTAATGAAAATGGAACACGTGTATGAAACGGCTGGGAAGGCCATGCGTGACAGCTCATGCATAGTTAGAACTCGTGGAATTCTTGAAATAATGATACCATAACCTCGGCTAGAGGAGGGATCTCGGTTGAGATATTTAAAGAACTTGACTCTTGGTTCTTGATCCTTGATAAAGATGGACAGTTGAGTCTTGGGTACTTGAAACCGACGTGTCATGACCTCGGTCGAAGGGAAGAATGAATTTTAGCCGACATACTATATGAATAAGCGATGTAGGTTCCATCACCTCAGGTTGCCGAGGTAATAGAACCTAGGTCGCAGTTGTGGGGACATATTTTGTAAATGACAGCACGTGGCCAAGGTGATACCGAAGTGGCAGCCGAGATGCCATGTGGCCTGGTCATGCGCCGAGATGATCTTGGCTAGGCCGAGGTTATCTGCGGAGATACCAGAATCCGAGATGAGCGAATAAGGGACAAGAGTCCTAAAATAGGGGAGGATCTCAGTCTGGATAAAAATAAAGCTCTTAGGGAGTTTGTCCCTATCTAGCTGAGAGTCCAGGATGAGCATTGAGCCTGAGTCTATTGAAGTGAGGCTTCTACAGGGATCATGTTAGTGTTGGCTATAAAAGTAGGGCACCCCCATGGGTCTTAAGTATATGTGATATACTGTGAGCAGTAAGTTCTTTCTTGTGAGATTAAGCACAATTTGCTATCTTTGAGAGATATTTGATTACTGACTTGATCGTCGGAGTGCCCCCGGGTGGATGAACCACCGCCGGATTCTTATCTCTCTGTGACAAGTTGTTCGGGCTTAATCTATTCTGTCGGTACTCTCCAGTTGAGTTTCCCATTTGGTTGTGTGGTCAAAAAACAACACCCACAATCACCATTGATGTCAGGCATACTCTCGTCTGACATGTGCTCTGATGGCTATGAAGCCTCTTAATCAAAGAGAAGATTATCATTTTGGTCATTGATGTTGTTCCTTGTCCCATTGTGAAAATTTTACATTGGCCGATCGTTCGCCAAGTCAACTGGAGGTTTGATGAAAAACCAAATCCCTCCATTAGAATAGGTGGTCATTGATGTTGTTCCTTGTCCCATTGTGAAAATTTTACATTGGCCGATCGTTCGCCAAGTCAACTGGAGGTTTGATGAAAAACCAAATCCCTCCATTGGAACAGGTGGTTGGTGATGGTAGGAAATAGGGCTGTGCAAAATACTACCTAATCCGCTAAAACGACACTGATCTACATTAATCTACACCGCTCTATCCGTTAACTGTGATTTAAACTTGAAAATTTATAAATCGTCTTCAAAACGCCTCCACTTCGCTATAATTAATACATATATATTTTTTAACCTATAATGAAATATCAAAGTAAAAATTAGTATCAAAGAGTTTTAATATGTGAAATTTATTACAAATTAATAGTTATATATATAAAAATATTATGTAAAATTAGTTTATATTGTGGGTATTTGGAAAGTTGCTATTTTAGTAGTATCAAGGTCCTTTGAAGTTTCCTCCTTGAAGTGGGGTGATCCAACGGCTCAAAATGTAACTAACCAAAACGACGTCGTTTTGGTTAGTAATTTCAAAAAAAAATAAAATATTATTTTCATTCAAAATTCCAATTATTCCCTCAAGTATAACAGAGTTGTGTGGCGGAAGTGCGAGAAAGAGAGAAGAAGACAGAGAGAGAAGAGAGGTAGGAGTGTCGTCCAGCCGTTGCCGCCGTTCAGTCGTCCCCACCATCGTCCAGTCATCGCCGCCATCGCTGAGGTGTGGGAATATTTCATTCGTCCCTTTTGAATACAAATTCTGTAAATGGTTGTACAAATCTATACAAATCTGATGATGTATTTTTAACATATATATTTCATTCACATATACATTTATGTTATTAATGATGTATTTTTAACATTGTACAAATCTATACATATATAATCCCCCAATCTCTGCACTTTATTTTATTTTTATGGAAGCAACCATGATTTTCTTGGTTGAACTAGCTATACATATATATATATATATAATTATATAGATATATACATATATAATCCAAAAACCATGGCTCCTCCCTGCTTTTAGTTCACTACCATGAAAACCAACACACATACATACTTTTATTTATATACATTATTTAATAACGAAGTATCTTTGACTGCTCCATTATATGTTGCGCATAAAAAGAAATTAGCAATTCATTGGATTTTGATATTCTTTCACTGTGTAATATTAAAACCCAAAAGATGTAAAAAAAAATTGCATTCCTTTAATGTTATATGTTATGTCTGGAGTTGCATTTTACATCATCAGATGGAATGTGCATTGGGGCTTTTTAGTTGTATTATGTTAATTTTTCTTATGTTATTTTTCAAATATTTTAGATCTTTTACATTTCATTCATCCCTTTATTTTGTTTGTTTTTGTTGTTTAATTTTGATTTTGTATATTCACATGTTGATTATAAGAAAATTAAGGAATTTGTGTTAAATCTGGATCATTGAAAACATAATTTACCATTGAAGGGATTTGTTCCCCTTTATTTATATAATCTAATATGATTCAATTCTTGTAGTATTTTTATTTGGTTTGTATTATTTTGCAAACATAATTTACAGTTTTTATGCTAATATTGAGCACTTTTTTTTTTTTTTTTAAAGTGACTTGGCACATTGATATGGAACTTAACAATGTTGAGAATGACGGGGGTGATTGTGATTGGAAGCCTAGAGTTCACATGACATTTGAAACAGAACAAGAAACATATAATTTCTATAATGCTTATGGAGGAAGGCTAGGCTTTAGTATTAGAAGGGGTTATGTAAACAAGAACAAGGAGGGGCAAATCACTTCAAGGCTATTTGTTTGTAATAAGGAGGGATTTCAGGGTGTCGACAAGCGAGATCCATTAACAAAAAATCCTAGGCAGGAAGTAAGGACTGGTTGTCAAGCCCAACTTATCATTAAGTGGGATAGGAATATTCATAAATTTTTTGTTGGTGAGTTTGTTGAACAACATAATCATATTTTTGTACCAACAGAATGTACGCATATGTTACCATCCCAAAAAAAGATATCTGCATCACAGGCAACTAAAATAGATTTAGCTTAAAAATCTGGAATCCGACTTAATGCTGCATTTGAGCTCATGGGTAATGAAACTGGTGGAAGGGAGTCGCTTGGGTTCACAAAAGTGTACCAAAAAAATTATTTGAGAACGAAGAGGCAAAAGAGTTTAGCATATGGGGAGGCAGGTAGCATTTTGCAATATTTTCGTGAGAAGACATTGGAGAATCCATCTTTTTTTTACTCGGTCCAATTAGATAGTGAGGAGCAGATTACAAACATATTTTGGGCCGATGCTCAGATGATCATGGATTATGGGCAATTTGGTGATGTTGTGACTTTCGACACTACTTACAAGTTAAATAGTGCACATAGACCATTTGCATCTTTCGTTGGATTTAACCATCATAGGGAAACTGTTATATTTGGCACAACTTTGATGTATGATAAGACTACTGATTCTTTTATATGGCTTTTTAGAAGATTCTAGGAGGCAATGTCAAGTAAGGCTCCGAAAACAATTTTTACGGATCAGGATGTTGCAATGGCTAAGGCCATACCCGTTGTCATGCCTAACACAAAATACTGCCTTTGCACTTGGTATTTGATGCAAAATGCATTAAGGCATGCAAATTTTATCTTCAAGGATAAGGAGGTGAAAGATAAGGGGATGGAGAGTGTTTTATCCAAATTTATGTACGACATTGAGAATGAGGATGATTTTATGTTAAAATGAGAGAAAATGCTTGACAAGTATGAAATGCGAGATAATCATTGGTTGAAGTTAACATTTGGGATCAAGGAAAAATGGGATTGGCCATATGTTAGAAACGCATGGGGTGCGGGTATGAATAGCACCCAACTTAGTGAATCCTTTAATGCATTCTTGGAGGATTTCATTCAGTCTGATCATAACTTAATACAATTTTTCATGCATTTTGATCGAGTTCTTTGTGAGAAGAGGTACAAAGAGTTACAAGCCGAATATGCTCTATGCCAAAAGTTGCCAAGGGTGAATATTAAAGTGAAGATTATGGAGCAAGCTACAGATGTTTACACAAATAAAATTCATGAAGAATTTCAAGATGAGTATGTCAAGTCCCTTGAAGTAAACATTGAAGAAACTAAAATTTGTGGTGAGAGTACCATTTATACGGTTCTTGATAGTGATGGTGCAAAGGTGAGGAAGGTGAGAGTGGAGTGTGATGATTCACTCACTTGCAATTGTAGGGAGTTTGAAATGAAAGGCATTTTGTGTAGTCATTGTTTGAAGATCCTTAGAGAGACCCTCAAATTCAAAGAGATTCCTTCCCAATATATTCTCAAAAGATGGACTAAAAAAGCAAGAGTTGAAAATGTGAAAGATAGGTGTGGGCATGATATTAAGGTTGATGTAAGATTGCATCAAACTTCACGCGTTAGATCATTGATGGCAATTTTCAGAGCAGTAGCGTGTAGAGCTTCCGAAAGTGAGGAAACACATAACCTGACGGTAGAGAAAGCGGATGACTTAATTGCAAACATTGAAAGCATGTTAATCGCAAAATTCAATATGGCTTTTTCAGATACTATTGAACAAGAAAGCCCTCCTGACACATGCCTTGAAAGCTTTGAAGTGGATGGTGTAGCGGATACAAATGTAGTCCAAGCAAAAGGACTCAAACGAAGAGAGTGCACTAGCAAGGGACGAAGGCAGACAAAAGGTGGTTTGGAGCTTGCATTGGCAAAGAAAAATAAAACAAGTTCACATAATGCTTCTCAAACTCCCATGTCTGTTGCTCCTCAACCTAGTTCACATAATGCTTCCCAAACTCTCATGTCTGTTGCTCCTCAACCTCCTCATTTATTTTCCGCGAGTGCTCCTGAACCACCTCCCTTGTTTTCGCCGAGTATTCCTCAATCAGCTCCTTTATTTTCAATAAGTGCTCATCAACTTCCTCCATTCTCAACGTGTGTTCCTCAAGTTAATGCTTCGTCTTCTCAATTTATGTATCTTGCCTATGATGTAAGTTAGTTTAATAAGAAGTTTTATTATGTTTATTTGTAAATATGTTGTTCCATTTTAAATTGATATGTGTTTGTTATTGTTGCAGCCAAGTTTTCTTTGTCACAATATGCCTTTTTCAATGCCATCGATGTATTCCGTCCATGGAAGTTATCAAGCCTTGCTTAACAACGCAAGCAGTTATGACTCGCAAGCCTTGAATAGTCCTGCATGTAGTCAAGTAATTTGTTTTTCACATTTCCTCTTTTATTTTGCCATTCATTCATTTAAAGTTCTATTTTATTTTATGGTTCCTTTTATATATTTGTTTTCTTTTTTAGGTACTATATGGGCATGGGCGTGGCCGTGGGCGTGGCTAAGAGCATAGGAATGTGGATCACATATCAATATTGTAGCGTTGATTTTTTTTTTGTTAGATATGTAATATTGAACACTTTTCATGTGAATATAGAAATTTGTGAAATTTGTAAAAAATTTTCTTGGATATGTAATATTGAAGACTTGGCAGATTTTGGTGCTGAAATTTGTGTTGATATGTTGCTGAAATAGTGCTCAAATTTGTGCTGATATGTTGTTAAAATTTGTGTTGATATGTTGCTGAAATATGTGCTGAAATGGTGCTCAAATTTAATTTGTGTTGATATGTTGCTGAAATATGTGCTGAAATGGTGCTCAAATTTGCGCTGATATGTTGCTAAAATTTGGTTGAAATGGTGCTCAAATTTGTGCTGATATGTTGCTGAAATTGCTGAAATTTGTGCAGATATATTGCTGAAATTTGGTTGAAATGGTGCTCAAATTTTGTTGAAATGGTGCTCAAAGTTGTGCTGAAATGGTGCTCAAACTTGGTTGAAATGGTGCTCAAATTATTACATGTGTTCTAGAGGAAGGATTATTTCACCATTCACCAATGACAGATTGATTGATTTCCCCCCCCCCCCAAATCAACTCAGACCAACTTTGTTGAAAAAAACTATACCCCTAATCAGTCATGAGAACATTGTAAATTTACCTATGTGATTCAGACCAACTTTGTTGAAAATAACTATACCCCTAATCAGTCATGCGAACATTGTAAATTTACCTATTTGATTTCTTTCTACACTCGTCAAACATATTGAATTTAATTTTTTTTTTCAAATGTACTCAACTAGGGAAGTGGTGTTGTGATGTCATTAAGGTTTCTTGTTCTTCTCATTTCATCACCAAATAAAGAGAACACTAATAAGTTCCTTCCAGTACATTTCTATTCCTTCAATCCCAGCATACAAAAACCACCTCATAAAACAACAAATGCATAACCTAATCCCCAAATGATGAGGATTTTACATAAACTAAAAGCACAAATAAATAAAAACAGTAACATGCCATACCAACAATCCAAACCGAGAATCCAAACAAACAAACAAAGTCAACAACCAACTTAATTTACACAGAATATTTAGTTCACAAAAGGCAAAGTCCAAATCCGAATTTAAATTACACTTAATATTTAAACAACAAAAGAAGTCCAAATCCAAATAACATTGTTATTATTACAATGGCGTAGTGCAACTTTTCCCGAAGTTGTCTAATTTCTACAACCATTTGTTTACTTTCTTTCGTAAGCTTTGTAACCATCTCTTTCAGCTCATCATTGGACACAATCAGTTCGTTGACCAAAGGGTTGATATTACAATTTTCGTTGCTTTCATCCCTTATCATCTTCAACCACTGACGCTGCTTATGTATAGGCATCCACCACTCAAAGAAGCTGCATCTATTGGTGTTGTTTGAAGGGCAAACAAAGTATACCATCCCTGGATTGTTCTTTGACTCTGAAATCCTGAATGTTGCTCTTATCTCGCAACGACATTTTCGATTTTTAAACTGAATTTCACTAATATCACTCACAGATGCATTTGATGTTGACATTTTTTTACCTGACATATCAACAATGGAACAACAATGAGTAGGACTCAAATTCTAAATCGCATGAAATGGGTAATGGGAGTGAACCCTGCCATCTATAAAGGTAAATAAGTACATGAAATGGGTAATAGGAGTAGGGAATTTATAAATATTGAGTCAAGTAAATCTCAAATAAAATGATATGGTGTAACACAATGATAACATAATCTATATCATCAATCAGATTTCTCCATCTAATTTGGGTTTTCCTCAAAATAATACACTACAATTACTTTTAAGAACTACATGGTACACTAAAGATCAATTATCAAATCAGCTCCACAAGAAAATAAAATAACAGTTTTGATATTAAAAAAAATAAATTTTACAGGGGAATGTGATTAAATCCACAAGAATAATCCCAACAAAAGTTTCAGCATAGAAAGTTTCATCACCATCAAACCATTCCTCATTCTGTTAAATGACCTTAAGCTACCAATGTAACTGGAGAAACAAACAAATTATAACTAAACTCCATACTAAGGCACATTGCCAGACTTCATTATAAGAAACAAATCCAATTTAAGCAATCCCAATCTATAGAACCCACCAAGATTTTGGCACAAAATGTTACAAACTTTACAGCTTTATCCCAAATCTAATCCACATTGTTCAAATTAACAACTCATCCAAGCATAACCTTACATCAACGTAATCAAATTCACAAAGATTTCATAGCTGAACCTACAGCAACAAAGTCAACGTAGCAAACACAAGGGGTATACACACCCAATCCAAACCCAAATCATAAAATTGACAATATAACATCAAGAAGAGCGCAATTAACCAAATGGGTCACCATAGATTCAACTTTGGATTAACAAAACACTACATACACAAAGATTCTTGTATAAACTAATCCAGAAGTAGAATTAGATACTCACGCAAAGGGAGAGGGCTCAACAAAACAAACATATCATAAACTTAATCAATAATAACTAATATGTTTAGGCTGATAGTTGAGCTCAAGCAGAAGAATCAGTAATATGGTTTATGTTGACTACTTTAACAAGGATTGATTTTGGATTAAAACCTCAAATGGAGCAAAATATAAAATGTGTTGAATAAACATCATTTGCAATAAACATCAAGATCACATTTAGAATGACAGAGTGTACCTCAGATCCAATTTTGCTTTCCTAGCTAATGTGAGGTTTTGATTTAAAGAAATCAAAGAACCAATGATGCAAAGAACACACGTTTAGATTTTGCATTTACGGAGAACACACATTCCCTAATGCCAAATAAACAATCCCTAGTGCTCACATTTGCATAGATAAATAAACATATAATCAATCCACATTTCTCTATTAAACCAGATTTTCTTGAAAACACAAAGCAAAAAATTAAAGAAACTTTAATCAAAGTCAACATTGACATTCGATAGCCAAGTTCAGATTTTTCCTAATTTTTGGATTCAAAACCCTAATATTTTAAGTTTGGAGGATGAACGAACCTGTGCTTTTTTCCTTCAATTTGTTGGAGTATGGCGGGCAGCGGCGTGGTAGCGGCAACGGTGTGGCAGTGGCAAGTCGGAGGTGGATCGGAAGCTCTTCCTCTCAACCCTTTTTGCTCCCTCCCTCCCTCTATAATGCTTCACATATCAGATCTGAGGGAATTTTGAATGAAAATAATTTTTTTTTTTTTTTTGAAATTACTAACCAAAACGACGTCGTTTTGGTTAGTTACATTTTGAGCCGTTGGATCACCCCACTTCAGGAGAGAAACTTCAGAGGATCCTGATACATTTTAGTAGGCTATTAGTTTTTGGCTATTTTAGGAGGCTAAAATTTTTATGTTTGGAAAGATAGTTAGATTTTTTTATAGTTGGATATGATGTTTGTATGAAAAAAAGTGAAATAATTATGAATTTGATGTGATATTTTATCTTATTGATTATTTTAACGTATTTTGTCTTTTAGTGCTATTTTAATAAAAAAAAAATCAAAAAAAACTCTTCCCAAACACCCCAATTATATACATATATATAATATTATGTAAATTAATATTATATATTCTATAAATGTTTAATAATTAATTAAAATACTTTTCACTCCACCTAAAATAACACAAATCACAATTTGTCAATATGTCAATTTACTAATTCGCCATCCAATTTATAATTTTATCCTCGAATAGTCCGAATCGCACCCCCACGACCTTGGCAGGAAATGGAACGGCAGATTAGGGAAGCAGTGCTGGCTGTTTATACAGAAGGAAAGAGAATGTCTGCCGCCACGCCATTCACCATTCACCATTCACCATTCACCTGTATATATATAGAGAGAGAGGATATACATTGTTCCTTCTTTCCTTCCTTCCTTCCAGTCACTGTACCCCCATTTTGAATTGAGTCCCTCCCTCCCAACTCTCTCTCTCTCTCTCTCTCTCTCTCTCTCTCTATATATATATATATATATATCTGATTTTCATAGAGAGAGAGAGAAAGGGATATAGATACATATCGAAAGAGACAGAAGCAGATGGCCGTGGCGGCCTATGGTCAGCTCAATGTGGACGAGTTACCGTCATGGGGTTCTCGTACCGTAGACTGCTTCGAGAAATTGGAACAAATTGGTGAAGGAACCTACGGGTCTGTACTCTGATATCCAATCTCTCTCTTTTTTTTTTGGTACATTCGTTGTCTTTCAATTTCTTCAAGAAATTTTTGCATTTAGGTTAATCAATCAAGCGATTTCACTTTTGGGTCTTTTACCGATGAATTTTCTGATACCATAATCCAGTGTTGTGTTCTGAATATAGTTTGGTTCAACCTATTGTTTGTACGATGTAATTGAAGATCTCTTTTGCGTTGATTACAAATGTTACATGGCTGTACTTTGGGATGTGGACATGATTTTACTCCAAACAGTGGTGTAGCCATTACTATTCTTACTACACCCTTGATCTTACATGAGCTTCAATCTGGGGTTTATAGTCTAATAGTGCTAAACAAGAACACAAGAAGTAAGATAGGAATAACCCTTGAAAAGAAAATGTGGAATTTGGGCTATACCACTTCTTTCTTCATTTTTGGTTGAGCGGCTCGATTTTATTATTGGTAAAATCTTTTGTCAAAGTTTTGAGGGAGCCAATGCATCACACCTAATTGAACTCTTTTGTATAGTCAATACTGTCCTACATATATATATATAATTATATTTAGGGTTTCTTGAAAATATAAGGGGCAGCATGGCCCCCTGGGGCCGCAATGTGGCTTCGTCCTTGGCTGTAAGGAATTCTTCACGTTGATGTGTTCATTCATTTAGTTTGATTGACAATTATACCCATTTGTTTTTCATATTCTCTTGTTTTTGTTGATTAGTCCAAACCAGGAACATTGCACGTTTCTGTTGCTGAATACAAGTGATGGTTTTGTGTTCTTACTAAACAAGGGATTGAACAATATTCATCTTAAACAAAAGAGGCTTGACACAATGTCAGACAAGTTTGTGTATGATTGAATCATTATGTTTATAGATGATGCTCAGATGATTTGCCTCTTTCCCACTCATTAGCAAGATGTCTTCGAAAAGATTGTATATATATATAATTCGAGCATTGTGCTACCTTTTCTTTTTTATCGGCCCACTGTACCACTTCTTTATTTTTCATTTTTTTGGTTGAGCCATATGACTTTATTTTTGGTAAAATCTCTTATTAGAGTTTCCTTTTTTTCTTTGGGGGTGGGGGGTGGAATGCAAGACATCTAATGAACTTTTTTGTGTAATGTCCTATATATAGGGTTTCTTGAAAACACGATGGCCCCATTGGGCCATAACATAGCTTTGTCACTGGCTGCAAGCATTTATTCACCTTTTTCTACTTCGTGATAATCGTATCTATCAAGTTTTATTCATTTGGTTTGATTATGTAATAACAATTCTATCCCACTTTTTTCAAGTTTTTTGTTCTCTCTCTCCTATCACATTTTTTTAAAAAAAAAAAAAGTTCTAGCTAGGAGCATTGAAGGATTTCCCTTGCTGAATATAAGTTTCAATTTTGTTTGGATGGTCTTTTGTATTGATTGTTAGCGTACCATAAGTGATGGTTTTTGTTTTCTTACTAAACGAGGGATTGAACAATATTTTATGTTGAGAAGAAAAGATTTGACACCAAGATTTTAAATAGAGTATTGGGAGACAAATCGTTATTGATCTTAGGGTAGCAATATTGGGAGTATGAGCAATACGTATCGGGAATCAGGTGACGCAATTGTGATTTTTTTTAAATCATGAGGTGCGGAAAAGAGTTTTATAGCAACCTAACCGGATGTATCTACTGTGAGCTGGCTATATCAATTGTGAACTGGGTCATGAATCAATATGAATCAGAAATCAGTTGATACGTAATCAAATTTCATTCCCATCGGTATATTGGGGTGTGTTGGCATTGGGAGGCTGAAAATCCTACATATTGACCGGTATCTAGAACCTTGCTTGGCATTTTGTTAGATGTGGCTGTTTATAAAAGAAATTATTTACAAATTTAAATAATTATATTTATAGATGGTGCTTAGGTGATTGGTCTCCCTCCCCCGTTCATTAACAAATTTGGGAAGAAAGAAGAACGTGTGGGGGAGGAGGTTTTGTAGGATAGCTTTAGGAAACATGGAACCATTTTACCTACAATAGGTTTTGTAATTTGTAGTGGATTCTAACTACAAATAGTCATAGTTGCAGGCTAAGAGTCTTAGAAGGTGGAGGAAAGTTTGTAGGGTTCTGAATAGATGGGCACTAAAATTGGCTTCGTTTTTGAGATGACAGGTTGCTGAATTTTGTGAAATGAGGTGCTGAAAGTTCTGACGGCAGCCCATTATAGATTTTGGCCATTAAATACTATATGGTAAAGTAAAGGATTAGGGTACATTATGACTCAATAAGAAAGGTTTTGGCTTTTGAGGTCTCTAATATGGGTTGTTCAAATAGTAACTGGGAATATAGCCCGACTATTTATTGAAAGAGTGGAGAAAAAGAAGAGATGAAGAAAAATATTCTAAATGGCTACATTATCACGAGGGTTAACTGAGCAATCTCTAATTTTCATCATTGTTTTTGACAAGTTATTTTCATCAACTTAACTCCATGGAGTAAAGAGATGAACACTATGTTCACTTTTCTTAGTTTAGTAGGACTGAGACTTCAAAATAGGAAACTAAGAAATTTTAGTAACTGAATATGTGACATAAAATGACCATATGATGACAACAAAATAGGAGCAACAATATGACCGACAGACTCATACTATTGCCAATGTCTGACAAATCATGAGTGTGAAAATCTACTTATGAGTAAATGCTGAAAGGAGCACATCTATCTATACTATTATATAATGTCAACAGCTATTTGGTGTGAACACTTTTGAAGTTGTGCAGCACTTTTTACATACCTAAACTATCCCTGATCAAATAACTGTTCCTCTCACCTCTTGGCAAACCGATACAAATGAGTAGTGGGAGAAGAAATAGGGGCATGGGCAGTACTCAGGTCCTTTCATTGGGTTTGGACAAAACAAAAAATATAATATTGAGTCTATGACACACATTACATTTGCCAACAACTTATAGTTAATTTAAATAGATACAAATAAAGACTTAAAATTAATTCAATAGCATTGCATGATATCATAAGTAGGCTCCATATGAGATCCCCATTTGCCCTTATCCTTACTCGCATGCATTGCAATTAGAGGGGAGGGGCGAACGAAGGCGAAGACTAGCTAAACTAATCGATAAGCTTCTCTACCAAAGATTCCATAAATGTAACTAAACAAAGAGACAAAGTTGACCATTGAAGGGGGAAAAAAAGGCCAAAATGGAAATGCATCTAAAACGAGCTAACATAGTGATACAAAACAAATACAAATCAAGAATCAAATAGAGAGAGAGAAAACAAATGCCCCAATTAGGGGTAAAACCCCTGAGGGTTAGAGAGAGAGAAACCAAGCTCTACTCCAACCTTAATGTATATTCTTATTCCAAAAACTAAGTGCAAATGGGTATTACATCTCCTATTTATAGACTACAACTAGTAGGCTATTTAACATGCACCTAATTGCACCTAATTTATTTATTCTACTACATTATACTCTCCCTCTTTAAGAAACTTGTCCTCAAGTTTAAGTAGCAACTAAGTAAACTCAATGTAACACTATTCATGTAACCATAGATGAGGGATAGGTTTTGCTTTTCCTCGCCCAATTCTCACAACTTAGCCATTTGCGATTATATCGAACTTCATCCTTGCATCCTTGGCTCAACAACCATAGGTGTGTCCATACTCTCTCGTTAAAACTTGGATAGACCCCCACGTCCAAACCTGTTCACCTCTAACCTGCATACTTGTGCAGAAGAGTACTCATTCTATCTCAATGAGATCAATGGCCTGGCAAATGACATCTTCCAAAGCAAACTTGAGAAACAGTGACACAATAAGAGGATGGACGATGCATCCAATAGGCAAAATATATGAGAACAACTTATCACGAGTTGGAATTTGGCATTGCACGCGTTCTGTCTTTCCTCCCTTGGCACAAAATGTGAACTGAGCACACAAGAAGCAACCTACTCAACTAAAAACAATTTTGTAAAGAGGTATGAAAGAGTCCTAACGATAAACTTCAAATAATATCTTTGAAGCTTTCAAAAATTTCAGTGGCGGCTTGTGATGCGACAAGTCATCCACTCATTTGCTTCAACTCATCTCTTTGATTATGAGTTTGATTTGGATTAGCATCATACCCCTTCCAATTGAGATATTCATCATAGTACCTTCACCCAAATTCGCAGCATAAGCTCTACTTTGGCCACCTCTTCGACCATGACCCCAATTAGCCATTGACACAAACAACCCAATCTAGCAAAGCAACACAATTCAATAAGTATGCTAGGTCACAACACAGTGAAACCACACAATATGACTACCCAGAGCAAGAAATGGAATTCAGCAGTTAAAAGAAATTCTAGGTATAATTGCACATGCAAGATCAAAATCAAAGGCTAGATTTCCCACAACATCAATCTAGGACCAATTCCGGAACAAAAGTCAATACAACCATCTCAAGAACTGAACATAATGGTTTCCCTTGTTACTGAAATCGACTCGAAGCAAGAAACTGGAAAAGGAGAAGTCAAATCACGTACCCACACGTTGCTTTTAGTCAGTCGAGCCCAAGAACAAGGTTTGTTCAACCCAGGTTGCTAGATAATCAAGGTTTACTTTGCAGATTGCTAGATCAAGTTGACTTTCAGTTGCAAACACTAGTTGGAAATCACAATTTGCAGATAGCAAGAAATCCAGACTTCGATTGTAAGGCGTGAGCAGCAAACCACGTTGAAACTCAGCACACGAAATCAACTGGTCTCGAACTCAAATCAAATGTACCAGGTCGCGATTGTGAAAGTCCAACAAACTTCGAATCGATGTGTTCTATGATTTTGAAATCGCAATGTGAACAGCAACTTTGATTTGCGACTGTGACGAATCGAAATTGGATCTTGACTAGGACTTGGACTTGGTTCGAATCTAGGCTCTGAATTCGACCGTGAGAATCCCAACTTCGAAGAATTGCAAGTCGAATCTTAATCACAAAGGCAAATACATGTCGTAATCAAACCAGATTGCAAGTTGAATGGGGATTGTGAACTGAGAACTGAAAATTTTTAATCGAGCACCCAGAAATCACGTAGGACAACTTTCGAAATCAATTCAACCCCAAGTTGCGATTCACTCGCGAATTCGAATCAAGAATACTTTTGCGATTGCGAGCTGAGAACACCTTCACGATTTGAGACAGATTTGCGAACCACGAGCTTCAATTCTATGTCTTGAGTTCGACGGGATTTCCACTACTGCTTCGTCATGGCTTCTCACACAACTGTGATCGTGATTGTAATTCGTGGTTCTTGCCAATCCAAATTGCTAAGTCACTTGGTAACCAAACAAAGACATGAAGAGATTGGGGCTTCGTATCAAAATCGAGAATGGCTACGAATTAGGGTTTCAAATTTTAGGTACGTATCTCTCTCACAATTCATGCATTTAGAACATGAATTAGGAACAATAAACTTGAGGCTCTGATACCAAATGATACAAACCAAATGCAAATCAAGAATCAAATAGAGAGAGAGAAAACAAATGCCCCAATTAGGGGTAAAACCCCCGAGGGCTAGAGAGAGAAACCAAGCTCTACTCCAAAATTAATGTATATTCTTATTTCAAAAACAAGTACAAATGGGTATTACATCTCCTATTTATAGACTACAACTAATAGGCTATTTAACATATACCTAATCTATTTATTCTACTACATTACATAGTAACAGTCCTGATGACGTTAAGATTGATAAATGGGAAGATTATAAAATGTAGATATCATAAAACAAGAATTGAAAAGGTTCGGACTCATAGAGGATAACAGTGGGAATTTTGGCAAGAGATAAGAAAGATGCTGCAGGTTCAGGATGAAAAAGACAAATAGTCCATAAAAGGAATTTGTTGAAAAAGATTTAGGCTAGATGTTCTAGCATGCAGACCATGGTTTATTTTCCTGAACTCACATAGTTTTATGGGACAGTGATGGTTATTGTATGGGAAAAATGACGCTTTATATGACTTACTGTTAAATCCCTGCTAATGACTACATTTTACGGAGTGTTATTATATATGTGTAGCATTAGCAGTCTTTAGTCTACAATTTTACTGCGCTGCAGTCATGGAAATTTATGATGCATTGAAGTAGTATTCATGAAATATAATTGAAAGGAGTAAGCTACCCCTTGTAGAAAGTATCTGTTTTTTTTTTTTTTACAATCCTCTCTCTCTCTCTCTCTCTTGCTCTCGTCTTTTCTAATAAGGGCTTGTGACTATCTCCTACCAGCATATTATGCGAATTCTTTTAGTTTTGTTTGTGGACATTGGTGAACAACATTCTAGTGCAATTACTCAATTTCTGGGTATTTACTTTTCTGTTTCTTTGTGGTTTCTTTTACTTTTCTTTTCCCCAGTCAAGTATACATGGCCAGAGAAATTAGAACAGGGGAAATTGTCGCTTTGAAAAAGATTCGCATGGACAATGAAAAAGAAGGGGTATTCTTCATTTCTTTAGATTTCATGTTGGTTTCATCTATTATAAGCTTTTACAGTATGGTATAGTTTCAAATGTGTAACATTTGCTGTAGTAGAACCTAGAAGAAAAAAGTACACCTTTGTGATAAATGGTCTGGCATCTTACCTTGTTTCTGCAGTTTCCTATAACTGCTATCCGGGAGATTAAAATCCTAAAAAAGCTGCACCATGAAAATATCATTAAGCTGAAAGAGATTGTGACCTCACAAGGTAATTTGTTCTCCAGATTCTTAGAGTTAAATATTCCTTTTAAATTTAAACGGTGTTACCCCATTGTGTTCCTTATATTTAAATATTTTGATCTCTCTTTAAGGTCCTGAGGTGGATGGGCAAGGGAAACCAGGTGAATAGACTTTTTGCACACAATTTAATCTTATGCTATTTTCTTAGGTTGATTCTTGTTTATATCCGATTATACGGGTACTTCTAATTTCTGAGCATCCTGCTTACCAGTTGCTGTTTTTGTTAATACAGATGGTAATAAGTTCAATTGCAACATTTATATGGTTTTTGAGTACATGGATCATGACTTGACTGGTCTTGCTGATCGTCCTGGACTGAGATTTACAATTCCCCAGATTAAGGTATTAGGCACTCAAATTGTTTGAAAATATTTTGCTATAAATATGTTTATGTATATTTACATGTATATATAGCAAAGAACAGCTCAAACTTAACAGTTTGCCACAATATTTCTTCAGTGTTATATGAGGCAACTACTGACCGGGCTTCATTACTGTCATGTCAATCAAGTACTTCACCGGGACATAAAAGGTTACTGCCAAAATTGAACCTTATTTCACATTGGATCTGATATTTTTTCTCTGCAATTGGAGCTATACCTGTTCAGCACCTATTCTCGCAGGTTCTAATCTTCTGATAGATAATGAGGGAAATCTCAAGCTTGCAGATTTTGGGCTAGCACGGTCATTTTCCAATGACCACAATGCAAATCTTACAAATCGTGTTATTACTTTGTGGTACAGGTAAGTAAATATTACACTGTAATTGGCTCAATTGGTCAAGTGAGTGGAATTCCTTGTGATTAATCTGACTTTTTAAGAACGTTGCTGATAAAATAATATGATTTGAGCAGACCTCCAGAGTTGCTGCTTGGAGCCACAAAGTATGGCCCAGCTGTTGATATGTGGTCAGTTGGATGTATTGTTGCTGAGCTTTTGCATGGAAAACCAATCTTGCCTGGGAAAAATGAGGTTAGACATTTGCCATGAATTTTTATGTATTGTTCTATATGATATTCAGTTTAAGTCTTACGATTTTTTATCATCATTATTTTTTTACAATTTATGATTGGCATAAAGTGTAATTGGTTATCTGAATGGATGCAAATGCTTGCTATATCCTTCAATTTAAGTACTACCACGTCTGGCCTTTTCTTGATCATTTTTATGTCAGGTTTATTTTTTCGGACATTTATGTTGGAATTGTGTTTGTTCTTTAGTTTTTGTGCATCTTAAGTGCCAATAAAAATTATGTAGTTTCAGATTATTTAATGCAGACGCATTTATTGTACCCTAATTATCCTTGCCACCTTAGTTTCCTGTAGAAGATCTATATCTACATTCATTGGCCTAGTGATGAAAGAAATCTTTATTATTTGACATATTTTTAAAGCCCCGATAAAATATTGCAACCCCACCAAGATGAAAGACTTTAATGGTTTAGTTTGTAATCACCTGTGTTGAAGATGAAAAATTCATAACTGTATTGTGGTGTATTATGCTTGACCTTATGATTAACTATCACAACCTTGTCATAAATTAATTTTCAAAATTGATTGCAGCATTAATTTTGTTATTTTACAATAGATGAAACCAAAATTAGATTTTACTTAATAAAAAATTAAAAATAATTTGTCCACTTGTTCTATATTTTATTCATGGTCTTATTGCTATTATTTCTTTTCACATAGAATTTAAGTTTCATCTAGATTATGTATAATTAATGCAGTGTTCTATTTGTTGAATATTTACTACAGCCTGAACAATTGAACAAGATATTTGAGCTGTGTGGATCTCCAGATGAGATTATTTGGCCTGGGGTTTCCAAGATTCCCTGGTATAACAAGTTCAAGCCAACAAGGCCGATGAAGAGGCGAGTGAGGGAGGTTTTTAGACAGTAAGTATACAAACTGAAGTTGTTAGTTAGACTTGGATTTTTTGGTGTCCATTTTAGTGCAAGAAGTTTGATATCCATAATTCTTATATTGCTTTGCAGTTTTGACCGTCATGCGCTGGATTTACTAGAGAAAATGCTAACCCTTGATCCATCTCAGGTACACATAAATCTCAGGCTTAGTGAACTTGTTATTATAGACTATCAGACACTTCACAGCCATAGCATTTTTATTTAGGTGTGCCAGTGAACACAATTATGCGATAATGTGATGTACCAAAATTTGTTTGTTTGTTTTAGGTCAAGCAGCAGGGAGTGGAAGGATTTTAGTTTGTCTATAAATTTCAGACTAAAATGATTAGTTTATTGACAAACTAAATGATGATTTTTTTTACTTCATTAGTTTGGAGAAACTGACACTACAATGTCAATAAATTGACTTACTTTATTAGTTTGGAAAATGACAATATAAATCTGAGTTTTGACTTATTGCAAAAAGGGTGTGGAGAAAATGCTAACCCTTTATTAGTTGTTATAGGTCTACCAAAATTCAATCTTTTAACAAATAAAACCAAGATCCATTTTTTGACTGACTTTGTGATTAAGTACATTAAATATATATTTCATTAACTTAAATAGAACATAATGATTTTGGATGCTTTTCATGCCCTAATTGTTTCTTCATAAAATAAATAAAAAATTTACATGTATACAAATAAAATAAAAATTGAATTAAAAGTTTAGATCTTGTTGGTTAAGCAACCATGTATCCAAGGTATTGGCCATTTATAGTGCTCTATAAAACAGGATTTAAAACCTTAGTTGCAAGAAACTCCTGTTGGGGGTGAGTTTCTGCTCTAGAACCATGACTCCGCGATTCAGTGTAAGAATATTGCTGAGATGGAATTGAGGTTGAGACTAGGATAGGACCACTCAAACATATGAATTTCAAGGAAATAAAAGAAGGATGGGCATTTTTTGATGGAATTTTCAATTTTGGTTTGTGAGCGTTGAGGAGTAGAGATATATGTTGTTGGTGTTAAATTGCTACTTGTGCAATGATTATAATGAGTATTTACCATACTTATATTTAACAGTTGAAGTGCTAGTATAATGTAGACATTTTTTTTGGGTTGATAAATTAGTATAATGTAGACACATTACAACTAAGCAACAAAAATATTTCTTATTAAATATTTATTTATAAAATATGTAAATGCTCTCTTAGGCGCATCCAATCTTAGACTCTTCTATGCCCCTGCTTCATGCAACTAAGTTTAAAATTTGTAGGAAGCAGAAACAAAGTTTAAAATAGGTTGTCATTTTTGGTATACATGGAACCAAACAAAACAAACAATTGACACCCCCAAGCCCCCAATGCTTTGTTTAGTCCAATTTGAACAAAGACATGTTGGTTGGGTTAAGTAATCAAAGTACAAAATTAAGACCACAATTAAGACTATATCAATTATTGACATCACTTCACTGTAAGGTGTGTATGATTTATTTATTTCTTTATCCTTTTTGCTAGTCAAGATAAGGGGACTTGAGCCCCTAACATAAATGTTGAGAGACCCATTGGTCCATGTGGCCTGTACAGCTGTTGTAATGTGAATGTGAATTGGTGAACGGTTGAAGCTTTATTTAGTCATTATACAAATATTTTAGCACGTGCATAGGAACAATTATAAAATAAAAAAGGACAGACGCAATCAATGGAACATACTGTTGGATGATTGGGGCTTCTTTTTTTATTTTTATTTTTATTTTTTTTCTTTCTAGTTGAGCACTTTGGTCTTCATATTTGTATGATTCACAGAACCTGTCTGGAATTTCCCCATTGTACCAGAAACTGTCTGGACAAGCTAGATTCTCTATTATTATATTTATTAGGCAATTCTATGAAGTACTTATGCTCTCTTGGATGAAAGCACAATCAAATAGACCTTGATTCTTTGCAATGGACTTATATATATGTATGTATATAAATTTGAATTTCCCATTTGGAGAAGGAAAGTACGGTTTATTCCTCTTGGATGATTTCAATTATGAACCTAGTGTTGGTTACATTCATCTCCTTAAGATAACAACCGACTGTTATCAAATTCTATGATCTATTTTTGCTTGGACTACTCTTGGGTTTCATGAGAGTGAACATTTATGTTGTATCTAAATCAATAAATTGTTATTCGGCTCCTTTCTTTTTACCTGGAAAGAATCAATTCCCTTTGGTAGGTGTTTGAGGAACCTTTGAAGGATGACAAAATTTCCAAGGGTTTTTCCATGCCCCATTGCTATTATGCCTAATTGCTACAACTGGCTAGAGAGTTCTTCTTGACAGAGAAAGGATTAGCTAGTTGCTTTGAAATGAAGGCATATCAAACAAAGTTGGGCTTTGGAAGGACCAGGAGGATCATTATTTTTTTGCGAGTATAATTTGGGGAAATGATACATTCCACCGCTTCATTGTAAAATCCTTCTGAGCTTATAATTTAATAATTGAGGTGGCTTGCAGAATCTGAAAATAGTCTGATTCCAATATCCCATCAAAGCACATTCATCCCGAATCATCTAATTAATGACACATTTTTATATACAGTTGAGGATCATGATGGTTTCATCTGTGTATCTTCAGAGATTGTTGATTTTTGGTAGCATATGGATTGTTTTGGTGACTGCATTTTGCAATCCTGTTTCCAAAAACTCGATTAGAAAGGCCATGAACATATAAGCACAGATTATCAGATTTGGTGCAGTTCTATGTATATATTTTTCATTTTTGTTCTACAACTTTCAATTCCTTGAATTTTTTTTTTCCTTCTCCCTTTTTCCATTTCATGCAGAGAATATCTGCAAAGGATGCCCTTGATGCTGAATATTTTTGGACTGACCCCTTACCTTGCGATCCTAGAAGGTATGTCTCACATCTTTCTTTGTAGCTATGCTGCATGAATTTTACTTACTGATTCATTGTACTAAGGAAAAGATTTGGTAATAATCATATACCTTCAACGAGACTTGGAAAATTCAGTCATAGTGTGCCAAACCTTCTGCATGTCATATGTTTACACCTCAAATTGAGGTTTCCTGAAGCCTCTCTATTAATATTTTGACTGATCTCTGCTTGTCAAATAAAGGTGTCTCGGTTTTGTTTATATTAAATTAATCTTTCCTGTTCTTTGATTGCATAGTTTGCCTAAATATGAATCATCACACGAGTTCCAGACAAAGAAAAAAAGGCAACAGCAGCGACAAAATGAAGAGATGGCAAAGAGACAGAAATTGCAGCACCCACAACAACATGCTCGTCTGCCTCCAATCCAACAAACAGGGCAAACTCATCCTCAGCATTGGTCCGGGCCTAATCCCATGAACAATTCCCAGGCTCCAGTGTCAGCTGGACCTAGTCACCACCACTACGGAAAGCCTCGTGGTCCTCCCGGAGGGCCAAATAGGTACCCTCCTAGCGGTAATCCTAGTGGTTTTGAATCTTTATAGTTTGTATAATCACTACAACAAATTACACTTTTGACGACTAAATTTGGCGACTAAAAAAAATTTAGTCGCCAAAAGTTGTGGAATTGACTACCAAAAATTATATTAGTTAGTAAAAGTACAATATTTAGCTACTAATTTTTTTTACTCGGGATATATTGATTATTGGCGACTAAAAGAAATTTAGTCGCTAAAAATGCCACAATTGGCAACTGAAAAAGTATTTTAGTTGTTGTATAGTTAGTTTTGGCTATTAAAATTATTTAGTTGCCAAATAAAAACAAAAATTTACTTTTTATCTTTGGCAACAAAAAATTTGGTCTCCAAATATTTATTTTCAATGATTAAAAAATGTTTTAGTCATTGTATAGTTAATTTGGCTACTAAAATTATATGGTCATCGAATGAAAAATAAAAATTTACTTTTTATTTATTTTTAGTGACTAAAAAATATTTAGTCGTTGGATAATTAGTTTTGACTACTAAAATTATTTAGTCATCAAATGAAAAATAAAAATTTATTTTTTATTTTTAACGATCAAAAAT
Source organism: Camellia sinensis (assembly GCF_004153795.1). Lineage (NCBI taxonomy): Eukaryota > Viridiplantae > Streptophyta > Magnoliopsida > Ericales > Theaceae > Camellia > Camellia sinensis. Next base: position 397,226 of record NW_021026158.1, read on the forward strand.
TTGATTACCAAAAATTTACTTTTAGCAACTAAAAACCAAAGAACTAAAATATTTGAAAGGAGATATTTCAAATATGAAAGGGATTTCTAAAATGAATTGGCAACCAAAAAAATATTTAGGCCAAGTTTGACATCTTCTCAAAAAGTTAAAAAATTATTAAAAAAATTAAAAAGTTATCACTATTTATAAAAAAATAAAAATAAAATAATAATAATAATAATAATAATAATAATCTTATAATAAAAAAAGTACAACTCACATGTCACGTGAGTTATACTTTAGTTGCCCACCATTTGTATAAAAGGAACAGGCGGAGAAGCAAACAAGACGGTGTTGTTCGGCCTGTAGGGGTCCGTCACTGGTTCTGTTTTGATAATCTGAATCGATTAATGTGTAAAAATCGTCGAGTATCGGATATCGCTAACTATATGATCAAATCAGTTTTGTATAAAAAATAGATGGTGTTATAGTTAACAGTTGAAAAAAAATTAATCCGATCAGATAGCTATCGATGTCTGAACAATGTGATTTTTTACAAGAATATAGTACTCGACGAGTTCTATACATTGAACAGTTCCGATTAGCAAAACAGGACCCGTGGTGAGCCCCCATGGGCCGAACAACACCGTCGAATTCAATACCCGATAAGGAAGCAACCATTTTCTATACACTACTCTGCACACATTGCCAGCTAGGACATCTACCGAATTGCCTATTCTATCCTAAATTTCTTCTATACACTAATTTATCCAATTTTTTAATACATATTTTTTTGTAAAAAGTCAAAAAATTATCCCAAACAATCATCTTTTTTCCCTCAACTTTTTAGTCTAAAAAGGCAAAAAGTGCATCTCAAACAACCAAGGATGTTGCAACCACTGTTTTCTTAGGTAGCCCGTCATTTAACCTTTCTATAAATGGCTTTACAGTGTAGGCCAATCTGCAGAAGTTCACCTAGATTTGGGATAAGGTTAGTTGAGATCTGGGGTGGAATCTCACCAAAAACTTGATTATAAATGTTCTGAGTTTGTCAAATTGTGTTGATTTATGGATTGACAGAAAAAAAAAAAATTGTGAATTATTTGTTCAAACAGAAAAAAATTCTAAAAAAAATATTATATCATATTATGAATCTCATGCTAATTATAGCCTTGTGGACTGTCGTGAAGGAGCAAATAATATCAAAATAGTTATAATTTTAGTGCACATTTTACATGTTCTTACACATTAACACATTTCTATACACTTCTACATATATATATATATGTGTGTGTGTGTAAGATGAGAGTGTTGATTAGGGTTTGAGAATTTAATTGGATGAGAGGGAGAGTAAAGGGGTTCGTTAACGCCATGTTTGTTTACTGGCGTAGGAGAGGAGATTGGAGTGCTATCACACCCATAGCTTGTTTAGTAATGATTTGGGAGGGAGGAGTAATAGTCCAAGCGGCTTAGTAATCCCCTCAGTAAGGGATTAGCTTAGTTGGATTTTGGATGGGATTAGAAAATAGTGAGCAGATTGAGTTTATCTTATATAAAAAATTTATTTATTTATTTATTTTTTTTTTACCAAGTGCACCTATTTATTTTAATATTTGTTTTCTGTTTTTTTTTTAATATAGAAATAATTTATTTATTTATTTATTTTGTATAAAAATAATTTAATAATTCTATTACTAATCATCTCCCATAATATCATCATAACAAACACATTTTTGTTTAATCCCCTCACTAACAATTTGCACATTCACTAATCATCTTCTCACTAATAATTCCATCCAATCTAATTCATCAAACAAATATGGTCCTAGAACTTTTGCACAATGTTTTTCTTTTTGTTTTGGAATAAAATATATCTTTTCCTCCTAAACTTTCTCTTAAATTTAATTTTAATCCCTCATCTTCTAAAAGTAATGATGAAGTCGTTTGACTAGACTTGTATTTCAAAGTGGTCTTCTTGTCACTCATTGTTAAAAATTGAATAAAAATAAGTATTTTAAGAAGAATTAGAGAAAAAGAATTATAAAAAATTACAATTTTTATTTTAACTGTCACATAAATTTTACTTTGATTCATCATATTTCAAATTTTACATAGATTTTAAATGGTGGAATGATGAGAGGATCAACATTAAAACATGATTTGAAATATGAGAACTTAATTGTTGCAATTAAAAGCAACAGACCAAAGTGAAATTCAAGCTAAAGTTTGAGAGCAAAAAGTGTAATTTATCTTCTTCGTTAGAAATATATATATATATATATTATTCAATTTTAAGCTATACAAACAAGCTAACCTCGTTAATTTCCCCCAACTTAGATTCTTCCCTCACCAACAATCCAACACTCTCACCTTCAGCCTTAGCCTTAGTGGTTGGACAAACTTCAACTCATGGAGTTTGGAGTGTTTTGGAGAAACGATTCACCTCCATCCCAAGAACTAACATCTTGAATCCCAAGCCTGAACTACATAGTCGGATTATTTGGTATAGTTTATTTGAGCTGCTTATAGCTTTTTTATTTTTATTTTAAAAGTCTTGTGTCAAGTTATTTAGTGCAACTTCTACTTACAATTATTAAACAAAAATAACATACACAAAAATGATTTTCTAAAAGTTGAGGGATGCTTTTGGTCCCTATTTTTTATTGTTAGTTTTTAACTTAAAATAAGTTACACTAAATAGGCCCGATATCTGAAAGGAGAATGATCCTATAGAGGCTTATTTGCAAAAAAAAAAAAAAAAACCACAGAGATCATGTACAAGCATGTTGATGTATCAATGATATCAGTGTTTATCAGTGATGAAGAACTTTTTACATATTGCTCTCAAAGGTCTTCCCAGTGAATTCCATGCTTTCAGAAATGCAATCAGGACTAGCAAGAACCAATCTCTTTTGATGATCTACATGCACTTTCACATTCTGAAGCATTGTTTATTGAAGAAAAAGTTCATGACATTTCCTTCAAGCACATCAATTTGCTTTACGTGCCTAAAATTTCTTCAAGTCTTCTTGCAGTTCACAAATTATGCAAACATCGATTATTCTTTTTCTATTTTGATGCTAATCAATTCATTATCCAGGACATACCCTCGGGGGAAAAATCCTCTACAGAGGCCTGAGTAACAATGGTGTCTCCATCGTCTTCACACCACAAGAGCATGTGTTTCAGCAACAACTTGCTTCATTCTCCTACGAATCTTGGCACAAGAACAAATCACAGGTTGTGGCATTACAAGCTAGGTCACCAACATAATAAGGTTTCTTCTTGTTAAATGTCACCCCTTCTCCTTGTCCCCATGTTAATACCAATTCTCATACTTTATATGAACCACTAGTATGGAAAAATGACTCAAACCTCTTTTTAGTTGTTCCAAATCTAGAGCTGAATTTCTCCTTTTTAATATGTCTCTTTGGTCAATCACCTGATTATTCCATTCTAAAATAGATCATCAGCTTCATTTTGTGATTTATGCTTTCTAATATTAGTGCACTTTCCTTTTTTTTCTTCTTTTTCTAATTGGTCTATGGATTAGGACTCGGGTGGAGTGTTAAGTGTGGGACATGAGAATTAGATAAATCTAACACTTGGACGCATACCCACACTTGATACTCCACCTGAGTCCTAATCCATAGACCAAAGATATACTAGAACACGACTAGCTTTTATATTTCTTAAGAACTTATTCTACTTTTCTATTAAAGGATAAAATAGAGTTTATAAACTAACAATAGAGCATTTTATGCATTAAATGGAAGTTTTAAACATAGTTAAATAGTAAATCACTGGTTGCGTGTTCAACTAAGCATGTCAACATATATTTCCATACTCTTGTTCAAGTGTCGAGTGTCTGACATAGTCTCATTATCATATAACATAAGGTCAAAGAAGTTTGCATTAACCTTGAGCATTGCACAATAACTAAAAATAGATGATCCAATTCAGGCCATCTGATATTCTATGCTACATTAAAAAAAGTTGAAAGTGAGATAATTTTCATCTCAGTTCCTCGTAAAATTGCTTTGAATCTGTGTGAAAAGATGTATGAACCAAATATTCATGTTTGCCTCACTAAAGCCCACAAAAAGCATTATTGAGTAAATTCAGGGGGAAAACACACAAAAATCAGGTGCTCCTTGAGAAAAATAACGCAACCACATGATCGACATTAACTTACGCAAGTGTCTCCCGGTGTAGCACTAGCTAAATTTATGTTGACTCCACCTTGAGAACTATTTTCATGAACTCGTACACGAAGTAACTTATAGCAGCTGATGGTAGAACCTGAAGAAGCAAAACCAAAGGAGCACGGAATGTTAGAACTTTGAAGCAGTTAAATCGTGGCAAACATCAAGTGTTAAATAAAATTGTGGTGCATGGTCAAAATCATCTCATCAAGGAACTCACGCCATGGTAATTTTCAATAAAACACATTTTCACATAAACAATAAAACTATAACAAAATAACTTAACAAATCATTTTTGTTACTCAAATGTTGTTGTATATGTAAAGGCAAGTTCACCTGTTTCAGGAACAAAATTATTTCAATTTCATCATTTTACTTTGCTGTTCTTTAGGAAACTATAGGCCGTTAAGTATAAATGAAGTTGCTTAAAACTTGGGATATGGCATAGATACTGATGCTCAAACCTAGACCATGAAAATAATAGCAGATTTCGCCTACTTGTCAAAAGTTCATGTGCCACATAACTCCTCATATCTTGTTCCCTTTAAGGGTGAAAAGTACTTTGTACAGGAAACATTATCCAAGGACTTGATGTCCATTTGATTTCACCAAAAGTACAAGGAAGATCTGAAAACTTTTCAATACTCTTTCTAATATGTGGCTTCATATTTGATAGCACTTACCAGTATAAGCCAATTTTCAGTCTCATAGAGCGTAAATCCCAATAACAAGAGAGAATAGCCTAGGCACTTTTTCAAGAGAGATGTTACGGAGAAAATGCCTGCTGCACTACATGGTGGCAATAATCAAATCAAATACAAGGGAGTTGGAGGGAGATTTCCTAACCCGCAGCTTGCTATTGTTCATTCCTTCAAATGCTTGCTTACTCCAGTGCTTAGCATCTCGAGTAAGGGCAATGCAAATCTTCCATCTGGGGGCACCACATTTCAAACCCTTGCAGTTTTCACTCAAAGCTGCCTCTCAAGCTAACATGAGATATTATGATTTTGTTATTTCGAAGTAGTTATTTGATTCATGTTAAGGTGGAGTTCAGCAATTGCCTTTTTAGTTTCTATTTTTTATTTTTATTTTTTTTTTTGCTTTTTTTATGAAATTAAAGAAAAGAAAGGTTAGTAATGATTAAAATATAGCACAATTTGATGAAATTTATTTACAATTTTATAATATTGTTTTTAATATTATAATATTAAATTTATTTATTTATTTTTAATTATAGTTTAATTAGGAGTCTTATCAAACCAAACCAAGCCTTAACTCCCATCAATTGGGTCGGCTACATGAATCCTTCATTTGTGTGATTAGGGTTGTGGCCTTTGTGTTTTTCCTCTCTTCCCTTTCTATCTTCTTCTCTCTCTCTGTTCTACATCATCCTGTCTATGCAACTTGTTAAAATCCACCTACTCTCCACCTACTTCACCCACTTAAACCTACTCCACTAAACCTAACCCACTACACCACTACCACCTCACCTACTCCACTAAACCTAACCCACTTAAACCTACTCCACTAAACCACTACACCACTACCACCTCCACTTCACCTACTCCTTACCTACTACACACTCACCCTCTTCTATATATAGGAATCATGAATCATTGTAATATAAATCAATATATCAATCAATAATAATACATACAATTTATTCTCTCTCTTTCTCTATACATTATTTCTTACACAACTTGCAAATGCATCTCAAACTAAATCTTGTTACTTGAACCAGTGTTCATTTCCAGGCCTTTACTTTTCAATTGAGGTATATGATTCAAGACAATTTTTTTCCTTACAAAAGGTGTACGTCTAAATGGGTTAGCGAAGCCTATCAACAGAAGTATATGAAGGATATATCACTTTAAAAACTTTGTACAGCACCATACGGAATAGGTGGTTTTCATATTAAACTCTTAAAATCCAAGTATTTTAAAATTTCAACTAATGAGAAAATTTATTCTAAAATTATGTTCAAGAAGTTTTCAAATGCATACCTATTCCTGCAAGAGAAACATTGGTTGCGTTTGGTAGAGCTTTGTAACTATAATTTGAGAGTATGAGTTGTATTTTGAGTTTGTGAGGTTTGAAATTATGATTTGAGTGTGGAAAATTTGTTTGGTAAAGAGTTTTGAATTGAGTGGGGAATTGTTGATGTGACATTTGATATAAAAATTTACAACTCATAGCCAAACATACAACTCAAAATTATTTTAAAGCACATAAATTTTTTTTAAAAATTCAAAAAATATTTTTTTCGAATATATAAAAATTAACATATCAATTGCACACATAAAAAAAAAAATCACTGTTCCGGTCAACTGGCCGGACGACCAGTTAGGCCAAATTTGGAATTTTTTTTTGAAAATAGTGCTCTGTTTGACAGAGTTTTCTGCAGAGTTGTGGAAAATTAATTCCACAACTCTATCCAAACACCGCGCGCGAACTCAAGCGTAGAAAACAATTTTGAGAATCGTTCCAAACAGAGCCATAAATCATCATTCTACAGTTTCATTCCCAGGGCTTCCAATGATAATAAAAACCTAAAACCCCTGCATGTAATAATATAGAAGTTCACTTGACACAAAAATCTATGTCATACCTGCAATAAGCTAGGAATTAGTCCTGCATACAGAGCAGGAACACCACCTTGGTCAACCAACTTCACACAAGTTGCCAGTGCACTCATCTTCGTTTCCCGGGCTTGCATCTGAAGCTGTCTCCTCACAACTTCAAATGGGTATGTAGCAGCTTCAGAACAAGCACCAGCAATTGCCCCATATATTAATGTTCTAACAGTACCCAACTCCAGTTGTTCAAAAGCATTAAGTTCCCCTACTTGTTCTTTCATGTGTTGAATTCTTTTCCTTCCTTCTGGTGAATGCAGATAAGCTGACTTCAATATATCATAAACACCGTAAAAGACAGCACCTGAAGGTGCCATGCTTATAATTGAGGGCACTAAGCCCTTGTAAAGAGAAAAAAACCCTTCATTTTGGATCATGTAGCGGAAAGCACCAATCACACCACCCAATGCTTCCCCACCAGGTGCTACCATCTTTGTCCTGATCTGAAACATTTAGCATGTTGAGGTGTAACTCAGATAAAAATTTGCCTACAAAGCCTTACAAACACAGTAGTAATAGCCAATTAATAATAATGGGAAACTGCTTGAAATTTCCCTGTGCTCAACCACTTATGGCTTGTTTTTAAATCAATGGCCAACAAAAGCACCAAGTGCTTAATTCAGAAAATAGCTTAACTACTATATGAAGTCCAAAAGATAGAGATGATTTTATGTTTAAGATTCTTAAAATCCATATGGATGTCCAATTGACAAAAAAAAAAAAAAAAACATTCAAATGTCTTTCATGTTCATATTACGGCCTTAGAATGTGCACAAGGCAATGGGTTCGTTTGGTTTGTATTTCTGAAAAAATTTTGGGAAATTTTCTCTACAAATAAGTTTTTAAAAGTAATCAAACCAAACCAATTTTTTCAAAAAAATTTCTCAAAACTTGTAAACCAAACAAGTTTTCTAAACAAATCTCTCTCACACACACATCAAATCAATCACTTTTTCCAAAACTCTCTCTCAAAATAATTTTCCAAAACATCTTTTGAAAAAAACCAAACCAAACAACTTTTCGTACTTTTTATCTCTAAAACACATCTCTCAAACACAAACCAAACATACCCAATATGTTCGAATGTAACTGAATATGACTGGGCCTAAACAAACCAACCCTACATTCAACCCCAGCTCTTGAACACGAAAGTTAGTCATGTCATGTCACCATATTTTTAGAATTGTGTAACATAAATGGGACTGCTTTAAAAATTTCAATAAGAACTTAAATGACCAAGAAGAAGAAACCATATACTATCCAAATTCCTACAAACACAGATGTATTCATGCCACCAAAATGATTATGATAAAAAAGGCCATGCCAAATCCAATTTACTAATCTTTAGTGAAGCAAAACCACAGGGTTTAAGACATAAATCAGGGGCAAATTCATCTCAGAAAGATCAGATGGTGACTGAGGCCAAAGATGGGCTCCCAGATAGAGATAAACTACATATATTCTTTACAGGTCCCCAAAACCTCCTAATCCAGGCTAAAAAGCCAATAACAGTTTCAATACTACAAATAGCAAAGATTTGTATGTTTGATCTTGTATGCATGCCAGGTATAACCTCAATCATACAATTGAATTTTCAAAATGATTGTCAGAAACAAGACTGGTCTCTGACAAGAACAATACTAATTGCAACAAGATTTTCTATGGTAAATGAATTGTTTTAGATCATAAAGTTTCTCCATGTTTGACTCATGCAACGGTGGGTAGTCCCCTTTGTGCACACTAGATAAACAGGACAACCAAAGGTACATGTGCTATTTTTGTGCAATCTAACTTTGCATGTTTCCTATTACATAACAAGAGAATATATGAGGACTATGCAATGGAAATGGAAAATGAATAGATACTCCAAGATGCTCAACTAGAAAAATGAATCTCACTGCAACAAGAAACCAAAATAACAAAGTTCAAATCACCACATACCGTGTCCATAGGTATGCAAAGCACAGTAGCTGTAATTCCAGCTGCAGCACCAGCAAGGAACCTTTCAAAATTGGTTGTTTCCTCATTCCCGGACATCCTGAGCAGTTGATTTCTATACGTATCATAAGCATAAAAGTTGATAGCCTTAAAAGGAGCCGTGCGGAGAATATTGACAAAATTTCCTTTCCAAAACCCTTTCAGACCTTGAGAAGCTGCAATGGCCTTGATTAGCTCAAAAAGATTCTTCTGCTCACCACGAACCATATATTCCAACTTTAGTCTCTCAAGTGGGGCAACAAAAGTTCTAATACAACAAAAAAATGCATATGAGTATGATGTCAACATGGATTCCAAGACTAAGGAGTACTATTTGTACTGTAAACTAGTTCATGAAATGCAAAGTCGAAAACAAAAAAAAATAACAGAGCAGCAATCCACCTTTTTGCAGGTATTACGATCATCATAACATATAGTTTGTATTAAGAGTATATGAATACATTTATGAAAACTTCTTTCTTAAGGCGCTTAAGTATCTAAGATGCTTGTAATAATCCCTTACCATTCTTAAATAAATCAAATTATTTTACTGAACAGTGAAATGCCCTCTTTAGTTGCATTAGCACCAATGTAACAGAGATGTACTCTGGAATGTCCTGTGCTGAAGCTATTTTTTGTTGATGACAATTAAATATGCCATATAGCTTTACCTAGAAGAACAAACAGTCATCCACAAAGATATAAAAATGTGTCCATCATAGTAGCGGCATAAGCCACAATGTTGTTGGTAATGTAATCTTAATTTTCTCTATGAAAAAGGTTGTTTGCTGTATGGGGCACGGGTAAGCGGTTGTGAAGATTTATTAAGAAGTACAAACATGACTGGGAGATAAGCAGTAACACTGAAACACAAATCCTAGTTCTACCACTAATTATGAGTGATTCAGGGCCATAGGAGTTAATTAAGGCAAGCTGAACCACCTTCACCAATTATTGTCCCCCTAGATTAATTTATTGGCTCTGCCACAGATTCAAGGGTTCCTTCACTACTTATAAAATTAAAGGCAGAACAACTTGTCTCCTAATTCTACAACGAAATTTAGTGCTCTATGATCAGGAATTGCATTTGGCAAGTGATTCCTCAATTCTCTTCTATGATGCAACTTCAAAAAAAAGACGTTTTGAACAGGCTTGATCTACAAGGGATTAGTTAGCAAGCAGGCATTTTTAGGAATATTAAATAATAAAATTATTCATTAAAAAAGAAAGAAAGAAAACAAGAAAAGGAAAAAATACACTGCCAAAAACTAGTTTTCAGTCTATTTTACAAAGAAAAGAAAACGAAAAAGAACCAAAAAGCTTCTATATCGTAACAGTAACAAAGCAAGACATAAACACAGAAAAAAGAAAAATAAAAAGGAAACATTTTTTTTTTAATTTTTAGAAATTTCAAAACACTTTTTTACCCAATCTGATGCTAAATAAGGCACTCTGAATAAAATATCTGTCTTTTTCTAAGATTTTTCAGATCAAATATGCAAAAATAGCATAAGAACAATGAAAATGAACCTTGAAACCATAGCAGCAACAGCACCAGCCCATAGGTGCTTGGTGGTATTCATAGCACCTCCTCCTCCTCCTCCTCGCCGCAACTTCTCCTCCTTCCTAACCTCCTCCAACACCACCGCCTCCTCCTCCTCCTCCTCCTCCTCACTCTTCTCTCCATTTTGCCCCAAAATCTCGGTCGATTCCTGGCCAAACCCTACCTCACTTCCCTTAATCGTCAAGCTCACCGACAAAAACCCTCCGATCGGCCGCCGGCGAGTCCGCCGAAAACAGGACAAAGCATTCGAAGAGGTCTTCGTCGAAACAAAGGAGAGGAAGTTAGAAGGAAGAGTCGAATCGAGGAACAAACCTCCGCTGGCGAAGCAGATCGTAGTGGAATCGTTGGTGAATCGAAGATCGTGCGATTCCGATGCAATCAACTCATTGAACCAGAGCTCTAATCCACGCATTGCAGACTACAATGGAGAGAGAAAGAGAGACAGAGAGTGTGAACAGGTTGGAGATTGAGGGAGTGAATGAGGAGGATTTAAGAGAGGGAAAGAAGAGAGGGAGGCTTGAAGAGGAAGAGAGAATGGAACAAAAAGAGAATGGATTCTGAGAGCGACGAGGGAGCAGGAGGAGGAATGGACTTGGCTTGTATCGCCGTCATTTTAAAAAAGTTGGTCGACGACTACTAGAAAGCGTAGAAAGGGGGGGTAGTTTGTTTGTTTTTCTGTTTGTGTTTGTGCTTTTGTTTTTGTGTTTTGTTTGTTAATCGGTTACAAACAACTTGACAAGGAACTGTTCTCCACTTCCCGGCAACAACGACAAATAGATGGTCAATTCGGCTTGCACAATTACAACTTTTTTACTTTTTATTTTTTATTTTATTATCGAGAAAAACGTCACAACAACTACATAGAATAGGAAGATAAGCACCTAACAAAACTCATAGGTGGTTGGACAACCCAATCAACGGGTAGAATTGCGAAAACAAGCAAAAGCAACCCAATGGGCTGTCCTATTGCCAATTTTCGGACACCAAAGAAATTTTAGTTGTCGGCTCGTGGCCATCGATCTAACGTCACTCAGCATAGCAAGAAGCTCTTACGGAGGGACTCCTTCAGATACACAGAGGTGAATCATGAATTTATAGTCACTTTCCATTTCCACTCCAGCAAGGTTGAGTGCAACGGCCATAAGACAAGTGTACCGAACTGCCAACAATTCTCCTTGAGCAACTGACCTCACTCGAATCTTGCAAACCATGCCATCCACCAGTAGGCCCATCTGGTCCCGGAGAAAGATTGCTACTGCACCAGTTCCTTGCTTCAAGTCAACGGTTGCGTCGCAATTGAATTTCCACTTTCCTCGTAAAGGAGAAACCCATGTAGACCCTCTGTTGTTCACACTCGTTACTGCAATCGAAGGGGTTGTTGTCACTGTGCAGGTGGCCAAGAATTCAGCTTCATCGCGCTTGGCCTTCGCTATCACCCCTGCTAGATCAACTAAGCAGTGGTTGAATAGATGATCATTCCGACCTTTCCATACGGTCCAAGCCACCCAAACCATGGAACAAATCACTGACTTCCCCCAACTAGAAACCCCCAAAGATGTAAAACATTTTCCAAACCAATCTCTAACCAAAAGCCTGCCAGGATCGTTGCATCGAAGACCAAGATTACACCCAAACCAAACTCTCTTAGACCATTCATAGTCAAACAAAAGGTGCTCAATACATTCAGTTGTTGTCAAACACACAAGGCAGCAGGCTGTAGTGGCACACCGTTTAGCAAAAAGATTCTAACAAGTGGCCAGAGCATTATGATAGATTTTCCAGACAAAGTGCTTGAGTTTAGAGGGTAAATTCAGATTCCATAAAAACATCCATTATTTCTTAGACCAACTCATAGAAGAAGATGGTAGATTAGAACCCAAGTGCGCTTGTTTCACTGCTTCATGATACCCCGACTTAACCGTATAACAGCTTTTTAAATCATGGTGCCATAGTAGAATATCATCCTTATCCTCAACTGAAACTGGAAGAGATAGTATAGCATCGCAATCCGCTTCAGACACTAGGCTTCGAAGCTTCCTTTCATCCCACAGCTTACGTGAAGAATTAATGACCTCATTGACCTTTTGCACCAAAACCCCACCGTGCCTCACTGATTGAACACGAAAGCCTGGATTAGATGGTATCCATTGGTCATCTCAGGAATTGATAGATTTACCATTCAGATTCTGCCACCGTAAGCCTCCTGTAAGAATGTCTCTTCCCCGAAGTAAGCTGAGCCAAGCCCATGAAGGTCACGCCCCTCGTGTGGCATGACAAAAATTCGAGTTGGGGTAGTATATGCCTTTTATAATTTTTGCAAATAAGGAATCCGGTAATTTAATTAATCACCAACCTTGACGAGTGAGAAGAGTTCTATTAAAAGCCCGAAAGTCTCGGAAGCCCAAACCACCATTTCTTTTCGTCAAGCACAGTTTATTCCAGTTGGCCTAATATATACCTCTCCCCTCCGGATCACCTTTCCACCAGAAATTCCTAATATAGGAGCTCAATTTATCACACAGCTTGTTGGGGAACAAGAAACAAGCCATAACATAAGTGGGCATTGCCTGGGCGACCAATTTAATGAGGACTTCCCGACCTGCTTGGAAAATCAACTTTGCCTTCCATCCTTGCAATTTGGACAACACTTTCTCGCACAAAAAATTATAAGCTTCAGCCTTAGAGCGACCCCAACACAACGGCAGGCCCAAGTATCTTGCATTAGCGTGTATCCGCGGAATACCAAGCAAACCACACACCTCCATCTATCGAGAGTTAGAGATATTACCTAAGAATTACACTCCCGACTTATCAAAGTTAACCGATTGCCCTGAAGCTTGGCTATCAATTTGTATCAATCTGCAGATTTCAAGACACTCCGCCCTGTTGGCCTTGACAAAAAGCACCGCATCATCCACAAAGAACAAGTGTGACAACGATGGACAACCCCGTCGAATTCGCAACCCGGTCAATCTTTCATTGTGAACACTATGATCAATCAATTTCGAAAACACATCCATGACAAGGATAAATAGATATGGAGAGAGAGGGACCCCTTGACGAAGACCCCATAGAGGTTTAAACTAGTCTGTTTGGCTCCATTAACGAATACTGAAAAAGAAACTGTGGTGATGCATTCCATCACCCATTGAATCCATTGAGAATGAAATCCCATCTTTACCAACAAGGCCTTTAGGAAATTCCAATCCACACGATCATAAGCTTTGTTGAAATCCACTTTAATCGCTACATCCTCCATCTTCCCTTTTCGAAGTTTCATTACATGGAAAGCCTCATGAGCCACAATGATGTTGTCTTGGATCAGTCTTCCCCCCACAAAAGTTGATTGATTTTGCGAGACCACAGCACTTAGAATCCCCTTCAGCCGGTTGGCAAGAATTTTGGTGATCACTTTCATGTTAAAGTTGCATAAGCTTATTGGTCTAAACTGCGCTAACGTTTTCGGTGCTGGCACTTTGGGAATGAGTACCAAGTTCGTGTGATTTAGTTCCTTCAACAAAAAGCCCTCCGAAAGAAACTCTTCACCGCAGAGCACAAAGAGGGCCCCACAATATCCCAATGGTGGTGATAAAAGTACCCTGGGAAACCATCCAGTCCAGGAGCTTTCAATGAACCGAGCTGAAAAGCTATTGTTTTAATCTCCTCATCTAACACATCTCGAATCAACATTGTATTCATGTCATCTAATATAACTCTGTGAACCACAACAAGAGCTTCATCCATCTCACGTCTATCACTATTGGAAAAAAAAATCGAGAAATAAGTAAACATGTGAGAATTAATGCTTGACTCTGAACTCAGTAGGTTGCCATTATCACATTTCAGTTGCAAGATTTGGTTCCGTTGGCGTTGTTGATTGATTGTAGCATGAAAGAAAGCAGAATTACGATCTCCAAAATTGAGCCAATTATAGACACCCCATTTTTGACCGTCTTTAAGACTTGGACGTCATCGTTTGAACACTCGATGATTACCCTTGTTTGTGTTCGTCTTGAGTTCTCGGAGGTTTCGGCTACGCGCCTTACCTCAAGACCTCTCGACTTGTTTGTTTTGTGTTTGGTTTTGCATCAAACACTTGTTGTTTTGCTTCTGAGGGTGGGAAATAGCTTGTAGGCCATCCCCACACCTCACCGGCCATGGCTTGAGGCCACCGGCCTTGTTTCCTTGCTGCCGGCCATTGGTGATGGCCGGTCGGCACTATTGATGGTCGGTCGGCATTGTGTTTGGTCGGCCGGCGACTGATTTTGGTCAATCCCCCACTTTTTCTGGCTGAGACCTTTTCTTGAGGGGGTTTGAACCCTTTGAACCTTTGGTTTTGGCTTCTTGGGGAAGCTTGAACCTTTTGAACACTTGGTTTTAGCTTCTTGAGGAAGCTTGAACCTTTTGAATCTTTTGCCTAGCTTCTCCAAGAAGCTTGGCCTTTTTGTCTAGCTTCTCTAAGAAGCTTGGCCTTCTTGGCCCTTTTGCTCCTAGCTTCTAAGAGAAGCTTAGACCCTTCTTCCTCTATAAAAGAAGACCTCCTCTTCCATTGCAAGGGTTCCAACACTTTTTTCTAAGATAAAAACATATATCTCTCTTGATATCTCTACATCTAAGCCTCCAAAGTGCTTGGTTCTTAACCCCTTTGCACCACAACTCCTAAGCACACACCTCCACCACTCATCTAAGGTTCTTGGAGGGTCTTTTTGGGACTCAAGACTTGGTTTTAACACAGAAAAATCTGCTGGAGTGCTGGTTTTGAAGAAGGTTTTCAAGGGTGAGTTTCTAAGCCTTAAATCCCCCTTTCTTGCACAAGCTTTTAGCCTATCTTGCATGCTATTTTGGGCTTTACAATAAACTAAAAAAATTCTTGTTTTTGAGTGCTTTAAATAGTTGTTTAAGGTCACTTTGTTGTTTGGAGTTGTTTAACCCCTCTAAGGCCTTGTTTGGCCCCCATTTTGTGCTATTTTGGTGAGCTCCGGGACCACCTTGTTTGGGCCTCCTCACCACTGAAATCTTGAGGGATTTCAGTGGTGGGGGTGGTGCTTTAAGGTCCTAAGAAGGAGAGGGCCATCCCCTCTCCTTATTGTCTTCAAAATGTGCCATTTTAGCCTCATGTGTGAGCACCATTCTTGAGTTCATGTTGGCCATGTCTTAAGTGTTATTTGTGCTTATTTTGCCATGATATAGCACTGTTTTAAGTTTGGTTTAGACACACCATGCATGCTTAGCATACTTGTCTTGTAATGCCATGAAATTGCCTTAACATGCTTTGTGCTTTGAGCCTTGTTTCTAGCATGATTTTGGCTTTTAGGTCTAAATTATTGGATTGTTTGGGTCATCCATTGAACTTTCTCTGTATAGCTACCATCTAGCTTGTATGCTTTGAGTGTTGGCTCCTCTACCATGCTCTATTTGCATCATTTCAGTGGTTTGGCACCATTAGTTATGATATTTCAGCCCTTGCTCCATGCTTGTATGCTTGCATTTGATGCTCCTTTAATGCTTTAAGAGGTTGGTGTCTTATACTCCATGTTTGGCCCCTTTTGCATGCCTTTAGAATTAGGCCATTTAGATGCCATCTAGGTGTGTCTTTGACCTTGTTTTGGCATGATTTGGGGCTGTTTTGTTTCACTTTGGTCATTTGCTTCATGTGTCACATGACCATAGTTTAAGTCCTTGGGCTTGGTTCTGTGCCTTGCATGCTTGTTAGCTTAGGTTGTGTGCCTAGTATACATTGCTTGCGCCAATGCTCATGTTGCATACTTAGCTCACATGCTTAGGTTGCATTCGGCATGCATGCCTTGCCTTTTGATTAACCATAATTGAGGTTGGGTCCCTTGTTTGTTTGTATGCATTTCATTCTAATATTGAATTGCATGCTTTGGCTTCTTGGGCCATCACGCATTGAAATGCGCGATTGGTGGTTCAAGGGTCGAGGACCATCCTACTTTGAGTCATGAACATGATAAGGAGGGTGTTGGTGCAAACA